>JAOXNR010000030.1:17559029-17575221 GCA_028571225.1 Parsonsia alboflavescens
TTTTGATATATTTCAATCTATAAAATAAATATTTTTTAATTATTAAATTAACCGGTTCAATTACCGGTCCAATTACCAACTCAATTAGGTTGAACCATTAAATCTTGAACCAGTAACTTTTCCAGTTCAATGATCGGTCCGGTTCTGAAAATATTGCTCTCACCCTTGGGATGCAACAATTCTTGAATTTGATAACATATCAATTCTCCGACTATGCTATTTTATCTTTCTCACACTTTTTATAAAAGAATTGTGATATTTAATTAATTTTAATTTCTTAACAGTTTTCTTTATTTTTTTACTATTTTAAAAGGAATTTAAATACAGTCCATACCATATGATTTGAAAATTTTAAAACATGAATATACAAATTATTAATAACGAATAAATAATTTTGAAACTTTGATTATATCTGATTAAGGGATTATAAGTTAAAATTTCAAAGATAAAGATGAAAATGATGGATTTATCACTTAAAAAATATATATATTCAAATACCCGTTAGGTGGAGAGCTCCTGATCTCTTATTGCACATTTGTATGCTAATACTTGTTATATTAATAAACTATTTATGAAATTCTTACTTGAAATCTTTAATTAGTACTCAATCCATCAAGAAATAAATGTCTTTTATTTCATTTTGGGTTATCCGGAATTGAATGTCTCATTTTCTAAAGTAGTAAAAGTTTTATAAAGAAAATTGATAAAATAAAGTATAAATGAATTAAGTTAAACTTTTTTATTAAAATGCATACAAGTCAAATTGAAATATTCAATTTCAAACGAATGACGTATTTTTTAATATATTTTATATACTAAAATTTAAAAAGATAAATTAAAACTTTTTTAAAAAAAATTAAATCCTAAGATAGTTGATATTTTAAAATGTGAATATATTTTTATTATTATAGTGAGAAGTGACAAGTGTGTCATGGAAGATTCAAAGTTGAGATGAGGCAGCGGGACTAGCATAGAATGAGTAGGCAGGCGTAGGCAAAAGGATTTTGAAATTTCGATGTTGACTTAAACTTAATCACGAGAAATTCATTTCGTCAATGATATTTTAATAAGTGAAGTAATTAGCTTATAAATCACATATTTAGAGTTTAAATTACATCAATGTCTTTTTAAATAAATTGAATGTCAAGATGTGTATAAATTGATCCGAATATTATTAAAAAAAATATATTAAAAAAAATGAGAAAATTCTAATTGGCCAATTCATTAACAAATAAAAAGAAAAAGGAAAATTCTAATTGGCCAATCCCAATATTCCGTCGTTGCCATTTTGTCTTTTTGGTCAAACTATTAACGTGGCATCTCACTTCACCCTCTTACAATTAGCTTACCGTACGCCTTACTCGACTCTATCAAAACCTCTTTGACCCCCATAACAAATCATAAAATTCAGAACCCCATCAGATGAACCAGAAATTTTGCGAAGTATCTCATTTTTCTTTCCCCATCAATTTAGTTTAAAGTTCTATTCTCTGCCCACTGTCTCAGCCTATAGTGGCGGAACCGGCAATGGATTTTTGGCAAAAGGCGCGAAGCTTCGCAGAGGAGGCAGCAAAGCGTTCGCAAGAACTGACTAGCGGAATTGACACTTCAAAACTAACCGACGTCGTTTCCGAAGCCTCGAAGCGTTCCAAAGAGATCGCAGCCGAAGCTTCTAAGCGTTCCAAGGAAATCGCCACCGAGGCTCTTAAACGTGCCGATCAGATCAAGGTTCAGCTTCCTCCCCCTTCCACCGTGCTTTCGAACCTAGTCGATAGGAACTCGAATTCTCCTGCTGCTGCGGTGACCTCCGATGCCGATCTGGAGAAGTTTGGTGTTACTGATGACTTGAGAGAGTTCGTTAACGGGATTACGATGAATACGTTTAAGGATTTTCCCTTGGAAGGTGAGTTCTGTTGTAGTTTTTTCCTCATTAAGATTGGTTCTCATCTCATTACAAGGAAAACGTGGACAGCCTATTATTTATTTATTTTCGATGTTTTGTGTTTGCTGATACGTTTCATTGAGAATCGTGGCTGGTGTGATTGATGGTTTTGGTTGTTACAGTAATGCAGCTGAGATTGTCAGTAGTTTTAACATTGGATATTCTTTTTTCTCCTTAGTGTAATTGACCTGGGATCATGAACTGAAGTTTCTGATTGTGATATAAATTGAATGATAAACCAGGGTCCTTCAGCCAAGCCTTACATTAACTTTAATCAGGCTTTTGGGGATTTATGAATTGCAAGTCATTTATCACGATTTTATTATTTTATTTTTTCGTTTGTAGAGTTTGGTTACCTGAGAAGAAGTTTGATATACCAATGATAAAGAACTTTAGTTACTCTGGATATTTTCTTTTTGTGGTTAGGGTAATCTTTATTTTTGGTTTATCTTCTAATTCATAATTCTGTTCTATCACATGTGTCCTAAAGTTAGAAAAGAGAAGTTTCTCCATTGAATTTACAGGGGTGGGTCGTGCTGTGACTTTTCCCCCCAATGTCATGGAGTAGTAGGGCAAAAAACTTCATGCGAATTCCCACTATCAAATTGTTGCATGGGAGGGCTGTCCAGACTTTTAGAGATTATTTTATTCCCATCATATGTTGTTTTTTAATTTTATCTGTTACCTTAGTGTGGAAAAATAAAAAAAGAAAAAGATGAAATCCTTAAGTTGACAGTATCTTCTACATGCAGATGATTCAGAAATGTCTGATATCCCTACAGTATCAAATGTTAGACAAGATCTCACAGAATGGCAAGAAAAACATGCCAAACTTGTTCTCTCATCTGTGAAGGTTAGTCCTGTTCTTGCTCCCAAAATGTCTTTGATCCAAGCTTCAAATATGATGAAGAGTATATTTGTTGGTTGGTTTGTACCTTTGGGCTCTTTCTTCATGGGCTTCAAGCACATACTCTATTGAACTCCTTGCGTACATTATCTAGTTTCTTAGATCTGTTGATACTTCTATACCTGATTGCTATTGAGCTTCACAAATCTCAAAATATTCATTCCATTAGCTATTCGGTTTTTGCAGTTACTCCAAGCTGGAGAGGTAGAGATTGTTGGTTCTCGTCTAGAACATTATTCATGACATGATTATACTTCTTGTTGACTGACCATGTTAGGGTTCTTCTGTGCATTCTCTTTCTCAGTTTCCAAAAAAAGGGGTTATGTAGGTGTTTACTGATAAGTGAAAGGCATTTGGTCCCTTTCATGAATTAGCATATTTTTGAATTACCTTTACACTTTTCTGCTGCCTCGAGGAACATGCTTCAGGTTCGTGGATGGGAGGGGTCATGCATTGAGATTTCTAAACTGAACTGCCTATTACTTGGTAAGGCAACATTAATAATATATTACTGTCTCACCAATGGTAACCTTTTGTAAGTCTATTTGGAAATTTGTCACTGGAATTATACCATTCAGTGAATAATGTTGTTTGATTGTCTGCATGATATACAGTACAGAAAATACTTATGGAAAACTGAAAACTTGGTATGCTTGTATTACTACTTCCACTTATGTGTTTGTTGGTGTTTCTTTTTTTGGATGGACCAATTCAGTTGATTTAGTCAGTTGTAATAGAATATAATCTGTGACTGAAAAAGGAAAAGAAAGAAACAGTTTACACAGGAATCCACAAATGAAGACTTCTGAATGATTAGTAATCCATCTTTATTTTACACTAAATGCAATTTGTTGAATGATGTTGACTTGCAGGAAGTATCAAAGTTAAGGTACCAGTTATGCCCACGAGTGATGAAAGAGAGGAGGTTCTGGCGGATCTACTTTATTCTAGTGAATAGTCATGTTGCATCGTGAGTAACTTCTCTTGGAACAAAGCTTTGATTCTTCTACTTGAAGTCAATCTCATTATCATGTGAACCAAATATTGTTCTGATTTCAGAATATTATGGCTTATATTTAGTCTCTTTTTTTTTTGGAATTTTCAAATCTGCTTGATGCAGTAAATTTAGTCTAGTTGATGTTTAGTACTTTTTTTTTGGTTCACATTATTCTATCAGGTGTTTTAACTCTGATAAAAGAAATATGAAACCATTTGTGTTCCATGCAATTCATGTTTCACTGAATTGTGAATTGAAAATACTTTTACCTGATATAGGTATGAAAAGAGGTATATGGAAGAGGCAAAACTAAAGAATTCTGAGAATTTGCTAGAAAATGTTGCTCATGAAATTTCATCAGCTGGAACTGCCGGAGCATCCAAAGAAGGAACAAATCACAAAACAAAGAATTCATCTTCATCGATTTCTGAACAGGATTTGGATGTCTTTCTACTTGGAGATACTGGCGACAGTGATGAAGGACCAGGTACATGATTGCCACTGACAGTCACCTGGATTGACTGGATAATTTCAGCATGAGTTGTTCATGCTTCTTTTTTACTGTAAAAGATAACATTCTCACTCCTTCATTTAATAGAGGCTTTGTGATCATGCAATTATGTGGTCAATCTCCAATACAGTGGAAAATAGTTAATTGCCCCTGACTGCAGTCTGCTTTCTTTGAGTTCTGCCTCTCCCTGTAATCCTCTGTTGGATCCTTTTCTTTTGTTCCTTTTTCACCCGTTTCACTTTTTTGCCTGTTGCCTTGATTAGCACATAAATGAATTCCTCTCAATTCCTTTTAAAATTTCAATACATAGCATGCTAATGGAATTTTCTTCTTTCTACAGATGCTGGGAATGACGGCTTTGATGATGATGATTTTGACAAGATATAAATTGGTAAGCTTTAAGATTACATTTTTCTATGGAATAATATTAAGTTGTCCCCTTTTATCTTGCCTTGCTTGCTGCTGTTGGTTATTGTCATTGATTTCACAAACTATTTTATTGAAATCTGTAATCTGACCAAAATTCCTCATGGTATAAATAGTACAAAAGCTGTAGAGATTGACGACTTATTGATAGCATTCAGAATTCCACTAGTTATTTTTTTGGTTGCCAAAAAAACTACTCATTTTCTTAGTTTATCTGTAATATGTCGATGAACTTGGATTAGATTGGCTTATTTTCAGTTAGTCCTTCTTGCTGATGACTTTGTAAAATGGCAGGAACAAGCAAAATAGACACCATTAGAGCACATAGCAAAGAAACTGCCGCGACCAAAGACAATGCTTCTTATTGAGAAAGATGAAGTGGTATTAAAGCACAAGTATCTACAAGGAAGAAAGGTTTTGAAGTCAATGAAACTGTTAATCACAATATAAACAATACCTTTTCCTTCTGTTCCCTTCTATATCTTTGTTTTTTAATTAATTAATCTTCATTTTTGTTTCCTTCTGGGCACGAACATCACCCTTGGGGGGGGGGGGGGGGTATGGAACGGAACATAGGACTGTCATGGAGTTAGAACATTGCTGTAAAGTTGCTGCTTCTATTGCTCATCTTTTGCCTGCTTCATTTTCTTTTATTTTACTCTCCTCGTCAATTTTCATTCATTGGACTATTGTTTCTTGATGTCATCATATTTTTCTAAGCAATGAATATGGTGGATTGGTTCCTGAGAGTTCTCGCTTCTCTAATTACACTCCATTGCTATCCCTTTTTGTAAAGGAAATATGTAAATACCACAACGTTTCTTGGCAGTAGTCAGTGTCCTAAGTTCTGTCCAAGATGTTGTATCCACCATTCCCTGAGCTATTATTGTGGCTCTGATACTTTGTTAGGATTATGATATTATTAAATTCACTTGATGGCAATTGTTTCTTGCAGAATTTGAATTTAATTGATTGCACTTGTGAATTTGAATGTTACTACTTTTGTTCCAATTGAATGTTTTTTTTTTTATTGGGAGTTATTTGAAACTGAATTATTTTATTTTTTAAACTTATAAAAAAAATGATATCATTATATTAAATTAAAAATGAATTAAGTTATTTTTTCCCCCTAAAAATTTATCCAAGTCAAGCTAAGATAGTTAATTTTAAATGAAGTGAGTTTTATTTTTATTTTGTAATATTTAGAAATAAGTCTTCATTTTTCAAAAAGATAAAAAGTAAACATAATTTATATTTAAATTTTTATTCACCTTTTTAATTTAAATAACTTATATTTCACAAACTCATAAATTTTAAATTAATTACTAAATTAGAACCCCTTTTTTTTTCTAGATTGTTATGTTAATTTAAAGTATTTAGTTTTGAATGGATGAAAGTAAATAGAATAGTTCCTTGGAATTATCCAACTACAGGATGAGGAATTGTAATGGAACTGTTGAGTCAACCGTGTGTTTTTTCCACTTTCTAATATATTAATAAAAAATTTTAAATACCTTAAAAGATTAATTATCTCTAAAATTTAATTTATAAAAATAATTTATAAATACATGTATTTTTTTATTAACTTATAAAAATTATAAAAAAGTATTAAATGTTATAGAACCCTAATTATATTTTTTTATTAATATATTAAAAATCATTCGCAGGAAAAATATATTAGGAAATCAGAAGAGGTAATAATCTATTGGGTTGGTGATGTAAAGGATTGAATATGGGGGAAGCAGCTGTTTAAAAGTCCGGCATTGCAGGAGCTCAGGTTGAGCTGGGCTTCAGGTTTGATTAAAAATTACAGTAGTTAGCTTTTAGCTCAGCTGGTATCAGAGCCTGCGTTAAATCTCTGCCGTTCCTACCCACCTGGGTTCGAAGCCCGCCCCCTGTAGAAATGTGAAAAAGTATGCGGGGCCACTCCTCTTGGGCAATGCAGAAGGTGGTGGAGCGCGTAGGGCTTAAGTAGTGCCGCGATCCGTTAGCTACCAGCTATAGCTTTTAGCTCAGCTGGGTTTGGTTGAGGTGACATGATGTTCATAGCTGGTAATCCAAGAACTGGGCAGCAACTGCTGGAGTTGGTCATTGGAAATCTGTCTGGGAATGCAGCTCCGCACCGACCAAAGCCACAGAATGAAACTATGCGACAAATCCGCGCTACCAGCTAACGGATCGCGACACTACTTAAGCCCTACGCGCTCCACCACCTTCCGCATTGCCCAAGAGGAGCGGCCCCGATATCATTTACTCAGTTCGAAATTGAATATTTCATATTGATTTGTACAAATTTTAAAATAATTAGTTGATTTGGTTAATTTTACACTCCACCATGTTGAATCCTTAAAGAAATTTTAACTAATTTAGGAAATGAAACATTTATTTCTAAATAGCAATATGATGATTCAATTTTAAACGGAAGAAATAATATATATTTTTCGATTTATTTATTTGGTTTTTTTTTCTTAAACGGTTACAAACTTAAGTTGGTTTGGGCTCTACAATGACTAAGCATAAGCCATAAATATATTCAGGAGCTGGAATCTAGATTAGGCATAATTTCATATAGCAAAATAGTCATTCTCCCTAATAAAAACTTATAATTGAAATTAACAAATGATAATGTGCATAGTTAAAAATATGGAGAGAAAAAGAATCTTATGCCTTCAATTGATTTTCATTTCACAATATTGTTAAAAAGATTATTAAAAACATTAATCTTTTTAAAAATTTAAACATTTTTGGTAACCCTTGAATTTTTTATTAAACAAAAAGAAAAGAAGTCAGTAATGAATAAATAAAAGGAGGAAGGAGGAGAAGACGAGGAAGAAATCAACCCCAATCTTGATTGGATATATGGCAATACAGGTGGCCGTTACTTTGGGCCGTTAGGATTTTATTTGCATTTTATCTCAAAATGGAACTGCGTCGCTGTTTGCAAATCCTCTCAGAAAAAAAAAAATACAGGGAAAATTAATCTTCAAAGGTGTTTTGTGATACATTTTACTGTATTAGAAACTATAGGTATGATGCTAAAAGATCTAGTATTTTTTTGGTTTGCCCCCAGGGTATAGGTGAGATGGCATGGTAGGAATGATGTGGGTAACCTCTCCTGACCGACGAAGGTTCGAACCTCAACAAGGGACTTTACTGCCTCCACGTAATGGTCCTCTCCTTCTGTTCATCCCCTTGGTACAAGGGGTTTCTGTAATTAGTGGGAGGGGTTTCGCCCATAAGAAACTTTTCCCTTAATCCAAAGTATTTTTTGGGTTTAATTTATAAAAATAATTAGAAATACATGTAATTTTCTTCTTTTTTTATTGTTTATTATTGTATCAAAAAAGTGTCACCTACTAAAAAAATCCGAAGGCATACTTTCCCTTGCAGCAAATACATATTGCATAAGGTGGTTCTGTCAAAATAAGTTTAAAAACAAAATGAAATCTTAAGATTTAGGTTTCAAATCTCTTATTACATATTTATACACTCATTGTAATACTAATAATAAAAATATTAAATGTAGTCTTTTAAGTATTAGATTTTGATGATATATTTTATATGCCAAATCTCAAAGATACTTGATCTATTAGGACACGTATTAAATTTTTACTGAATTAATACTTAACAAAGAGTGGCATACAAATGTGTGTAATAGAGAATCCGGAACCTCAGACTTCTTCTACTCAAATAATAATTTTCCTTCCACGTAAATACATGTTTCTTTTCTTAGTAAATATACTAACAACCAAGCCTATTCATACGGACCTCTATCTATCAACACGACCGGCCTTTAGTTAGAAGTGACTAACTTCAAATAAAACCATTGTATGACTCACAATTGTCTAATACACGTATTTGTATACCACTTTTTATTATATTAATAAAAATTTTAAATGGAGTGTTTATTTTTTCTATGTAAATAAATCACGACAAGTAGATTAGTAGATGTCGCTATAGATATAAATATGGAAAAGGAAAATTGGATCCATCCGTGGTGTATATCATATCCCACATCAATACATTGACCGCATTTCTTCATAAAAAATTGGGTATTTAATGACAAATTAAATATTAAGATTGACCTACCTAAGGAAAATTTTAATTTAACATACCATATTGTCCAAGAGACTTAATAACAAAAGAGAACCTAAGCTCAAAAATAGTTAGATTAGACAACTAGTCTAATATTGTTCATCATACATCCCACATGAGAATGTTATGGACTGATCCACATTATCCTACGATCATATAAATAGTCAATACTAACTATGCGAGGTAGGTGACATTTACTACGCATATCCCACTGGCAAAGTCAGTCTGATTATTGATACCATCAGCTTCGTAGATCATTGGATCTTGGTTGGGTTGGATAAGTAGAAGTACGTTTATATCAAACATAATTGTCAATTTGAGGGAAAACAGTATTAATCAAAAGATTATTATTATGATTATTTTTTTGGTCAATTTTTGGTCATATTTTGTGGAGAAAAAATAAAATAAATAAATAAAGGGTTTTAATTAGTCACGTTCGATGTTTAATGTCTTCCTTCTTCTCCCGACGCCATTCCTAGAATTCTTCATCAAATCATTTCTGAATTATTGCAACTTTTTTATTGAAGTTCGATTTTATACCAAACCCTTTCTTTTGCTTTGATGTTTACCGATTTCTACCTCTCGATCTCTTAGTCGGTGGTTCCCTTTTTCTTTTTTCCTTTTTTCTTGGATGCCTGTGCATGGATATTTTTTGCATGACTTGATCTTGAGTGCAAACTATTTAGCATATAGCCGAAAAGACCTTTGGTGAAGAAGCATTAATTTGTATCATTATAAACAAGCAATGTTTGGGGGGAAAAAAAATGAACGTGGGGATCACTTTTTGTATTGCTTTTCTATCGAAAACAAGTTATCACAAGATACAATAAAGTCTATTAAAAAACACTCTAATGAAATAAAATAATTAAACTCTTTAGAAAATGATAACTTTAATTATACAATTGATCTAAAATATACAAATATTGTCCCTTAATTTATAGATTTAGAAAAGACATCAATAAAAAATTACATCCTTTCTAAAAGATACATATAATTTATCTAATAGACATATTTTTAAAAAAATGAATTTAATAGAAAAATTAATAAACATAAATAAATATTATATATATAAAAATAAAATTTTAGGAACTTTTTATATTTTTAATTAACAAACTATTCAAACAAATATAATACATATACACACACTTCTGGGAAGAAAAGAAGAAAGAAAGAAAACGATATAGAATAAGGGACCCAACAGTAAGAGGGCCTTCTTCTGGAAGATGCCGTGTGGGTCGGCGAGATCTATCCTGCTGTTTAAACATCTAATTTTCACCCGTGCATTGATTTTTTATTTATTTATTTGAATTTGACATCTCAACCCACTGAATTAATTGAATCTTACTATTTTAACAGTTTGTGGCAAAAATCTCCAAACACAAATTCTTTGTCTACAATGGTTTCATATGTATCCTTCTTCAATGACCCTTTAATATCAAATTAATCAAGCCTTTGAATGTGATAGGTTTTGATAATGGCATAAGATTGAACTAACTCTTAATTCACCTCAACAATTTTGCAAAATCTTCGTTTTCTTCTAATCTGATTTCATCCAATTAATCGTATGAAGTATGGACAAGGAGTTTGCGTTTTCCTCATTATTTCACTCCAAGAGGAAAAGAATAAACATGCTAACTGTCAAGATGTATTTTTCCTGCAAAGTATTAGTACTTTGTGATTAAAAAAATAAATAATACGCATTGATTTGATATGGACCATAAGCATGAAGATACGAATCGGGTCTATATGAGAATTTTGAAATTAATATAGCTGGCTCTACTTCTCTCGAATGATCCATGTACTACTGCGACATTCTCCAAACCAGCACAAAAAGAAAATAATGATCGACATATAACACATATATATTCATTTATTAATTTTAAATATAATCGTTCTTTAGCTGATGGATGTATGTATAGCAAGAAATCATACTGATTAATTTACATTAACGGTGTTACTTGTAATTAAATACCTATATTTATCGTATACAAAAAGATAATACTTCTCGAGAATATATTTAAACTTTGTGAGAATGAGGCAAACTCAATTTATTATTATTATTTTTAATTTTAAGATTATTTATGTCAATTTATAAGAGAATTTAAATTGATTCTAGAAAACAAAATTTTGATTTTAATATTTTCATAATAAAAGTAAAAACATTTAATTTTGAAAAATAAGTAAAATAAATATGGTTGTCCGGCTTGGATTATTATTGAAAAGAATTGTAGATTCAAAGCCAGATCAGATGCCAATTAAATATAGGATAAACAAATGTCAGATACTCTACAGCTTTTTTTAAATATGCTTTTGCTCTTCAACTTTCAACATTCCAGTTTTTGTCCTCCAATTAAGAAAACATATTAAAAATTGCCCTTCCATCCATTTTGATCATTAATCCTTCACAAAACCCATCTCATATCTCTCACGTATAAATTTTAGAGGCATTTTTTCAAGGAAGGGTAAGGTCACTATTTGCATCTCTCACCATAGCTACGAAGGTTGGTAGGGGTTTGGATTCATTGTTATGAGTAGATGCGAAGACGGCTGCCATGATTGAGTGCCAAATCTAGAAGAAAGTTGTCGGAGATAGGTGAAGGAGAATATGGACAGTGTGATGGAAGTTGGGGTTGGGGAATAGAGGTTCTACGATAAAAAGAGGTGTCGAAGAATGCAATGAAGAACTCAAATCTGGATGTTCAGAATTCTAAATAGGATAGATTCAAAGAGGAACTGAGTTGGGAACTAGTGGTAGAGGTGGATTGGCTTGAGGATGATCTAAGAATAGGCGGAAGGGAGCATATCCAGTGGAGGAAGACCAAATCTATTTGATAGCAATGGCAGCATAGATTTAAGAAATGATATACGACGGTAGAAGGATGGGCAGCAATGTGATGTTGTGGGGGGTTTCTATGGCGGTGTGGAGAATGATGGGTTGTCGATAAAGAAGGAGGGGTGGTAGGCTAGGTTTCCAAAGCTACCCTGTCGAAGAAAACGAGATAAATGGAGGTTGGACAATTGGGTTTAACCAGAAGAACAACGCACTGAAAAGAAAGGAAGAAAGTAGATAGGATTTAGGTGGAGATTAATAGATTGGAGATAAAATTACCCTTGTGAAATGGGGTTTTTTTGGAGCTTAATGTCCAAAATTGATGGAAAAACTCTTTTTAAAAAGTTTTCATAATTGATGGGCAAAAATCAAATTTTAAAAAAGTTAAGGACTTTGCAATGCTTTTTACCCTTAAATCTATAGTAGTAACAAGTACTTGCAATAATTATTTTGGTGACTTCTCAACTGCTTCTCTCTATATGCATCTCTATATGAAAGAGTTAAGAAATACTAAAAATGAAAAAAGAAAAAAAAACTTTTTGTTTGGTATTCATCTAACATCTATTTCTGTATTAGGTTGCTCTGATGAATGCATTGTTTCCTATTTGAGCTGTTTCTTCAATTCCATCCATGACTTCGGCCAAGAGTTAGAACTGACAGTTAGATTCACCAGACATTCCAACAAGCTGTCATATATAACCCATTCAACATTTTCAATAATCGAATATATTATCGGGTGAAAATTTTGAATTAACTGTACCTTATATTGTACCTGAAGCCTATCTTTCTTATGGGATGGGAAACATTTTCCCGGTCTCTCGCCATCATAATATCATAAGAAATTTTTGCATTCCATTTATGTAAATATATAAAGGTTTTTTTTTTCATTTTATAGCATAAAATCGTCTTTGATGACGAGGGATTTAATGAGATCCCAACAACTTTATTACGAATTAAACCTTACCTATGAGAATATGGAGACAAATCCATTTTACTAATAACGCAAAACTAGCATCTATATGAAATTTAGACAAAAAAAATTCTAATCGAAGAAACTCCTAAAGAATCCAAATTACAAAGACCTTTAGCTCTTGGTGAAGATCTAAAAATAAATTAAAAGAAAAATAATTCTGCCCTTCAAAAGTCAAATTCTTAAGAAAATCAGTTACTTGATTTCCTTCTCAATAAATCAACTAGTTAAATTTAATTATGATTAAAATTAACACTCCTATTTGAACCGCCCCCAATTTAAGTATTAATGTCAACTTTAGTTCTCTCTAGTGTAAAAAATAAAAATAATGGAGGTTATTCTTGTATGTGAACATTGTTACCTCCAATCAAACAACAAAAAACTGCTTTAGGAAAAAAAAATCTTCTATTTGGTAAATTCTATTATGAATTCTATCCTTTGGATCAAGTGGCTTACAAATTTTTTCCATAAAGAACTAAATGATGTGTGGTAAAATAAATAAATAAATAAATGTATATATGTATATATATATATCATAAGAATCCTAAGATGTAAGTGTGAGGATATAAAGCATGCTTAAATCAAAATTTTCCATACTATTTATATAAATAATAATTAACCCAGGTCAGGGAAATGGGTCCCTGCTGTAACACTATATCTTTTCTTACATTTCCCAGAAAGAATATATATACATAGGAAATTAAACTGTGATGAAAAAATAAATTAATATGAAAAAAGAAGAAATGGGGATCGATTTTTGGCGTTTCTTTGATTGTACAAATTGTTCACATGTGATGAGCAGAATAAAGCTATCCCAGACAGGTGAAAAAGTCCATGTAAAGACGATACATATCATTGTTCATTTTTATGAAGCTTTTGCAGGTTTTTCACTATGATTGAACTTTGAAGATCTATGCTCTGTTTCGGTCCCCAGATTTGGGTCTTAGATTTCCATCAATGGCCTCTCAGGCAAAATAAGAACCATGTGCGTGCATTCGAAAAATGATCAACTTCATCAAGAACAAGGCTGCAAAACTCTGGAAGACCAAGAACAGGTAAAAAATACCCAGAAGAAACCAACTCATCACCATCGGTGTGATGGGGATAGGACTTGGATGGATAGAATACGGACTTACATATGTATTATTTATGTACGTATGTATGTGTATATAACAAATACAAGAATACTTTCATACAAGTCCAAACATAACGGTAATAAAAAATAATTCTAATAATTCTTTCCGTCCGAATTGAATGAATGTTCATTTTGTGTTGAAAAAAAAAAAAAAAAATCAGTCCCTTTCACATTTATTAAGTTGTTAATTTATCCTCTTCATTAACATAATTAGCGTTTTAATATTTATTTTTAAAAATGAAATATTCAATTATGCATGAACTAAAATAGAAAGATGAACATTTAATTCATGATGGAGAGAGTAATATTTGTGGTAATTAAGTAATTTCCAAAAATTATACTACACTAAATTTAATGTCTTTGTTTTCATTTTAAAAAGTTTGAAATTAAATATAATATTTTTTAGATTAATTCTACAAGTTAAAAAGTTTTTATTTTAAAATGAAAGATGGATTATTTTACTAATTAAATGAATATAAATATGGATAAAAATGGTTTATTTTTTGGTGGGGTTAACCATTTTTTTTCTTTGTTTTTTTGTTCAACAAATACCGATTAATACATACGTAATTATCAATGTGGTTTATATATAATACTCCTCCCTCTGATTGCGACCATAAAGAAGTGATAAGAAATGTTTAACCAACTGAAAATGTTACGGCTCGCTCATTCACTCACTGTTTCTTCTTTTAGGCAAACTCTCCTTGTTTATATCAACATCATAATTTAACACATAATTAATGTCGATGTTGAAGAAAAATATTAATATTGCACCACACTACATGATATATATTTATATATTCTTTTTAAATCAATCACGATGGTAAAAAATGATAAATTATTATTATTACTATTATTAACCCTTTTGTAAGAATTTTATTAAGAAAGCACGGTTTCCTCCTATTTGAGGGAGCATAGATCTGAGACTTGTAATGTTCATCATTCTTCTTGTGTATTTAATGAAATAATTCAAATTTGCAGTTTTATAGGTTGTTATATTAAATCGATACAAATTCAATTATTTAATACTTCATTCGTCTCTAACTAAATGTCTTAATTCTTATTTTAAAATGTACAAAATTAAACGTTTAAGTAGTAAAATGGATTAGATTGTGCTTAGAGAAAAAACTCAACTTTTGGTCAAAAGTACTAATTGCAGCAAAATAAATAAAAAAATAAAAATTGTTTAATGATAAAAAAATTCCAAAATTAAAGTTTATGGATGAAAATAGCAATTTATAAATAGTTAATAGACCAAAAATACTATTCTTCCTTTTTAGTAAACATATTTCAACTTTCTTATTTTAAGAGATGAGTAATTGACCTTAAGTCTAACTACTTTAATTAATAAACTATTTTAAACACTTAAATTGAAGCCAGCTTTTTTTCCCTCTTTCATGTGGAGTTAAAATGAACAATCAGTGTTCCTATAGGAATATTCCAATAAGTAAAGTGATAAATGTGGTGTGAACATCTACGAATAGCCATTAGGAACTAATAATAATAATACCAGACATATACCCGCAGCCCAAATCAAATGTGTTTTAAAAATAATAAATAATATGAAAAAAGGACAATTATTCCTTTGGCGTGATTTACGGGTGACGTGTGTGGAGTGAAAAAAACTTTTCACTTTTTAGTCACTCGTGAAAAAAAAAAGAGAAAGTATTCCATTTTAATTTATTCAAATATTAATATTTTATTTTTTAAATTAATTAATATTTTCTTGAGAAATTAATATTTATTAATGTATTTAAACTAAATTAAGTCAATTATTAATTTCTAAAATTTTAGACAAATCAAAATATGATATTCAATTCTATATATAAGGATTAATAAAAATAAAAATCCATATATCTAGCTGGACTTACCCATCTTAAAAATAAATTTAAAAAAAAAAAAAAGAAAAGAAGGGTGAATAATTCCGGGTCACTGATTAGGGTAGTGAGTGGCGTGACTTTGATCATCCTTCTCACCTGACTCACCTCACCACTCAAAACCAAAAGGGCACCCTCCACGCCTTACAAAATTACAACATGTGTGTAAATTATGAACCGTCACAACAAAGTCATCCTAACCAACTAAAACAAGTTGTTGTCATTACCCTTGACTCCGGTTCACCTCTTTTACTCTCAATCTTTTGTGTTTTGTCTATAATGAATCTTAGAATATTTTTAATTTAAAATGTTTAATGATGCAAAATGTCAAATTGCTTATATTTAAAATTAAAGATTGTATTAATAATTGAATTGATTAGATATGATTTTCCATTGATTATAAATCTTGTGTTGCGTTTTTGTTAATTTGTTAAAGGTTTTCCAAAAATACAGAAACAAAATTAAATGGGATTGTTGATCAATTTTATTAGTTCAACTTCAG
>JAOXNR010000030.1:17583641-17597886 GCA_028571225.1 Parsonsia alboflavescens
CGAGGAGGGGACGTATCTGGTGCGGTCAGTGCCGGGCACCCCCAATCTCTTCCTTGTTTTCCTTTCCGTTTTCTCAGTATTTCCTCAAAGAGGACTTGTTCTACATTTTGTTTTCTGGTTTGATTTAACAAATTCAACGCAGCAGAAAAATAGAATATATGGTTAAGATTTTATTTTGGTCGATATTTCCTGCCTAAGTCAGATGGAATTCAATTATTAGCAATGATGTTTAATAATACAACGCATTTAAGCATCCTTATGTACTAATTAATTTAATATTTTAAAATTTTAATTGATTTATTAATTTTTTCTTCTCATTGTTTCTTTAACGTTGGAATGAGAATAATACAAATATTTTAATTTGAATAAAAAAACTTATAATTTATTAAACCAATTTTATCTTTATAAATGCAAGTTGACCATTTATAAATTATATATTGCGTGAATGTACTCATTTTCTATTTTAGACTATAGAAATGCTTGATTTTTAAATTATATATGAATGGGAATAAGTGTGACAAAATTTTACCACAGTTAAAAAAAAAAAAAAACCAAAATCAAATGTAATTATGATTCTTGTCTTTATATAATTTGGATAAGAATCTATAACTGTTTTTTAAAATACTTTTTTTTTTTTTTTGCAGAAGAAACTACTAATTTGCAAAGTATGTAGTTGACTAAATTCAATTACCAGGTAAAATAAAAACAATGAAAAAAATAGTTTTTTTTTGGGGTAAAAATAAGAGGAAATCTTTCGAGAAAAAGAGAAAAAACACTACTTTTGGAAATGGTGGGTATGAAAACACAAATGCCAAAAGAGTTGCTTAGTGACTAAAAGAATGAATGGGCATATTTTATTTTGGATTGTCCATAAATAAATGTCTCATATTTTATTTTAGATTATCTTGAATTGAATGATCAATTTATTAATTTAATAAAAATTTTATTAAAAAAATATATTAATAAACTAAGTCAAAATTTTTTTTTATTAAAATATTGAGATATTCAATTATAAACGGAGGGAGTACAACGTATTTTGCCATTTTTCTTCTCACTGAAGTTTATAAAAGAATTAATATCTAAAGATTACTACTCCTTTCATTAAAAATTAAATGTTCATATTTTTGTTTTGAGTTATATGGAAATAAATATCCCATTTCTTAATACTCCCCTAGTTTGGAATTGAATATCCTATTTTGACATGCATAAATTTTAAGAAAATAAGTTGACTTAGTTCATTTTACATTAATAATATTAATTTTTTTAAATAATTTATGAAATGAAATATTCATTTTTTTACTGGACAACTAAAAATGAAAATGTAGATATTCAATTACAGATGAAAGGAGTATATAAAATTATACAGTACTGAATTTTGTCATTCATAATTAAAAATTAAGAGGACTAAAATTGAGAAAAAATAGTGATATTTTAAATCCGCAAAGAGAGGGGAAAAAAAAAAAAAAAAGGGTGACGAGATCACAATAGAAGGATTGGCCTCGCCGTATTAAATCGGTAAATGGGGAAAGAGAGTCAGATTCAGGTGGTTTAAGAAGCCAACCTTCTCGCAATACATTTCTCTCACTCGCTTGTGTCGTGCGTTTGTGCGCCACCACCATCCCCACGCGCATCCCGCCCGCCCCCACCCCCCCCCCCCCATCCCCCAGCTCGTTTCTTATCTCCCTTGCTCTACATCCATTATTTTCCACTCCTCGTCGTTGGCCATTCAGATTCCGGCGACTCTGTCAATGTCACGCCGGAAATTCCTCTAGATCTCTAATAAATTCTGCATTTGCAATATCTCTTTTGTTTTCCTGCTAGAAGAAAAGAGATATAGCTGAGGCAGTAAAAATTATTTTATTCTTTCCTTCTTTTTTGTTTTTAAATATCTTGATTGATGAAAACTGTCTCTTTTCTTTGAATTCTTGGCCGATTTTTGGTGAATGTGTTTTTTATGGTATAAATATAGCAAAAACTCACCTGCTATAGCTACGAATAAGGCAGGAAGATTTGTCATTCTGGTTGGATATTTTATTCAAAAGGGAAGTTCTTGGTTGTAAGAATTTTGTTCGATTTTGGGTGAGTTTACCCAGATCGCTGGCTGATTGAAGAACCTTATAGTTTTGATACATTTTGGTTGAGTAAAGTCTTGAGTGAAACCTTGGAGGAAAGTTTTAAGGTGGGGTCGGGCTTGAATGTATGGGGGGATATGTGCAGGATAGAGGAACTGCGAAGTGAAGAGAGGAGAAGGAGGAAGTGGGTTTTAGGATTTGGCTTGAGTTTAGCAACGATGGGGTTGAAAGGTGGGGAGAGCAGAGTAGAGAAGTGGAAAAGTTCGATGGTCTCGAGGTCCAGAATGAAGCTATGGATGATAAGGGCTACTACTTCTGTGTTGCTCTGGACTTGCTTGGTTCAGTTAACTGCATTGGGTGAGACTTGGGGTCCTAGGGTTTTGAAAGGTTGGCCTTCCTGTTTTCATCAGGATCCTACTTCAGCCTCTGCTTCTGCCAATGCCGGAGCAGTGGCCTTGGATGTTAAATCTGCTCCAGAAGATGTCCCAGCTCGGGTTCTTCCTCCCAAAAGTGAGTCAAATGTCCTTTTGTTGATCCATTGTGTTTGCTTACAATTTATGTTTTGCTGGGTGCAAAATGGATCTCCTTTTTTTATTTTTTTGTCATTGAGGTTGCCCGTTTGTTCTTTGAGTTCTCCTCCCGAAAGATGGGGAACTTGTGTCTAACTGAAATTAGCGACTATCCTATCGTTATGTGCTGGAATTTTGAATTTCTGACGGAAATGGCTGGTGTTCCGATTGGTGTATGTTTTAGAATTGGGACAGATTATTGATATAGTGAAGTTAAGTGGTTTGAATGGGGAACATGTTCTGTGGTTTGAGGGCTACCGTTCTAACGTAGCCCTCTTAATAGAGAATTTCACTTGTTTTGGTAACTCTCTTCTTTCTTCCCCTTACTTCTGGGATTGTACATATTACTTGGTTTTCTCTTAGCGATTGGGAAATTATATCCATGAGATTGAATTAATTTTGAAAGACCCTTAAAGGCCGTAACATGTAACATGGAATTCATTTTGACTAATAATTTCTTTGTTTCTTTTGACATTAGGAGTTTACAAGAACAATGGTTATCTTATGGTCTCTTGCAATGGAGGCCTTAACCAGATGCGGTCAGCTGTAAGTAGCTTGCTTATGTTGGCATGACAATGTGTTTCAAGTAACTTTTTGATAATTTACATATTTTTGCATTTTTCCTTTTGTTTTCCGGTAATAGATATGTGACATGGTGGCAATTGCAAGACATTTGAATGTGACACTTATAGTTCCCGAGCTGGACAAAACTTCTTTCTGGGCAGATCCAAGGTGTGCATTTCTTAACATATGAGCAGCAGTTCTATCACTCTTTCATTAGGGATCAAGAGACCCATCTTTAGATGTAATGCCTTTTTTTGCAGTGAATTTCAGGACATATTTGATGTCGATCATTTCATTACATCATTGAGGGATGAAGTCCGTATACTGAAAGAGCTACCACCTAGACTCAAGAGGAGAGTGGATCTAGGAATGATCTATACCATGCCACCTATTAGTTGGTCTGACATTTCTTACTATGAAAATCAAGTATGGAACATCAAACTTTCAGTTTTTCCTTTTTTCTTATGCATCTTGTTCACTGCCATGTTTCTGGTATAACTATGTCTGGGCTTTGATATGTGCAGATTCTTCCCCTGATACGCAAGTATAAAGTTGTACATCTGAATAGAACCGATACTCGACTTGCCAATAACGGTCAGCCCATGGAAATTCAAAAGCTACGCTGCCGAGTAAATTTTAGTGCTTTGCGATTTACAGCTCAGATTGAAGAGTTGGGTAGAAAGGTTATTAAACTACTAAGACAAAAGGGTCCTTTCCTGGTACTCCATCTTCGATATGAAATGGACATGTTAGCATTTTCTGGCTGTACTCAGGGGTGCAACATGGAGGAGGTGGAGGAGTTGACTAGAATGAGGTGGGCAAAAATCTTTGTTTTGAATTGTTCTTAGACAAAAATCGATCTCTAATGGTTATCCATTGTGATGTTACTAACTTGCATCATGTCAGATATGCTTATCCATGGTGGAAAGAGAAAATAATAAATTCCGATTTGAAGAGGAAAGATGGTTTGTGCCCTTTAACCCCTGAAGAAACTGCTCTTACCCTGAGAGCATTAGACATTGACCACAGTATCCAAATTTACATTGCTGCTGGGGAAATATATGGTGGAGATAGGAGAATGGCAAGTCTTGCTGCTGCATTTCCAAATTTGGTAAGTAGATAATACAAATTTAGTTCTGGTGTGGAATATTTCGATCATGTTTCCACTGTTTATCATGTTTACAAGTTCCTTTGCCTGCTTGTCTGTTTTTTAACAACAGGTCAGAAAGGAGACTCTGTTGAATTCTTCGGATCTTAGGTTCTTCCAGAATCATTCATCCCAAATGGCAGCACTAGACTATCTTGTTTCACTGGAGAGTGATATATTTGTTCCTACATATGACGGGAACATGGCAAAAGTTGTAGAAGGTCATCGCAGGTACTGTTTTAAAGAAGATATTGTTTTTTATTATTTTGTGATTTTGTTGTTTGTTGCTTGCTTTATGTTTAATGTTTTTCTTTTCCTAATATCATGTATTTTGTTAGAGTTTCTCTCAGTTGAATTCTTCCAATTCTCCACAGGGTATTAATTGAAACAATCAACAGAATTATTTTGATACCGTCAATTTTAGCATTAGTTTGTTGCACATTGGCTCATCTCATTGCTAGAGTTTTTCTTCCTCCTATCTTATATTAGTTGCAACTTGTATTCTGACCCAAATACTTAAAATTCATTTGTTGTCTGGTTTTTATGGTCATCAGATATCTTGGATACAAGAAGACAATCTTGCTGGACCGAAGGCTTCTTGTTGATTTGATAGATCAATACAATATGGGATCACTGAATTGGGAAGAGTTTTCGGCTGCCGTTAAGGACACGCATGGTGAGAGAATGGGTAATCCTAGCAAAAGGTTGGTGATTCCTGATAAACCCAAAGAAGAGGATTATTTCTATGCCAACCCCTGGGAGTGTTTGCAACCATCAGATGAGGATGAATTGCTGAGTAGAATTTAAACATACGGATGGTGGGAGAATTTGTTTAGATTCTTGCTATGCATTCGTGCAATAAGCGAGAGACTAGTGGTCAATATATAAGATTGATAAACGGAGAATTTTGTTTCCAGGAGCCCTTTTGAAAGAGTTCATATGAGGAGGTGCACTTTGAACAAAACCTCAGAGAACCCTCAGAAGTTGCCCAGGAGTACATTAATATCTTATATAGCTGAATAATCCAATTCATGTATAGAAGTGACCCCGCCATTGCAGGGGTTTACATCCGACTTAACTGCAATGTACACAGAGGGACGAGAATATAGATTTGTTTTATTGAAAATTCTGGATTTCATACAGGTTAGGCCAACATCCTTCCATTTTTCTCTCTGTTCTTTTTCCCTTTTCACCCACTATTTTTATCCTTTCTCCACATTCTCTTTCTGATATACTTTGGTATGCTTATGAGACACTTGTTTATTCTGTTTCTACATTCTCATTTGCTCCATTATTCATTTATCCAGGGATGTAAACTTCTTTATTTGGGTGTCAAAAGTATATATTTAAGCATGGAAATCAGGCACAAATAACTCAAAAGCTCATTTTAATTATCGGATATTCCCTCTAAAAATGAGCGGTCAACTGAATTCTGATAATGCCAACGACTGACAGAAATATTCCTCTGGGCATGTTCCTGGTAGGATTTCCAATCTCCATGGCTGGCTGCTACAAGAGACGTCATGCTAATAATTTATGATCAAGAATTGAGCGGGTGAAGAATTTTCAATGGCGGCAGCAAATATTCTTATAGTCAAAGGCAATTGTTTCACATGCGTGCTTATTCTATAATGAAATCTTTCATTATCTTGTCTCTATTGGTGGACGTGTTCAAATTCCAAATATTCTTTAACTTCTGCCTATTTTCAACTAAGCAAATCTTGAAAGAAGTTGAATCAGAAAATGGTGCACTACACGGTTTGAACCACTGACGATGGGCAAACCCCCCAAATTAAAAATCTTTGTGCGCTTGGATGGGAATTTTGATAGAAATTGACCTTTGATTTCTATGCCCAGAAACTGAGAAAAGTGTTTGTTGATAGAAACTCAAATGGTATATCCCCAATTATTCATCACGGAAAACCCACAATTTTCTTTATCGTCCTGGGACCTAGTCTGAATTGTTCTTGTTCAATGATATTCCTTGTGAAACTTTTGTTACTGATCTGTGTTTATTCTTGAAAGAAAAGAAAGTTCTCTTGTCATTCCAAGAGTCCCAAAATGAAAAGGGACAAAAAGGGAATCACAACTAATCTTTGTCCTAATGAATCAAGATTATGTAAAATAAGCACGACACATCAAGAAAAAAAAAAAGGCAGAATTAGAATGGAAGGGTAGGTATAGCTCTTAAGTGTCTGCTAAAATAAGTTGGTGGTGGCTATGTGTATCATGATGGCGGTATAATTGAGGTGGAGGTGACCTCATAATTGTGGGTTTTTCTTGAAGAAAATGATTGAGATCCACATCATAAGTAGTGGAGGCTCTAAATGATTAAAGACTTGCCACTTTCTGCTCTTACTAACTCACAAGCCAAACAAACCCATTACTGCTACCCGTAGTATATTCATCAGCCACTGGATGGGAGGCCATGGTGGGTTTTCTTTTTCTAATATACTCATTTGGCTGCCTTCATTTGAGAACTTTTCAGACTTACAAGTGTCAAAAAATTTGCAGATCAAAGACAGAGCACCACCAAGTAGAGAATATTTGGAGTACTCATCCACAAGAACAACCAATCCCATTTCTGGGTTTCTGAATCTTGATGTAATCAAGGAAAGAAAGGACAAAATTGCAATCTTTTTTATCAGGAATCCTAAAGGGGCAATCCCAAGAAAAAAAATTTACAGCTTTATAAGATCCAATTAACAATTACTACCATGTAGTACTTCATCCGGGTTTTGAAGGATCCAATAAACGACCCTCGAATCTCGATTTTCTTGGCTCTATCTTCTTCGTCTATATTCATTCTACGGGTACTTGGGCCTGCTGAGCATTTGTTGATGTGTTAGTAAGAACAAGAAAGAATTAAATTTTGCATTTAATAATATAGCCTTAATTTGTGTGCCACCTCACACCTGCCGAAGACCCGTTTGGTGAGTATCTTCAATGGCCTTTTTTTAAAAATATTTTATTTTTTTAAAAAATACTATTTGTTTTTAATAGTATATTATTACTCTCTTTATTTATAAAAGAATATCATTTAAGAAAGATAATCTTATTTTAAAATGACTGTCGTTTATCTAATTCAAGATAAAAAATATATCTGAATTACTTATTTTATTTTTTCTTTATCAAACTTCCTTCTAACATTTTCTAATGCAATTAACTACTCTATTGATAAGGCTTTTCTAATGTAATTAACTACCCTATTGATGAGGCTAAAAAGTGAATTCTAGGTCAAACAAAAACCGTGATGATGTCAGCGGATGCAATCTGAGAAGAAAGTAAGGATGGTCATTGAAGTGGGCTGTGCATAGGAAAGAGTTTCGATGCCTAAGTACTGAGAGTAATCTAATGTAATTAATTCTAAAAAAGAATATCTTCTCGTCCGTAGATTGATTATAATTTGATTATATATTGAAAGAATTTGTTACGTCTTAGATTAGGATTCTTTTTTTACGTGATAGTAGGCAAGTAGAGTAATTGTGAGATTGTATAGGATCCCACCGACTGCTCCTAGAATCATGGAGTTTCCTTTGGCTCGGATATCTTGCGATTCACTGCTCTATCGAGAGCTGCAGGCTTGCTAATCGACTTTTAGACCAACTTTGCAACCCGTCCGTGGACGTCGGGGGTCTTGATTGTCTGTTCTCGGAAGTCGTGCTAAGTGACTGTAGATTCATAGGAGATGTTAGGAGTCGTGCATAATTAATCGCAACATGGAAGATGTATGAGACGAGTTGAGAGTGATCAGGTCGAGGGCCGTGGTATCTCCCTCGAGCTCATTTAGCAGGTCGGTGGTAACAGGTCGCTGTCCACCTTTCCTCATTGGCTCTGTGAGTTTGATTTTCAGATATTGAAGGTTGGAGCCTTGAACCCATTTTGATTGACTTCTATTTGGGTCTTGCCTGTTTATGTTGACTTATCCGGGTTTTATCCATTTCTCTCATCACCTACACAACCTGAATTGAAAATTAACCAATCAAATAAATGAGAGATGAGAGAGAAGGAAAGAGAAAATAAAAGACGAAAGATGATTTGGAGGTACAATTCAGAGTAAATTATAGAGGGACAAACGAATCTCAAATAGGTAATATCATGATTACTTTACTTCCGGTGAAAAATCATTAAAAACCACATTCTTTTTTAAATAGAGTTTCTATTATTGTAAACTTTTGACATACTGTATGCCTTAAAATCCCACAATTCTGTAGACAATATACTGACGGTTACTTAAAAATTTCGTTTCTTATCGGCCAAAAAAGGTGGTTTATTAGCAGTGAGTTTTATGTTCTCTATATGTCCTTAATTAATTTTTATGTATAAGTATTAAAACCATCTTTCTTTCATAAAAAATTCAAATTCGAACCAGATTTTAATCCGTCCTATATTTTATCCCCAGGAAATTTTAGTAGTATTCGCATTAATTAACTATTTGAAAATAGTTTACAAACTTAACATTAATGGGAAGGGCATATAAGAGAGATACAACATGTTTCAATTATATTAATATTAACTAAACCTATGTGAAAAAAAAGAAGAAGAAATGAACCTATCTATTCGGCACAAAGGGAGCATGATTTAATTGATCTAATATGAACGTATAAAAACAAAACTTGTCTATAGAACAACAATTTCATCATTTAAAATACAGGTGAACTTGTTTTAAGATTCTAATTTAAATTATCGTTTGTTATTTTATTTGTCCCTTTCGTATCAATTAGACAATTAAACAATAATGATTAGTCTTACCTCCACACTATATTCCGCCATCCATTGTCTCGATTGAATCAAAGATAGTCTAATTTGATTTTGTTAATAGGCAATGATTGAACTCTATTATATGTGGGGCTAAAAGAAATGGCATGTCTACCATGAATCAGATGAAGAGAACCACCCCAAATAGTTAAGTTTGGAGACCTCTTTCTGGAATACAAGCATTGATTGATATGCATTCGTCGTCGTTTATAGGTAGGAAGGTTGGCGTAACTTGCAAAATAGTAATAACTCTGGCTTTACTTCTCTAAGTTTAAGTTTTTGCTTTGCTTCAAGATTCTACTAGTAGTAGTTTTGAGAATGACAATGATATCAAAGTTTCAAAATAAGTGACATTTTACAGAAGCATCAAAGTCACATTTGAGACACTATGCGTTCAATACACTTTAACTTTTACTTTAAAATTATACTCCCTCTGTCTGGAATTGAATGTCCTATTTTGACTTGCACAAAGTTTAAAAAAATTAGTTGATTTAGTTCATTTTAAACTTAACTAACAACGTGGGGGCTATTGAAAATGTCACTTTTTATTTCCTTTCAATTTGACCATTAAACTATGAAAACTAGTCAATTTAATCATCAAACCATAAAAACTACAGTCAATTTAACTATTATTTTGGATTTTCAAACAATTTAGCCATTACATTTTACGTTTTTGGAAAACTTAGCTATTTTATGGTGGTCCGGTTAAATAATAGTCACGAAGTTAATCATTCTTCAGTGATAATGTCACCTTTTTTTCCATATCACCAAAATTTTTCATATTAATTTAGAGAATCTTCTTTATTTTGTCAAGGGCCGATTTGGTCACACAAGTTTGAATCAAAAAATAGTTCGATCCCTTAAGTTTTTTTTTTAGTCATAAAGGTCCCTCTCGTTTTTACGGATAGCTGGAATGGTCCAAACCACCAATTTCTAGCCACTCACGCGGCGGCATAGGTCACATGCACTGCATGTGAGGGGTAATTTCTTCATTCCACTATGAAACGACGCAATTTTTAGGGTTTTGAAAAAAAAAAATAAACCCTTTCACTTTTCAGCGACTTTCAAAGTTGGAAAATCCATCCAAACTTTTTGCTTTTGGCAAAAGCACAAGGATAGGGACAAAGCCAAAAGCAAAGTCTAGATGGATTTTTCAAATGTGAAGGTCGCCGTAAAATGAAGCTTTTGATTTTTTTTTTTCAAAAACCCATGAAACGACATCGTTTCATGTTGGAATGACGAAATCACCCCTCACGTGATTGCACATGACCACCGGTGATGTCGCGTGAGTGGCTGGAAATTGGTGGTTTGGACCATTCCACCTATTCATAAAAAACGTGAGGGATCGAACAGTTTTTTGGCTCAAACTTGTGAGACCAATATCGGCTAAAAACCCTTTTGTCACTTTCTTCATTTATCTAATTTTTTATTGATACAATATTTGAATGACATGGAATAAAATTTTACATTTAATTCAGTCGATAAGGAAATTTTTAGTAACATGTCAAGTTACATGATATTATTAACAAAGATTGATAACATTTGTAATTGTTATTTGATTAAACAACTATAGAGTGGTTAAATTGTCTTAAAATGCAAAGTATAATAGTTATATTGACTAGTTTTGTAGTTCAATGATCAAGTTGGAAAAAAAGTTATAATTTCAGTAGTCACATTATTAGTTAAGTCGTTCATTCTACACTTAACAATATCAATTTTTTAATAAAATTTTAACTAATTTAGAAAATGAGACATTCATTTCTGAATAATTCAAAATAAAAATATAGACATTCAATTCTAAACAGGAAGGAGTCATAATTATGAAATTTTTAATCCGGGTGTAACAATATGATATATATGTGAGTCTAGCTCATGAATTAACCAAACACCAGTACGATGGAAATTGGGAAAATAATAAAAGCATTTATTTTGGCATCGACATCAAGTGTTTTGAATTTAACGCATGAGAAGAAAAGGTGAACCAACTCCTCCACTTTTACTGTGAGACTTAAAAGGCAAGAACGAGGAACTCTTGCACAAGTACCCTTTTGCCCTTACCAAAGGCCCCAAGGTATAGAAATTTTGTTCCAAACCCTGCCCTGTTTCCATTTAATCAAAACATTGTCTTACACCAAAAGGTTCTCCATACTTAAAATCTCTCTGTAACATAACTATCTCTTTTGCATCATTTTGATCAAAATAGAAATTAACTTTAGAAATGAATAAGGTTTTTCTGGGAACTTTAAATTAGTTACAATGGTAAGAAAATTATAATGTTATAACTATAAGGTCGGCATATAGAAATTTTTTAAAAGAAGAAGTAGAGAGGAATGAAAAGGCACTTTCTCAAACAAATTTTCGAGAACATTCTTTGATATCAGTTGATTAGAAGCTGTGTCTACGGATTTTATATATGTATTTCCAGATCCTTTTTTGTCCTTAATGTTTCAAAAAACTTTCATATACTATGGAGTTTCACTTTTAGGTTGTGGTTAAGGAAGTAATAATCTATCATAAATTGAAGAAAAAAGAAACTCTATAAGGATTTATGTTATTCTATCCATCCATAATTAAAATTTTCAAAATAACATGAAGTGGAGAAGAAATTTCATTTTTCAGCATATTCATAAGTAGGGGTGTCTATGGTTTGGATCGATTCCATTTTGCCTATTTTTCAAATCAAACCGATTGATTTTTCTATTTGGTTTGATTTAATTTGATTGGTTGGATCAATTTTGAAAAAAATTTGAACACCCTCTATTCATAAGGATGGGAGAAACAAGTACGATATGGACAATTCAACGTAAACGGGCATGATCCAAACAGAATTCAATCCAAGTGGGCCTGAGGCCCCAATCTTCAATATCTGAAGTCAGACTCGCAAAGTCAACAAGGATAGGTGGGCAGCAACCTACTACCATCGACCTCCTAATGAGCTTGAGAGACGTATCACCAGACTTGGACCCACGACTTGGTAACTCCCAACTCGTCTCATACATCTTCCATGCCACGACTAGATATGAATGAGTCTTAACATCTTCCATGAGTCTACTACCACTCGTAGACCCTCGATGTCTACGGGCAGGTCGTGAAGTTAGTTTAGAAGTCGATTAGTGAGTTTGCAACTCTTGACAGAGCCATAAATGGCAAGATATCTTAATCAAGGGAAACTTCACAATTCCGAAAACAGTTGGCAGGATTCAAGGATCTCACAACTACCATGATTGTCTATTGTCATGTAATAGCAGAGCTCTAATCGGGAAGGTAATGGATTACTTTTATATAATCAAATCATTAATTAGTTTAAGGACAAGTGAACAATCTCTTTGAGAATTAATTACACTTGATTACTTTCGGAATACTGACTTAGATATTGAAGTTCTTCTCCGGATATAGCCCACCTCCGGTGACCTTTTCTACTTTCTTTTCAAGTTGCAGTCGATTGATGTCATCATGACTTTGGGATGACTCGATATTCAACTTTGAGCCCCATCAGGTTCGATTGAATTTGATTGATCGGATCAATTTGGAAAAAAATTTGAACACCTCGATTCATAAGGATGCTCGAGTTTGGAAACCCTACTTGCCTTCAAGTAAGTTCCACAAATGACCCTTTTCTCATATGATCGAAATGGCCCGTAGTCTTACTAAGTGCAAAAGTTTTGGGTAGGCCCAAAGTGTTATGGCCCTCCCACGTATCCCGCCTTGTTCGTCTTTCTCAAAAGTGCATTTCTGTAAGGTCTGTTTGATACGGAATGATTTTTTTTTTTTCTAAAGAAAATTTAGAGAAAATTAAAAACTTATTCGATAAGCATATTTTAGAAAACAGTTCCTTAAATCTTATTTTTAGAATAATTTTGTTTCTATTATGTCCTTTTTTTTATAATTAAATTAATTTTTTTTTGTATAATCGAATACTAGTCATTAAAGGCACTCCATTTGCTCTCCGCTAAATATATACTCTCTTAATCCCTAATCATAAGTCATTTATTCTCATTTTTTGTTTCTTTTATTACAAGTTATTATTTGTAGTTTAATGTAATGTTTTCAGAATCGGACCGATCATCGAATCGAAAAAGTTATTGATTTAATATTCGATTCCACCAGTATTGAATCGGTAATTGAATCAATTAATTTAATATTTAAAAAATATTTATTTTATAGATTGAAATATATCAAACTAATATCATTTATTCTCAAATTAACAATATATATATATAAAATAAATGAAAAAAACGTGAGATGATTTAGGATTAATTTATAACTAACTATAAAAACCTATAAATATAAAGTATTTATAAAAATAAAGTTGTCATGATCTCATCTTTCATTAAAACTAAATATCCTAGATATAGAAAATTTTAAAACTTACAACTTTCAAGTTAAAATCCAAATTTCAAACAATATCAAGTAAAAACATACATAAATCCATATTACACAATAGGAAATACATGAATTTTTTAAAATTTCTCTCCAAAGTCCTCTTTTTGGAAATAAATGATTGGAGAAAAGGAAGTAGAAAAAACACAAAGAAAATGACAATAGAAAAATAATAATGCAAGCAAATGAATCCACGGCTATAAATTAGAGAAAGGTGCCTAGGATCATAGGATGCTCGTTGACTAGCACTTGAGCCAAAAGTTAATGAATACTTTACATGATGTCAATGATGATGCGTGAATACTAAAAGTTGTGATAAAGACAAAAGTAGAGGGAGACAAGATTCGGTGATCGGAAATCATCGGTTTGATACCAAATCAGTCGGTCCATCGATCTATCGATTCTCACTAATTTGCTCAAATAACATCGATTTTTGAAATAATAGGTTCTTGCCCTCGAATCGTACCAATCAACTAGTCGATTCCCGATTTGATCGGTCAGACCGATCAATCCGGTCTGATCCACAAACCATTGGTTTAATGGACATTTTACTCATTTTTGTCTCTTCATAATTTTTTTTCCCCTTCATTCTTAATGTTCTTCTCCATACAGACATTTTGAAAAGGAAAAAAAACTTTACTTTAATATTGACAAAATGATTACAAATGACTTTTAAATAGGGGGGGGGGGGGGGGGGGGGGGGGGGGGGGGGGGGGGGGGGGGGGGGGGGGGGGGGGGGGGGGGGGGGGGGGGGG
>JAOXNR010000030.1:17597986-17625542 GCA_028571225.1 Parsonsia alboflavescens
CTTGAGTGTGTATTTTCCCCTCTTGTTTCCAATCTATTGGAGATGCATTTAAATACTAAATACTTGCAAGGGCTTTTCGTGATCTGATTCAATATGGACCGGGTTAATCTACATAAAAATTTTTCAAATACATTATGTCTCTCAAACAAAATAAAAGATATAACTTGTTGTAAAAGAATGAAATCCTGTTGTCATTGTTCAAGATGAGGTTCATGCTGGAGAGACGTAGTTTTTTAATGTTATTCTCCAAAGAAATGTTTGCCATAAACTTGAGCTCTTAGGAAATGCCTTGTGCAATTATTCTTAGAATCGAAAATTTGCAGCCATTGTTTTGGAAGATGTCATTCTTTTCAGTTGAATTTTTTGTTATATTTGACCAAACTAAGTCAAGGAAGTGTTAACATCCGAATCTAGTCTTCTCTTTACACTTGTGCAGCAGTTCATCTTATGGTTTCTTTTTAAAGGAATCTCATAACTTAAAAAAAAAAAAAAAAAGAACTGTGAGAGCCGAGAGGGGAGTGGTTGAGATGGAGGACAGCAACGATCAGAAGATGATAGCAGTGACCGGAAGAGGATAGCAACTACCACCGGAAGACAGCAAACTCAAAAGACACAGCAGACCATCGGAAGACAGCAATGGAGGAGACGGGACGAACGACCGAGCGACGGAGGACATCGAACTTCAATAGAGGAGATGGGCTGCGATGGCGCCGGAGAATGCTAGAGGAAGTCGATTGGGATGGCCAGCCACCGAGCTGGAAGGAGGGATAGGGTGAAATGAAATGAGAGAGAAAAAGAGATGAGAGATTGAGAGGAAGATGAAATGAGTGAAATGTAATTTGAGTGTTTGAACTGCAGTCTGCAGCTAGGGTAGTAAGTAAATTAGTAATTTATTTTATATAAAATATAATTATAAAATGTGTATATTAAGCATTGCGGGTCAGGGCAAACCAGGGCGGGTCAGGTTTCAAACTTGTCACAAGTTAGGCCGGGTCACTGGCCAACCCAGGCCCGACCTGACCTGTGCGCTGGTCTCCTCTATAAAACCCATACCTACCCCATCCTTAAATAGGTCAAGTAAAACCCACCCCAAACAGGTCAAGTTAGGTCTGGTATCCATCGGGCCAGATCATTTTGCCATCCCTATTTGGAAGATACTGAAGCCGAAGAATGCCTAATTTGAAGAAACACCTATAGAGCTCCAAAGAAACTAGAACTCGGTAAAGATGACAGGTCACTATGAAAGTGACCACAGTCGAAGAGAGTTGGGCATAATTTGGGCCAAGGAGAAGCCCCAGAAGTAGGTGAGATAGAGAAACAAGGGATGAAGGTGAGGGAGAAGAATGCCTCCCCTAAGACTAGAAAGATAAAGGACTATATGTCCATCACGTTTACTATAAGTTCGCTCATGCCCTTCAGTGGCAACTATCTCATCCTTTTCTAGTCCCTACTCACCACAGATGTTAAAGATGAGGCCAGGGTTTAGAGAGAAAGACACAGAATAGGCTTCTATCTCAAAAAAATCAAAGGTTTGAGTTTTGACAAAGGGTTCCCTAGCCAACACTGGGGAAGATAAAAGACCCAGTTTTCCTGGTCAATCGAAGAAGAACAAAGTGCAACCCCAACAGTTTGGAGGGAGGGGGTGCTGGATACAAAAGATGATATGGATGGCACACTAGACATGTTGGGACTGGGTGAAAAGATGCAAAAGATACAATTTCTTTCAAAGAAAAAAGTCAAAAAACTTGATTCGGTAAGGTCTCGTAAGGAATGAAGGTGTCCTGAAGAAACAAAATGCTCGGGCAGAAAAGAAGGAAGAAATTCTAAGCGGAAGGCTAGGTAAATTCAAGCACGCTGTGAGAAAGTTCAGGTAAATCCTAAAAATTTTAAGACTCCTAATTTATATGGAAGAAGGAGTCTTACGGGTTGGAAACAGGGGGGACCTTCTGAAACCGAAACAGCTCAGTTTCAGAAAAAGGAAAACCCAAAACGGGGCAACCTCCTAAAAATCTGGAACAAGTCAGCTCTTCTTCTAAAGTCTAAATGCCGCGACTCTCCAAAAACTGAGTAGGGATGACTTTCCAAAACTGGAAACACTTCAATTTCTTTCCCATGTAGAAGCAATGCTATCTCCCACATCAAGACTAAGCGATTCAACTCTCCAGGACACAAGAAAGACATGCTTCCTTCCAAAAATAATCGTTACAGAATGAAAAGGCACAACCTCCCAAGGGTCCCGACCTAAAGATGGAAAACCTTAATACCTGAAGGTCAAGCTTGAGAGCAGCCACAAGAAATGGCTTGACCTCTCAAGGGTCCTGACCTATAGATGTCAATTCATAATGCCTGAAGGTCAGCCCCACGACTTAGAGATGGTAGCTCTTGATACTTGAAAGTCAATCCCACAACCTAGAGATGGCAATCACTAATGCTTGAAGATAAGGCCCCCGACCTAAAGATGATGATTCATAACGCTTGAAGGTCAGACTCACGACTTGGAGATGGTAATTTCTAATACCTGAAAATTAGACTAGCGAGTCCCGAGGAACGAGTGGGTAGGGAACCAATACCATTGACCTTCCAAGTCACGGATCTTGAGGTCACCAACCTCCAAATGAACACAACAGAGGCCTCACTAGATCGCGATCTACAACTTGGTGAGTCTCAATCCTGCTCATACACTTTTCATGGTGCAACCAAGTGAGTGCAACTCTGCTTGAGGCCAGAAAATAAAAAGCCAGCTTGCGGCTCTCTACTAGAGACGCGAATGGAAAGGTACCCCAAAGCTAGCAGTTACAAGGAATCGACAAACCCGTTAGCGGCTAAGACTTGAAGATGGTAATTTAGGCACCACGATCTCTGAGCTCACTGGGCCTAAAGGTTGGAAATGATGGGAGAAACTAGTACAACCCGAAAAAATCAATGCAAACGGGCACGAGGCCCCAACCTTCAATACCGGAAGTCAGACTCACAGAGTCAACAAGGATAGGTGGGCAGCGATCTGTTACCACCGACCTCCTAAATGAGCTCGAGAAAGGCACCACTAGACCTCGGCCCACGACCTGGTAACTCCCACCTCGTCTCATACATCTTCCATGTCACGATTATTTGTGCGTGACTCCTCATAACTCCCATGAGCCTCTTACCACTCGGAGCGACTTCCCAGAAGAGATAGCTGAGACCCTTGATATCCACGGGTAGGTTGTAAAGCTGGTCCAAAGGTCAATTAGCAAGCTCATAGCTCTCGATAGAGACGTGAATGGCAAGATATCTCAACCCAGGGAAACTCCACGACTCCAGGAGCAGTTGGCGGGATTCCACGATCCCACAACTATCTTAACTACCTACTGTCGTGTAATAGCAGAGCCCAGATAAAGGAGGTAACCGATCTCTCTTTTAAATAATCGAATTGGACACAGTCTACAGACAAGTCGGAGAAGCCACACAAGAGACAATCTCTCTGAGAACTAATTACTATCGGAATACTGATTTAGGCATCGGAGCTCTTCCCCGGGCACAACCCACATTTGGTGACTAATCTCTTCTTTTTTTCTCAAGTTGCAATCAATCAACGTCATCACAGTTTTGGATTGACCTAGTGTTCATATTTTGAGCCCCATCACTTACATGGATACAAAATTTGACAACTAGATTTTTTTATTCTTTTATTTTATGAAACATTTCTACAAATTGTTTTACAAAACGGTTCATCCGGGGGGAAAACAAAAAACAGAACCAAACAGGCTTGGAGTCCTTCAATTTCTTAAACAAACAAAAATTTTCCGAACATAAACATAGTGAAGATTACTATTCAGGATCCATAAAATTTAATTTTGAAATGAATTAAAAGAAACTGACAGTGGCAGATTTTCTGCAGTTTACAAGAACTGTTACATCCCATGAAAATACAGGAAAAAAACCCAGTTGAGATTATGTCCTCTCAGCTTGCACATGAATATGAAAAAGTCCCACATAGGGAAAAAGCGGCTTCTCAACCTGAACATGGAAGCCATAGTGATTACAAATATTAGTGAGAAACAATAAAAATCTGTTAAGGAATTCTGTGCATCCCAACAATTATGTGAAACACTACATGTACAAATGGTTCTCAAGAACCAGGAGAAAATCTATTAAGAAAATAATTAAATAAATCAATTACAAAAAGAATATGGTTCAGTCTAATGGTAATGGTTATACTACTAGCTTCTGCTTGTTTTCAGCCTCTTCAGGGCTTGCCCAGAATCCTCTCCTGTGCTTGTCACTACAGATCTTGGCGTTGCTTGATTGGTAGTGGGATTACTATCCATATCCTGTGGAAAGTGATTGCAATCACTGAGTTTGCCCTAAGGAAATCTTGAAAATGAAGTCTAAAAGTTGAGCACAACTATAAGATTGTGGAAATAAGGCCTACCTTTACAATGGATGCTGAAGAATTTACTCTTCCGTTTGCTCGTTTCCCAAGATCAATTTGAACCGAAATGCTGGCCTGAGACAGATCTATTCCAGAAGTCTGCAGTGCTTGTGTCAGAGTATTTAGTAACCTGTTCATTAATTTACAATTTGTTTTAGCCAACAGTTGAAAATGATAAATCCAAGTTCACCAGAGAATGAAGTTCCCATTTCACAGGGTTGAAGAGAAGTTATTGTTATAAATTGAATTTCATGATCATGCAGAGTATGAAGGAATCTCACCCTTGAGAATAGATACTTGAGATGCTAATGGTACCACTATCAATGGCAAGTTCTCTGTCCTTCAGCTTATCGGAGACTGCACTGTCAGAAGTAAAAGATCCAGTAGGCCAAAATGGAGATTGGGGCTGAGATGTTGGTTTCTCTATGCCGGCTGCCGGTCTTGATGAGGTTGGCAGAACGGTATTACCAGCTCCACCAAAAGGGAAAATGCTTGTCCTCAATGGCAAAGGGACAGATGCTGCCTTATTTATTATTTCAGGCTGCTGAACCTTTTCTCTAAAAGAAGCAGCACTGCTTATGTCTGGCTCTACTAAATGCTGTCCATTGATGGGGAGCACTGGAGAGGCACCAGTTTTACTCTCATCAAATTTTGCGGCAAGCATTAATGCTGGACCTGAACCAATATTTGTGGGTTGAGTTTGATTAATAAAATCCTCTGGAGTTCTGGGATTTCTCTGTTCACAAAGGGAGAGAGTCACTAACAAAGTTCCAGAGGGTATGTGCAGGAGCAGAGAACATTTTCAACTAGATCAAAATAACATCATGTTAAACTTGTTTATCTGCCTGTGATTTCCTCATTAAAATTGTTGGAGATGCATGGCATTACATTTCTACTGATGCTCTCTTCTCTACAATAACTCTTGATAAAGTTATGTCACTACATCACAAATATCACTTGAATGCATGAAATGCACAGACAAAAACCTCTCGTATCGCTGGCACAATTCCACAGGATGAGATCAACCTGAGAATGACAGTTTACCATGCGTAGCAAGTAACAAATGAGAAAGATTGATGCCTAGAGAAAGAATTCTAGAGCAATATCAATGAAATTTTAGGCTTAGAAGCAAAATGTGGGGAAGAGATTGCTTTAGTTGTTCTACTTCACCGATTAGAGCAAGTAAAAAATGAGAAAGATCACGTCCAGAACAAGTACTCCTAGAGCAATATCATTTTTAGGCTTAGAAGCAAAGAGTGAAGATGAAATAGCTAAGAATTTGAGAATTACCCACGGAATCAACTTAGACGGCTCCTGGTTCCATCCAGGGTATGAACCTTCAAACTTTTGAACTTTCTCTTGTAGAAATTGAATATACTCAATAACCTGTGTAAAGATTTCAATATAATATCAGACACACAAACATACATATACATTCATATATACAACTTATATTGAGATAAAAGAAGATAAATATATCAGAAGCAATCCATGCACCTCTAACAAGAACGAGGCCTTATCTCTTTTTTGGTCACTATGAGGGATGATCTCTCTCAACTTCTGAAATCTGCACAACAGAGTTGAAACTCAACAGTCAATATACCTTGAACACCACATCCACATATGGGGTTTTATTCATTGAACTTTTGATCATTGTGGGAAGTAAATTCAGCTAGATGAAGTTCTAATTTTAAGTAACCATGTCCTATATTCTGAGAACATATGCAAGAACAATAGGAACTTTTCATCAGAAATTTCCATGAAAATTGGAATTTTGGTTTTAGACTCAGAATCATGAGAAAGGGAAAAGGAGAATCCAGAGATCTAATAAACATGCCTGTCATTGATCTTACTCCTTCGACGCTGTTCCGTGGCTGAATGCTTTGAACGTGGGGTGTTAGGTTTCTGATCATTGCTTTTACCATCAACATTAACTGATAAATTCCCTATGGATAATAGATGGATAGCATGTAAATCAGAAAAATGTGAAAACAATAAAGGAATTATTCATTAATGCATAGATAAGAGGATACCTTTAGGATGTGATGCTGGCTCCTTCTTAACAACAAAATCTTCCTCCTCATCATCATCCTCTTCCTGAACACTTTTAGCTGATGTTATCATATTCATGAAACTTTGGTTCCTTGGTGCTGAAGATGGCCTGCAAAATTACAAGAGTTGGAGACGAAAATAAATACTTATTAACCTAGAGAAAGATTAACTTTCAACAATCATTGAAGAGATAAGTCACGGACTGAGATGATGAGAGTGAACTAAATGTTGTGTTGTTTTGCTTTTGGCTAGAAGAGGATTGTGCTGGCCTCTCTGATGATGTTGTCCAGGTCCCTCCACCCAGGTTCACTACAGATTCTGCAATTAATTATGAAGTATCAGTTAGTGCAACAAGATTTAATTTTTTAGCTCTCCATAAAGAACAAGTTGGGCAGAAAACTCAAAATCAGCTTCCTGAATAAGCATGATGGTCAATTTCTCTCATCAAGATCTAATATGAGTATGAATTTTAAGAGTTTAACATTCATGAGCAGAAAACATAGAGTGGGATCAGAAAAATCATCAGATGGAAGTGTGGCATTTGGATTATCAATTATAGTCACTTGTTCCTATAGACAGGTGACAAAATCTCTACGGAAATCTAGCTCTGCTCCTCCCGTGGTCCCAAATGACTGCCCTTTGACAACATGAATTAGTTCATGTAGGTCATTCTATGATTGAAATGTATGTTCTTAAGGCAATATATACTTAAGAAAGATAATCTCTTTATATCAAGGTAATAGACTAAGAAACAGTTGGATACAACAAGATTTACCTCTGAGAACAGGCCGGTCAACAACATTATTCTCCTTCCCTGTCTTTCCCTTTTTCACTGCAGATTCATCCCACAGTGTAAAACCACTTCCTGTATAAGAACTTCCAATTGAGTTTTCATCATTTCGGTTGGTGCTACTAGCTTGTGCCATCATAAACAAATTCCCCTCAGGTTTTGGTATTCTTTGATTGAAATAGGTGATACTATAAGTCCCAAAGCCACCAGGAAGAATATGCTCCACAGCAGGGGGAGGTGCTGCTGGTGGAGGCTTTTCAACATCTTTTGTTTCTACTTTGCCCTCCTCCTCAGCTACATCCTTCCCTACTTGCTCCAGTGGTTGCAAGAAGTCATGAGTCTTGAGGAAACCGCCTTCTTACAAAATATGGAGGAAAAAAAAATGAGAATTGCCATGCATGTATCTTCACAATCTATAGCACTGTCAAAGAAATTCAACATCATACAACATACTTCCTCCATCCATCCGAAATTGAATATCTCATTTTAATTTGCATAAATTTTAAGATTTAAAAGGTTGAATTAATTCATTTTAAGATTACCGTGTCATTTTTTCCAAAAGATAAGACATTCATAACTCAAAATAGAATTAAGGATAATTAAAACTAGAAGAAAGTATAAATTTTTCTTTATATATCAGAAACTATCAGCATTTTACTCATATTTTAGTTAAATAATTTTCTTCCTAAGATGCCAATTATGTAAATCTTAAAATTCATATGCCTTCTTTCTCTTCGTAGAGCCAATTGTCCAATACTTGCAATTATTAACAATGGCCAAAAAAATACCCTATCAATGTTATCCTAATCCTTATTATTATTGCTAATTTTCACAAGAAACATCATTGATATCATAATTTTATTTAAATCATCTTGCTCATAAACATTAGTGAAAGAACCAAACCACAACATAAAAGAGTGTCCAAACAAACAACCAGGGAAAAAATGGGAAATGAAGAGTGCTATGTTCTAACCGCTGAAAATTCACTGCAAAATTTTAACAGATCCCGTGAAAATGTAACTGAAACCAATGAGGGAAAGCATTAAAAAAGCAAGAAACCTAGTGAAAATCAAGATAGGGAGAGAGGGGGAAAAAAAATTGTAAAACTGAAACAGTTGCGATGGCTTCTGTTAATAATGATGTCTCCATGTCATAGTTCTTCCAAATGGAAATGGGTCCTACTCAAGAATGGTCAGGCCAAAATCAAGTGTCCCAAATTACCCAATCTAATCGTTGTGTTAACTACAAAGTCCCAACCCCTCCCTTTTTGGATCCGGCGATGTCAGCCTATCCGAGTCGGGGGCCCACCCTCCAACACATGTCCCAGATCCAAATACCCCATTCAACAATCAACATGGGGTCACGGGTATATTAACTACACCACTCGTGGGTGCCTCAGATATTTAACCTTCTGACCTATTCCCTACCCACCATTAACGTCAGACATTTTCACCTCAATTCACCCTCCCAGACAACCTCAATTCCTTCCGGTTGAGTTGTGTCTTTATGATCCATTATTTGACTTCAAGTTTTTTATTTCTATTTTCTGTTTTTCAAAGGGCAGAACCCGAATCTGGCTCGTGGGGAAACCCATCTCTGTACCGGGTTAATAAGAATGATGATCTAAAATAATTTTACAGTGATTGAAAAGTAAAATACTGATTCCCTGATTCTTAAAGAATGAGAAATAAAAATCAAAAGGTAAAAATAGCTTTCTTTCTAAAGGAAAGGGAGCAGGCATTTTTTATTTCTTTTTTGTCTAATGAGAGGGAAAAAGGTAGAAAAGAAAAAGTTAAGAATGTCTGGATTTGTTTTTTCAAAACAAAAATATAAACATAAAAACATTTGATGGCACATAAAACATCAAAATATTGTAGTCACAAGAAATATTATAAGAAATAAAACATGGAATTCACACCATATTATGTGACCATCTCCAAAATAGTAAAAGAATGCAAACAACTCCCGTCACAATAATTCTCTTTGGTCATGGTAATTTGAGAGCCCATGGGGTATAAAAGAAAATAAAAAAATTAAAAAGTGAAAAGAGAAATATGCTCTTTTCTTTGTGAAAATTACCATTTTTTTGGATTGCATGAAGGATGGATATAATTTTACCTTGTGGTCTTGGATCCTGTTGTGCAGGCGAGTACAGTGATAGAAAGTCATGCGTTGCTTTCCTTCCTGACATAGAACACTACATTGAATCAAGACCCCGATTCACAAGCACAATCAGAATTATTTTGTTCTATGGATTGTTAACATGAACAGATTTTTTTATGGTTCATTTGTATGCAAAATTTATCAAAAGAATTCTAGGTTTTACCTTCCGTTCCAAAAGGTCTGGGTTGAGGCAACTCCATGAGAAGATTGAGAAATTCAATTCTTGTGCAAATTTTTTTCAAGAACCCAGATCGAATTGCAACAATAAACTATTTGGAATACCGGAATTCAACACAGATACTGAATTTTCCAGACGAAAATCAGACTCGACAAGTTCATCTCAGATCCGCCACCAGCTGAAGCCGGAAGACAACGGCACGTTCAAAAGCAGTGCCTCTCCACACACAATAACACTTACAGCTAAAAAGAAAAGGCTCCGACCCAGAGAAATTTCTCCCCCCTTCTTCTAGAGAAAAATTCACGTACACCACAATTCAGCTTACTGAACCAACTCCACCTACAAGCAACAAATTCAAACTATCACTTCATCGAAAAATGCTTTGACGCAAACCACCTTTCAAAATTCAACTGAATTATGCATAATTCCGCTGAAACTCTCCATAGCAATTAAAAAAGAAAGGCACAATTCTCAGTTAATGCACACAAGAAACAGAGAAAGAAAGATCCATAAGAAAAGTTAACAAGATGCATACTCTTTTCAACTGAATTACGATGAATATTGCATAATTCGGCTCAGATTCCTCCCAAGGACAACAAAAAAAAATTCTAAACCCGAATTCCCCAAGAGTGAAAAAGAAGTGATCCAAGCAGTCGCTTTGCAGATTACTTGTAGGCCAGTTCACATATACACACAGAGAACAAAAAATAAAATTAAAATAGCCAGAACAAAAACCACAAAATATGTGTGTATAAATCTATGACAGCTAAAGTTTTTGGGTGAAGAAGAGAGGGATGAGGCCACAGGAGCTTCGACTTTCTCTCTCTTCTCTCTCCGGGTTCACCCTTTTTTTTTTTTTTGTAAGCTTTAACAATGGAGTTTTTATATAAACAGCAGTATGCCTCGTTTTCGTTTTTCCGAGTAGTATAATATGAAATGAAACGGAATGTGCTAAGGTGCGCCTGTTTTTCACTTTTGCTACTTTGGACTCAGTTAGGTGGAAAACGCCGTTTGTTGACGGCGTTGAGTTGGTTATATAACGGCGTTTGGTGTCAGCCATGAGTTCCGGGGGAAGGGATTTTTTAAATTATTACATTATTATAAACTTAGGAGTGTCATGGAAGATTTGTTTTTTTTTTTTTAATGTCTTTTTTGGTGATCCCGATTAATAATATTATTAATTTTTCAGAGATTTAATTTATTTTATTTTTTTCAAAAAAATCTTTATTATTATAATGAGGGTCTATCCTTCGTTTTACTTGCATGAATGGTAATTGATTATCTTTCCTTGTTAATTTGGTCAATCCCATTACAAGCTTATAACACAACCAAGAACGATTGAAGAAAGAGAACATCTTTCTCCAGGGTTACAGACAATGGAGATTTCATAAGGAATGAAAAAGATTAATATTCTCTTTTCACCGTTGTAAAATACATGTTCAATTTTATTTTAATAAAAGAAAACTATGATTGATTTAACTTGTAATATAATACTTTCTCCATTTACAATTAAATGTTTCAATTTGACTCGTACACATTTTAATAAATATGTTTAACTTAGTTAATTTTAACATTGTAATATCACTTTTCTTAATAAAAATTTACTAAAATTAGAAAATAAAATATTCAATTTCGGATGGAGGAAATAACATCATATCAATTTGAGGTAATATTTTTAAATCTATTTAGAAAATTATACTCCCTTCATTTCTTTTTACAGGTCGTGTTAACTAATTAATTTTATTTTAAAGTAGAAGTCATTTTACACTTTTTAAAAATCTTTTTTTTTTCTCAACAAGCATTTAATGAAAAATTTAAAGTCATATCCTTTCAATCATATTAAATATTAGGAATGAATTCACATAAGCATTATTTATTTTAATTTATATTTTACTCCAAGAAAAATAGTAATTACTTAAATGATCATTACCTTAGTCTGTGTTTCAAAACCCTAAACGACTTTTTTATTAAAAAAAAAAAAAAAAACGGAAAACGTGCATTCGAACATTTTAATGAGAATAGAGATTCAATTTTTGATAGAGCAAATAACTCATAATGTTACGCTGACGTAACATACTAAACATGGTTATGAAATACATAACTTAATTTAAATATGTGAAATTTATATATATATATATATATATATATATATATATATATATGAAACATGGAATTAGAGTTTTTCTTTCATACCCTTTTTAAGTTCAAACTTAAAATAAATTAAAATACTCCAAGTCATTCATGGTTATTTGTTTGGTGGGTACATTAGACATGGTGATTAATAACATGCATATACTTGAAAATGATCAAGTAAAAAAGAAGGTGAATCACATGGTCATTTGGTTCTTGATTCCATTGACTTTTTGTACCTTTTAAAGTTTCAACAATTCGATCATTTATCGTTATTAAATATTTATATGCTATCAAATGATAATATGGTCGGATGATTCAAAAATGAAAGTAACATCACTATAAAAAATATAATAATATTCTTTCCGTTTAAAATTTGAAGTTTATATTTTTATTTTTAAAAAATAATAAAAACTTTGATATATATTACATTTAATCTTTTTTTTTTTTTATGAAATCAAAATAAGTATATTTTTTAATGATTTTTCTAGAAATCTAATGGGAAAATGTTTAAGAGGTAGGTAGGTAACAAGCATCACAACCCGCACCAGTGCAATATGATATTTATTTTCCATCAAGAAAATTCCCAAAAATCTCTACCATATATATATAAATCAAATAGTACTACTTTTAAAGATCCACGAATAAAGAAAAAAGAACTTTATGAATAGTCTCGATTGTTCTTGGGAATAAACCACCTCAACTCAAACCCCCGAAGTTGCGCACAACATATGTGGTAGCCAGGGAAAGGTTGTCGAGTAGGTCTCTATCATTATTTTCAATGTTCCAAAATTAAAATTGAATTTTAGTACCCTTCTAAATTATCAATCCAAAATTTGACTGCTTGAAGATAGAAAATGTCGCTTAATAGATTACAAAGACATTGAATTTTATTTAAATCCCTTGCCGTGGAAGAAAAACAAGCAATACTAAGGGAGGGAGTTAAGCCTTTCTAATTTAGTGGTAAGTAACAACATTTGAAATCGGAAAGTTTTGAGTTTGAGACATAACGAGATAGATGGAGTGCACTATTAATTCTCGATGAGAGGAGTGGGTGTAAAAGAAAAAAAATTAATGTCATTTGCTCATCGATAATTCCCCTGATTGCTTAAAAAATGCAGCTATTAGCTTTAAAAAAAAAAAGGGGTAATGAAAACATATTATTTAAGCTAATGAATGACTTGTATAAAAGCTTATGTTTTATTTTTTACTTGTATTTATCCATTCAAAAATGTTGTGAAGGTTATGGATCACACTTTATGAGATGCTTTTATTAAGTCTATAACGATCAATAATAGTGAATTCAATTATCCCTTTTTTATCTTAGAAAAAAAAAATTAGATCAAATACTTTAGGATTTAGTTTATAAAATATACAAAACATCATTTTTTCTATAGAAAAATTTATATTTTCTTTTGAAAAAAAATGACTATTGACCGTTTATCCATTAATACAATACTTATCAACATAATTCTCTTTAAAAAATATATCTTTTAAAGTCTTGAACCAATAATCATATTTGCTCCACTTTTCCTCCCAATCCCCTATAATAGTAGCTCTTCGCTTACTTCACCTTTTTTTTCGAAATCTAAATCTTTCAATCTCAAAGTGTAACTACCGAACTATAAATACTTCATAGTTTTTACTTCACTTATTAATGTAAAAGCTCAATATATGATTGACAATCATTTCCTCAAATACAAATTACTACATCATTCTAAATCGAGTGTTTTTATTTTTGTTTTAAGACCATCAAAATTAGATGTCTATCTTCATACAATAAACATATATTTTAATTTATAATTATACTAATAATCTTCTTTTAAAATAAAAAAATTAAGGAATTTATATATCATCAACACTTCAATTCAAATAATTTATATCTCATTATCTTGAGTGACTTTATCATAAATTTTATTAATTAAAAAACGATTCGATAACTGGATTTAATATTAAAATTACCATTTAATTCTTATATGAAGTTAAAAAGGGTAGATTAATTAATATTTCCTTCTTGTGGATTTGAATGTCTCATTTTTACTTGCATAAATTTTAAAAAAATTAGTTCATTTTACACTTAATAATATCAATTTCTTTAAAAAATTTGTACTAATTTAAGAAATAAGATTGATTTAGCTCGGAAACAATCTCCGGATCATCCCGAATCGTGATGGCTCCTGTAATCACAACTTGAAAGAAAAATCAGATTATCGGAGAGGGTTGTTGTTCTGAAAATATTCGATGAGAATAAATTGGGTAAATTCAATTTTTGTCATTCTCGTGTGATCCGATATTGTATATCAAACAATAAGTTACCATTTAGGTGAAGTTACCTTATTGGAATGAATCTCAATTATGTGAAAATAGGCATTTACAATAATTGGGAGGTCATATCCCGCCAATTGCTACTTGAATTGAGGAGTTTTCATAATAGAAGACATCTTATCATGCATGTCTCTGGTGTAGTAGCTATGAGGTAGCTACTAACTTACAAACCATCTTTATAACCTTCAAGACTCACTAAAAGGTTGCGGTGAGCCTTTTAAATGTCGCGATGAGTGATTTAAGTCTTATCGTGTATATCAAGTATTATAGATATTTAATCGTAGTATGAAAGATTAACGAGAAAATGTTGGAGGACATTAGTTCGTAGCTCGCGATCCAATGAAACCTTTCTTTAGCTCATGGAAGGTCAATGACCTAGGAGGTCGCTGATCACTTCCTTTTCAATTTAAATTTGAATCCTCTATATTCGAGTTGGATCATTCAGGTCATGTCCGTTCCGACCATCAAAGATATTTATTTTTGGACAACATAAAATAAAAATATAAACTTTTAATTTCGGATGTAAGGAGTAATATTGGGCTTGGGATTTTTCTCAACCAAAAATTTACTGTTTTTTTTTTTTTAATATCTTCGAACATTTCAAATCTGGTACAACTCCAAGTTTGACAGTCTCACAGGAAGCAGAAGAGTTGGGGGCGGAATACATTCCATGTTGTACACGTGAGAACTGAAAATGCCAAGAAAATTATTATTTTCTTCTATTCTCCGCTACCAAATGGTAATCGGTGCATCATACGCGCATCATAAGCGGATGTGACTAAATGATTCAAAGGTGAGACATGTATAACGTAAGTTGTAAGTTCAATTCAATCTTATTACATATTCTAATTTTGATAAGTAATAACTTTGAATAATACAATCAAGGTGTATAAGAATTAACATATAGTCGAAGTGCATACGAACTAGTTAGGATACCATTAATAAAAAAAATTGATAATTGATGTTTTAACATACACACCAACTCGGATAACAATAGTAAAAAAGAAATAAGAAAATTGGTAATTGATGTTTTAATCCAAATGATATTAAGAGCAATGAAACTTGTAATAAGAAATCCATCAATATGTATTTAAATACTTGATTCATAATGAATATACACGGAACGTTTCTTTTTTTAAGTTTTTTTTGTTTTTTATAATATTTCTATATATGTTTTTTTAATTTTATAAAAATGAATTTCCTTTGTTAAAAATTTCTTTTAATTAATTTTAGAAAAAAAATTCATAAAATTTAAAATTTTATTTGTCTACTTCCTTTTTATTATATCTAGTAATAAAAAAAAAAGTACTTATCTACAAAATACATTTATAAATAATAAATAATATATCTGGTTTGCCACCTAAGCTGTGCCTGTGTGGCGGTCGGGGTTTGGTGCTGAGGTTTCATGTCACGTGACAATAAAGCAGCACAGAGTACCGACTGCTGACCAACTACATACACGCGCTCTCTTTCTCTCTCTCTCTCTCTCAATGCTGCAGCTCACCGTTGACTCCTCATTTGATGATTAAGAAATTAAGAACGATGATTAGTGCACAGATCCCGATTAATTATCCTTTAGTAATAAATTTTTTTTCTTTTTTGTCTTTTTCATACTTGTCATTATTATATTAAGTAAGCGACAATATTTGGAATTGAAAGATTTCGAATTCGAAATACGATGAAATTGATGAGGTGTCACTGTTAATCCTCAGGGAGAGGGGTATTGGGAACTAATATTTCTTTTTTTATTAAATATAAGTAAATTTTTCATTATTAATTATAAATCATTATTGTAAGTTAATTAAATATTTAAAATTTATTTTATATATATATATATATTAAGCCCTAATAATATACTTATGAAAGGATGTTCAATTCTTTGAAAGGTTGATTAGAGGGTATTTAAAAAAATTATGTTATTCTAATAGAAATAATTATAGTATGTTTAACCTTTTTCATAATACTACCATTTTAAAATTGGTAAATACTTTTATCTTATCTGAAAATATAATTAGTTAACTTTTCTATTTATGCAAATAAAAAATACTTAAATGTAATTAAATTATGCCTAAATTAACCTTATTTCTCTAATTTATAATTATAAGTGAATGAGATAATATTACAACTAAGAGAGTTGAGAGGGAAAGAGTATTAAACTAAAAGAAAATTAATAAAAACAACATAATTATATGCTAACAATTGCAAAGTAGTATATATTAATTTATAGGTTTAATCAACTTAGTGACTATTGAACTTTTCCTTTTTCAGTTTGACTATTAAACTACAAAAGCAACCAATTTAACTATTATGCTTTGCATTTTAGGTTAACCACTTTATGGTGGTCTAATTGAATGGTAGTTAGAAATGTAATCAATCTTCGTTAATAATCTTACTCACTTGTCATGTCATTAAAATTTTCCTTATTAGTTAAATTCCATGTAAAATTTTAATCAATGTTATTCAAATCATGTGCCAATAAAAAAATTAGATAAGAGAAGAAATAGAAAAAAAGATGAAAATTCTATAAGACAATGTGGAAAATTATGGTGACATAAAAAGCCACGAGACATTTTTATCGAATATTAATTATAATCATGACTATTATTCAATTGAACCACCATAGAGTAGCAATCGAAACACTATAGAGTGGTTAAATTTTAAAAAACTACAAACTATAATGGCTAATTAAATTAACTGATTTTTTAATTTGATAACCAAATAGAAAGGGAAAAAAGTGACAATATTAATGGTCACGTTATTTGTGAAACCTTAATTTATATTAAGAGTGACTGTCGATACTTTTAGTTTTTAAAAATGAATATGTAAAAAACTTCAATTAATTCACTAGCTCCCTATTCTCTTTTCTTTGAGAATCAAGCGTGCTTCCCCATTTATTCTTTACCAAGTGAGATAAAATGAAACAAAATTTTTATTAACAGTAAGACAAATAAAACGGGACCAATGGAATAAATATTTCCATTTATTTTTTTTATTTTCAAGGAACACATCTTAATTCCTCTTCCTTTCGAATTTTGGAAGAGAATTTAAAATAGTTTCAAAGGATGTGGATCTTCAAATTAAGCTACTTTGTTTTAACCATCTCACTTTATATTTATTCGCGTTTATAAGTATGTAGTACTTTAAAAGGGGTTTTTAATTTATAATTTTTTTCAAAAATTAATAATGATTGTTAGATTACATAGGTCATGATTTTATTTTCAGAAAAAAAAAAGTGACTCATTTAATAATATTATTAATTATTAATATTTAGAGTTCTTAAATTTGAATTAAATAATTAAAAACATAAATTCTATTATAATAATCATTAAAGTATTATACTAAGATAAAAGAAATACAAAATCAAGATAGATTAAGGAAAAATGATTAGATTTATCTAGTTTAACAAGGTGAGCTTTTAAAGGAAAAGTTAAGACTTTTATAATTGTTGATTTGTTATGAACGATAAAATTTTATGGAAAATTTTGATATATATTTGATCCATATCCTTATACATAAACTTTATGATTTATATCAAATGAAGAATTTTTTAAAATTTTTTTATCACACATTTTCTCGTACTTTGTGAATAACATTTGTGATGTGATTTAATATGAATCACATGATTAAATGAACTAAGTCCATGACAGAATTTATCAAATTCTAAATATGACTTTTAGAGTAAAGACCTAAAACCCGGCGAGGGAACTCAAAGTTAAAAGAACTCAAATCTTATCCGCGCAAGCATTAATTCAAAATTTTAAACTCAAATTGTGAAAAAAGAAAATTACTAAAAAACCAGAGGGAGCTGCCGTCCCGTATCTATCAGCTTCCAGTTCCAGTTCAACAACGAGAAAGTGGAAAGAGGGAAGAGGCGAGCAGAGGGATGTTGGTGGTAAAGGAAGAAAAGTCACGTGCTGCCCCTTTCTCTCTCTTTCTCTTTCTCTTTCTCTTTCTGTAACACTGTTATGGCCTATCAGCTGTACCGGGAAACGCGGGGCCTCCCATAAGCGTAGCTTCCCATGTGCGTACAGATTCTCTTCCCCTCTTTTCTTTCCCATCACTCTATGATTGTGTTACTCGTGTGTGATTTTTGTATAACTCACCATCTGTCTAACTTTCATACCATATTATTTTTCCATCACTAAATCTAAATTATTTAAAATAAATTTTTTTCATTAATTATAAATCATTATTGTCAATTAATTAAGAATTTGAAGGTTTTTTGAAATGGTGTTAAGATTATTTATTTACTTATTGTAAGGGTGGTTGGGAAAAAAAGTTATCTTAATTTTTACAAAATGACTGTCGATGACTTATATTTAGTGAGGAAAGGATTCTAGCTTGACTTACATAAATTTTAAGAAATAAGATATTTTTTAAAGACAAATCAAAATAAAAATAGAAACATTCAATTTCGAACGAGGTATATAAATTATTATTTACATTTTTCATATATTATATATTACTATATCTAAAATATCTTTTATCTCCTTCATTTATAATTATAAATTTTTTTTTCACAATAAATATGAAAGAGTAGTGAATAGATGTATGACCAGAAAAAAAAAAGAACATAATAAATATAAATTAATAATTGTAAAATTATTTATATTACGAGAAAAAATGATGGTTAATGACTTGTCACCTATTTTATAAGAGACAGAAGGAGGAACTAGTAACTCATGTCAAAGTGCATTAATTAATTGTTTACTCTCTTCATTCGGAATTGAATATATCGCTTTTTTTATTTTCTGATATTGAATATTTTATTTCTTAAAATAGATAGATTTTTAATATAAAAGTTTCATTAACAACCTCTTTAATTTAAGAGATTTACATCCCGTTGCTCAATGATGCTACCACTAATTACATTAATAAAAAAGATATATTAGTAACTTTTATGAAAGTCAAATGCATCCCTTAATTTTTTATTAAGTCAAGAGTGACGTTCAATAGAAGAAATATTATTTTTGAAACATCATCTCTATTTTTCGTTAATGTACTCAACAATCTTAATCTAATAGTGGTAATTTTTTGCACTTCTAATATACATAGTTATATGTGTTAGCCCATCCAACTAAAATTAAATGTCTTCCTTTCTATTTTAGGTGGTTCAGAATTGAATATTTTACTTCTTAATTTAAGAATTTGTACTCATCTGAGTAAAACTACCGCTACTAATTAGATTGAGAGAATAATAAATTAACAACTTCATGAAAATCAAATGTTCTTCTTAATATTTTGTTAAATCAAAATAAGACATTCGCATTGCGGACAAAGAATAAAAAGTATAATTTGCTCCACAATGGAGTAAATAAAAGGGAATCTTTCAAATTATCCTCCGTGTGTTCTTTGGGTGGTAAGGTAGTTTCATTCATTTATTAGGAGAAATGAATGTAGAAATCGTTAGAAGTGTGTAAGTATACATTTGACAGCGTTGGCCTTGAATTTGTTAATACATTTGTTCGTATACTAACACTAACAAATAATAATCTTTTATTTATCTTGAGAGTATTCTTAATTAGTCATATAATAATGCTATAATATTAAAACTATAGCTGAAAAGTAGTATGCTTCAAAAAATGGTAGTTTAAGGCCGACAATGAAGGCAAGCATTCACATTAAGCTGCTTAGCTACAACCGAACAGCTTTGGCAAATGGCAATGCATGACATTGATAAACACTACTACTACTATTAAGCATTACTCCCCCAAACATGCCTTAATCCATAATAATCACAGCTTGTACCTTAAATATTTCCTTAATTAATTAATTATCTATTCCCCCCCTTTTTTTCATTATGTATAAATAATCCTACTATTTGGACACACACGTATGCAAGTTTACAAAGTACTTTTTCATGAAATCCTAATCCCGTTTGTCTACACTCTGCTAATTCCCATGTTATTTTGTCTATGAACATACATTGCATCAAGACCTTCAAGGGTACAAATATATTTATCCCTTTTTGTTTTTTTTATGGGAATGTTTACTGTGTATAAATACATTAATTTGTTTTTTACTCTCTATATCTAAAATTGAATATCCTAGTTTTATTTGCACTTATTTTAATTTAAAAAAAAAGTTTGACTTAGTTCATTAATACATTACATTATCAATTTTCTTAATCAAATTTTTACTAGTTTAATAAATGAGACATTCATTTCCGAACGGAGAGAGTATCTATGATGGAAACGTTTATAGTGTATAAATATACTATTTTTTATTATTTATTATGGGAATGTTTATAATATATAAATACACTAATACTCCCATTTTCTATAGAATAAGGAGTATTACATTAATCAGACATCGAATTTAATACAAAGGATCTCTTAATTCGAATGGTTCAAAAAGTACTTGAAACCAAGGTAAAAACATATCTTCTCTCTTCTTACTTTTTAACATCTACATTTATTCTTTAACATACTATTTAACTTAAACATCGAATCAAAATACAAACGAGACATACCAAATGTGCAATGAGAAAGAGTGAAGTTCAAACTTCAAACGCCCTACCTAAAATTAAACTTGTACGTAACATTTAGAATCATTTGAGACTCAGAAAAGAGTTAGCTAAAACTACGTTAAATGAATTCTTAAAAAAAATATACCCCCTTTGTTTGGAATTGCTATCCCATTTTAACTTGATAAAATATTAAGAAATATATAAAGTTATTAATTTATCCATTTCATAATTTAATTAATGGTGATAGTTTGAAAATTTTCTTTTCTAAGACAACCTAAAATTGAAAATATGATTATTCTATTTTGAATGGCAAGTCTTACCTAATGGTTCGGAGGTAAGACTTGTATAATGCAGATCGTGAGTTCAATTCGCTTTTCATAGAAACTTTAGTATTGGTGAGTAGCAATTTCTAACAAAATAGTTACAATGGATGCGAACCTGATTAGGATACCACTAAACAGGAAAAAACACTAATTTTATTTTTTAAAAAAATCCAGATGGACGGAGGAGATAGTATAACTCTCTCGTAAAAGTTTGTGCTTATATTATAAAGTGACTACCAGTCTGTGTGGACGGCGAAAAAGCTCACCGTAGTTAGTGTTAAAATGGTTCTCTATCTCACCGAAATAATTTTCATTCCCATTTTGCAACGTTTATTAATTTAATACTATTAATTTTCTTAAAAGTAACTTATTCTTATAAATTAACCTTCTTAATTTAATAGATAAGTTTTTGCTAATACTCGTACATACAATATTAAACACATTAATTAATACAGATAATATAGATTAAAATAACTAGAAAGTTGGAAATTAAAAAAAAAATTTCTTTATCCTTAATTATAAGTCACTGGAATTTTTTTTATCCATTATTATATACTATTATCGCTCTTTCATTCTTAACGTTCTTATTTATAGGAACATTTTAAGTAAAAAGACCTTATTTTAATATTAACAAAATGATCATCAACAACTTATAATTATGGATGAAGTAAGTAAATTTCACACAGAATTACTTTTTAAAACAATTGATTATATTATAAATATATATATATATATAAATATATATGTAATATATATATATATATAAATAAATATATATATATATATATATACGATTTTGCTAAGACGCATTTCGGAATGCACCTTAAGTGCGCTCCAACCGTTATCGTAATGGAATTCTTGTTACAGTGCTCATGTAGCCAACCAAGCGGAGTAAGAATTCCCTTACGGTAACGATTAGAGTGCACATTAAGCGCGTCTTAACAAATCCGATATATATATATATAAACTATTAAGCTCCCGTTGACGAGCAACTCACTCAATTTATTAAAATGGAAAACTCTACAAAGAAAAACTTCACATGAACGCATTGGCCAAAATTAGCATAGAGAAAAAGCAAATGAAAGAGAAAAAAAAAGTTAGTAGTTCTTAGGCAACTAATTGTTACCCCTTTCCCCATTTGCCATTACATGCCCTAACAAGTGAGTGAACCAGAACGGTAGTGAGTAGGGACCTTTATTATCGTCGTCTCGTCACATATGAAACCGGGTGGGCCAACCCGGTTTGACCCAGCAACTCACGTGCAAAAACAACAAGGGACATGTTTAAACAGTAATTTGGACGGGCCAACTAACCCAAACTAATAGCTCCGGTTGGGTCCATTTCTTGGCTTCTTTTATTATTATAGCTAGTAGAAAAAAACAAAACTAAGATGGGAAAGAAATTGCCCCCGTACTAAATTGGCAAGTCCCACCTCACTAGAGAGTTTGAATCTCAATCTTGAGAATGCTCTACTTTAGTACTCTGACTTGGATGTGTTCATCTTGTGAGGTATCAGACTTGTTTTGTTGGGCATGTGTTTGTGCAAAGTTCTGTATATTTTTATGCTCCAATTTAACATTTTCAAAAGTTTGAACTTTCAATTTGTACTCCCTCTGTCACTAATTATAAGTCATAATTTTTTTTTAGAGATGTCCGAATCAATTTTCATGCACCTCGATATTCTGCTTATTCAGGAGGAAGTTGGTGGGATTCGAAATCGAGACTCATGGTCTGCATGCTCACTACTCCACCCAATGGGGTATCCCCAAAGGGACTTTATAAGTCATCATTAATTATAATATTTTGTAAAAATTAAGGCAATTTTTTTTCTCCCCTAAAATACTCTTTAACCACCCTTTAAAAAATTTGAACCTATTTCACTATATATCATTAGAATTGTAATATAAAAATATCATCTTCAAATATCTAAATAACGAATAACAATGAGATATAATTAGTGACAAAAAAAAAAGAAGGTTAGCATGCTTTGTATTTAGTGATGGAGAGGGTATTAAATAACTATTAGCCGAAAACGGTAATTTTCTTTTTTCCTTTTTATAAATATCTCAATCCCACATTGAAAATATGCTTGATTATGATACGATTGATAATGTTGATAGTCAATGTAAAATATTCATTTTAGTATAACAAGGATGGTTTAGTTTATTTCATTTCATTGAATATATTCACTTTGAGGTAAAATTTTTTTAATGAGTTTTTAAGAAGTTATTTAAAGAAAAATGGATAACAATAATATGGCAGGAAATAATTATTCTTAGAGAGAGAAAAGGCAGTTAGCTTAAACAACATAATAACTAGATTGGTCCCTAAAGAAAAATAATAAATTATAATTTGATATAACATAAATATATACAAGGAAAGTAAAGATTCCAATGCATCAAGACAGCGCATTAGGTTCATGAACGCGGTTGTATAGCTTTGTTCTTCATATATTTATTTTTTTAAGAAATGGCTCATGAGGAAATAATAGTGGAGACTTCTCCTTTCGATGTTTTATTATGGAATGCCCATTGACCCATAACACCAATAAAATAAATCTCTGCAACACGGTACTTCTAATCCTTATGTGTTCAATTATATTCGGCTCTTTTTATTTTTTTTTATTTTTTTATTACTAACTTAAACATGGAACTTATCTTATTCAAAATCTATTATTGCAAATTACCATAACCAAAAAAAAAAAAAAATTTGTATTACGAATTAAATTCATGTATAAAACTTATTCATTATCTAACATAAATGTGAAAGTTAAACTTTATAATAATATTGATATATAAAAATGAGAAATTTTTTTAACAGTGTCTGAATGAAAAAATGAGAATTGATTAAATTTACTATTCATCCATCATATAAAAAATTTAACTCAATTACAATGCATTTATTAACGTGCTAAAAAAAACAAAAATACAAACTTGGTAATAAGAGTATTTTTTTTTCTTGTTGAAAAAGAAGAGTAATTTTAAACCTTTATCTGAAGTGGGTTATTTTTCTAAAAAAAATGAGTACTTTCCAAGGGCAAGGGGGAGAAGGACAGGCTACTGTTTTATGGTTGGATCTTTTGTCACAGACCCGACCCAAAGCATATCTTGAAGGAAAGAAAAAGTAAAGATAGTAGTACAAGCCTCCATGATTTCTTCAACTGGGGAGTTTTAATTATATATATATATACAGAAATGTTATGAAAAGTAATGGTTGGAGTGCAATTGTCAAAACAATATCGTTTTGACAGTGAAATAAGTAGATTTGAAGGATACATGTACTCAAAACGATATCGTTTTGATAGTTACACTCCAATTGCTTTCCATAGTAATTCTGTGTATATATATATATATATATATTAAACGAGAGATTAATAGTAATAATTAACTAATTTAAGAAACTTCCCTGTAACATGGACATTCTTTGCTTAAGGTATCAATTTAGGGATCAGTTAACAATCATTTTCTCTGTTCGTGGGTTTCCTTGGGATTAGTTCTCTCTTTTTTTTAAAAAAAAATACACTTTCTTTTTCTTTAATAAGACACCAATATCAAGCTTCCAGATTAGAAAATTAATTTCTGTGGTACACGTGGCAAAAACTCCGTGGAAGACGGGGAGTGTCACGTGATTTAAAAATGGCTGCCCACCACATCGTCCGCCTCCCAAATCACGTGGCCAACTCATGTAGTGGTGTGGTGGACCCACGGTTCCCAGTCATTATACGGCGGGAACCATTTTTTAAAAAAGTATTTTTATTGTATATAGTAGAAGTATTTTTTTTTTTCACTCTTAGAAATCAAAGTTGTTTTGGAAAAACGACGGTGCCTTCAAGGTCCCATCATTTTTTAATTTTTTATATAGAATCTTAGATTACAAAATCATAAGCCAAACGGGGGATTGGATCTTGCATGACACGCATAAATATAATAAAAACAAATGCACTGTCTAATCATTAGTACTCTTGACAGGATAAAACATTAGACCACGGTGATTCATTTGGTTGGGTACGGGGGTTCATTTATCATTTTATCGAACAGGGCACCTAATCGAAGCCTGATTTTAACTCAATAGTTCACTAGGATGCGGATGATTTATTACTTTTATTTATATGATATTTTCTGTTATCCAAATAAAAATTTAACCAGCATAATAAAATATCATGTATCCATATATAATTTATCTTTTTAAGTTTAATATATGAAAAAAATTAAAATTTTTTTTATATATATTTATTAATATGATAGAAGTCATACATAAATGTATAATGAGGTTAATTCAATTTAATCATATCAAAATTAAAATTATCAAAGGATAATTCAAAATTTTATTTTTATTAGGCGTACATAAACAGTCATAAAATTAAGTTTATACATATATATTTCTTATAGTTTAGTTTATTTTGAAATAAATATAGTATTCTATTAGTTTCAAAATATAAGTTGATAATTACTTTTTCTTTTAATATTTTTCAATTCATTATAAGAGAGTTAAAATGAGATAAATAATCATGTTTAAACTTTATTTCATGTATAATTATGTGAAATTACTTATATTTTAAAATGAAAATAATATTTAGATTCAATTTAAAACAACTACACATAAGTACTGAACAATCTCTCAAATGTATTGAGGCAAGTAATATTTTCAAGGAGGTTGGGTGAAAATGGACAAATGCCTATGAGGGCCCCTGCCGGAATGCATAGGTCTGTTTATTTATAATGACGTGACGGGACCAAAACGAAAAGAGAGTGGTGGTAAGAATATTAGTATTTCTTAGAATATATATTTATTTTATAATATAAATAAGTAAAGAATAATTCATTTTTCGAAGTTAGAAGAAAAAAAGAAAAACTAAAATCAAATCGTGGAGGAGTACACAGCGCACGTGAGCAGAGAGAAGGCAGTGAAAGAAACCAGCCGCTCACGTGCGCCCATCCCCTGCCGTTCATCTGCCACACTGCTTGCCGGCTCGCGTGCGGTGGGGACCAGTTTCTCCGCCCACCTCTCGTCGTGTCTGCACGAGATAACGGAACGGCAAAAACTGTGACGCCGTGAAACAACGACGTTAAATAATTGAAATTACATATATATATATATATATATATATATATATATTTGAAATATTTATATACACAAAAATGCTAGAAAGAGCAATAGAGTTAAAAATATAAAATGCATACTTATTTAAATATTTAATGCATGGTTAACTCCACATGAATATATACGGTTTTATTAAGGCACGCTCCAACTATTACCGTAATGGAATTTTTGCTATGGTAACAGTTGGAGCGCGCATTAAGGGGCGCTTCAGAGTGCACCTTAGCAAATCCGTGAATATATATATATATATATATATATATATATATTATATTAATTAGATCATATATATATTAGATCTTTCCATATATTGAGTTTTGAGTTGCTTTCCATAGCATTTCTCTTTAAATATAATACTAACAATAGAAGAAATAATATTACAAAAAGTTATAAAATTATATAGTTCTCTTCTTATCCTAGGCATATTGCTATGCTTTTTATACTTCAAATGACTAATTTATTGACATTTAAATGATTAATTTATTAAATAAATATTCAAAATAAAATAATTCAAATGTATATTTATACGTACACAGCAAACATATTACATGAATTATTAATTAATGATCTGTTGTATATGGTTCTCTTTTTCCTAAGAATATATATGTAAAAAAATTTTAGAAGGAAACGTATCTAAATACAAGGTGGTTCCTACCCAAGGGGGTCACTGAAAGTTTCATGCTTAATTTCACTAGATTTTAGTCGTATATTAGTGGAAATTTGTTGGGGAGGGATATGATTCATATGAAACATTAATTGCAATTAGTAAATGACTAATTTTCTTGTTAAAGAAATAATTACATAAATTAATTTGGAAAATAGTCAGGTAATGGATGTACTGGAATAATTGACTTAATTAGTGGGAATTGTTATTCCACAATGACTAATTGACACTATTATTGAAGTTTTGTTTGAGAGGACACTTGATGGAAGCTTGACCTCCAAGGACATTGCAATAATGTCATTAAAGAATCAAGATCCTTGATTTCAAACTAAGTTGGAGTTCTAACCAGAAATTCAAATATTATTATTTTGTAGCTAGTTACTTCATAATTCAAGAGGGAATAAAAGTTCCAGATGCAGGATGTATTAAACTTGGAAGAGTAATGTTTGAGGTTCGTGGTCATATATAGACACACACATAACAGTCCAATACATTAAGAAGGTTCTATATTGTATGCCAATTAATCACATTAGGGGTACTGATCAAATGCACACGTCGAAACCTTAAGTTTAAAAATCTTATCTTAAAATCCCATGAAATTAATTTAGTTAAAGTGGCAGCTTAGTTTATGGCAAAAAATCATGCGTTTCACTTCCATTTGGTTTCGAATCTTCTCCTACACTAATAAAAATCATCTTTCATATGTCTTTTAATTATTTTTATAGATTTTAGGACATATGTAGATTTTTTTTATTGATATATTAAAGAATGTCATACAAAATTTTACTAGATCTGAAACCCTTCATTTTCTCTATTACTTTCCATGGTGTAGTTAATAAATAGCCTCACCTCAGAACTTAAACTTATATGTCTGGACTCTGGAGACTTCCAATTTATTTGTACACTTTATATTATCCTAATAAAAAATTTAGATGTGTTCGAGTCTCAGATCGG
>JAOXNR010000030.1:17626410-17638445 GCA_028571225.1 Parsonsia alboflavescens
AAAATATTTATATGTGTTAGAGTCTCTTTCAATTAATATATATATATATATATATATATATATATATATATATATATAAAATATATTTACGTTATCTATAAAACATTAACCAAGAGATACATATAATATTTTTTAATGCAACACGAAATTTGCAATAGAAAATCTGAAGTTAAATCATTAAACTATTTCATTGTTATATAATCCTTTAAGTTGAAATTACAAGATTCTTTAGTGAATACTGAATTTCATATAGAATATTATTAGGTGAGACTTCAATGGAATGTGAATTATTTTAAAGAAAACCGTGTATAAAATCTTAAAATGAAAAATATATTTATCTTTACAATCGATTGAATATCTTTATTTTTATTTTGATATATTTAAATTAAATGTTCATTTTTCTAAAAAAAATTATATATTTAATCTAAAAAATTTCATTAACTTACACCTCACCCATTCTTATGATTCCATGATTTTCTCCACAAACTACATGAATGACAATAATAAAATGGTTACTCCCTTAACGTCAAAACTCAAGAGTATTATTTATTTTTTACATTAAATAAAAAGTAAACATCTTATTTTGGATAAAAAGAGTAATTATTTAAATTAATTTTTTTATTTTTAGAAAATAAAAATATGAAAATTTTTTAGAGTGTAGTATTATTTATTAGGGTTTGATTTTTGATTTTTGATTTTGAGATTTTCTAGGAAAGTCTATGATTACTTTGGTTAAAATTAAAATGGGCTCAGCCCGGTAAAAATCAAAAGAAAAAGTAGTGAGTGAGAATGAAAGGGGCCATATGGGAAATAAGTAGTGGCCGATAGGGGTTCCACCAGTATAGGACCATGACGAACCAATGAAGAGACGTCTGAGCACGTGCTAGGTGGACTCAGCGGTTCGACGCTCTCTTTCTCGTGACGGTGTCACGTGGGGGTAAGATTGGAAATCCGGGACCCCAATTCATCTTCCTTTTAAAATTATTATTATTATTATTATTATTATCATCGTTTACAAATTAAAAGAAAAAATAGAAAATATGGAAGAGTACACCCATTCTATTAAGGTCTTCAAAACATTGTAGTGAGACTTCTTCTCAATTATATATATAATTATATTTTTAGTCTCTTTTAATTATGTGTAGTATTCCTTAAATGCAAAAATAAAAAATGTGGTAATTTATTTTATGAGGAAAATAATGTATGTATGACGGAGTCGTAGTGGAGGCATGTGCACTTTGATGTGAAGTGACCTGTCGTTTATGGGTCAATTGACGTTGGAAATTCTTACTTACGTGGCCGACTCACGTGCTCAGCTCTCGTGCTTTAGGCGGGTCCTTATTAGAGTAACGTGGTCCCAAGATTACTTTGACATGTGTTACCTGTCCCTGTGGCCACCACCTCTCCGTTAACACTTTCTTTTGGTTTTTGGATGGGCAGCCCCGATGTGTCAAATGTGCAATAAGGAAATAAACTCCATTTTTTTACATAAATATGATATGTTTTTCAAAGAAGAAAACTTTCTTCGATATAATATAATAATCGATTTTATCAAATTTAAATGTTTTTATCAATTTTTTGAGATATTCTGAATTAGATGTTTTATTTTAAAATTAGTTATAAATTGATTAATTAATTTTTTTTTGTAAAATAAAATAATGATGAAATCATTTGAAGATATTCAATTTGGATAGAGATAGTATTGTATAGATATTTAGTTTTGAGTAAAAATAAGTGGCAAATGCGGGCAGGAGACTAAAGCTTTTAGCAAATGACTAGAATTAGATTGGGCTGAAGGAAATGGTAACGATAGTGGGCCCGCAAAAATAAATTCAAGTCCCAATAGCGAGTACTTATTCAGGTTTTGCAGAAAAAGAAGGACACGATTGGATAAAATTTTGATATAAATGTCGTCCATACAAAGAGATATAGATTTTATGGTTTACATTCAGTCAAAAATTTAAAAAATCTCACAAAATGCATGTAGCTTTTTTATATTGTAAGTCTTACATTTATTTAAGTGATTGATATAAATCAAATGAAACATAAATGAGGCCATGATATACTTCACCCACGGTAACTAACCCATGCCGGCATGATCATGGGCCATGGACATATATCTGGAAAATCATATAAACCAGGTTCACATTTAACGTTAATATTATGAGCTTCTAATAATCATAGTATTAACTTAACTTGAATTGCTTTTATGGGTATAGTTAAATGGTAAACTTGGTAAGAGTTGATATATATATATATATATATATATATACGTTTTTGTTAAGAGCGTGTCTTAATACGCATTTTAACCGTTACCGTAACGGAATTCTTGCTATAGTGCTCATACAGCCAACCAAGCGGAGCAAGGATTCCGTTATGGTAACGGTTGGAGCGCGGGAGCGAGCCGTAAACAAATCCGTATAAATATATATATATATTTATAGGGTGCGAGTTCGAGCGTTTCATAAAATAATTAAAATTTTATTAAGAAATTAATATTATTATTTTAATAATTAAACAAAGTCAAATTCTTTTTTAAAATTTGTCAAAATTAAGATAAGATATTAATTTATAAGCGCTCTCTAGAGTAAGTTCTATAAAGTCCCTCTACAATTTAATTAATGAGTAAGTCCGTTTAAATCCATATTATTAACAAAATATTGCATCATAATATCATTGTTAATGTATTACACTGTTGTGAGTTAATTTTGAACATTATTAAACTATAACAGTATTTAACTTGAAAAACTCAAAAGTTGTTCGATGATCTGACTGTAAATTCAAGTTCTTGTTTCTCAAATATAGAAAATTTTTAGATGTATTATTTTCAAATCAAGATATGAAAAACGGTCTAATCTTTAAATTAAGATGTAAACAATTATATTATTTTGTATTGAAATTTCGTAGAAACAAGAGTCTATTTTACATGTATTATGAGACTTCAAACCTAGCGATTAGATACGGTTGAAGCTTGTGGGCTTGAAGTATAGAAGAGAATTTTTTGCGGGCGGCATGTAGTGATGCTAAATCTACACAAGGAGCTTGGGTTTCCCACTTTGAAATTTAATCTTTCGTATAGCACTTTACCATCTTTGACTATGGAAAAATGCATATTTGTATGATGATGGTTTTTCATTATGGCCTCTCTCATGCTTGTAGACAACAGACTTTTAGTAGGTTGCCAAGATCTTCATGAGTTGAGGGAGTGAACGTACCATTTGCATCTACATTTAATTGTTTTAATAGAAAGCTGATTCCTCTTTCCGGAAAATAATATTAATAAGAATTTGACTTGAATATCTACAAATATATCAAAAATCTTCTCCTTGTTTCTGCGAATCCAAACTTAGACTTGCACAAATTTGTTAAATCTCCAAGTATACCATATTGACTTTCTGTAGATTTTGTCCTTAGAAATTTATCAAAAAACCCTTTTTCTATGATTCGTCTCAATCCATTTGTATCCTTGAGAGGATCTTTCCAGGTTTTATATTGTCAAAAAATGCATAATCATGTTTATCTGATGAAAACTCAAATCTCCAAATCCAAATTGAAGAAGAGATCAGTCGTTGCCAAACCTACCCTCCCCACTCCCATGGACCCCCAACCCTCACACAACTTGCCCACCGCCATTTCCTAACCTCGTCGAACCCATCCACACCAGATCTGAACCATTGGCAACCGAATCCACTCCTTCCCGTCACATACTGCCCTGCCTGATGCTTGTGCACCATCCAGATCTAAACTTCACCAACACCCCTCTGCAACCCATGATACAAGATGAAATCTAGACTTCACCAACACCCCTTTGCAACCCCATAATACAAGATGAAAGCTTTTAAATTTGAGAGAATGAAAAGAAAGAAGGTAGCTCTAAACTGAATAAAGAGGATAAAAGATTTAGAGATCTAGATTCACTTGGGAGATATAATATAAATCCAAATCTTTATTGTTATTGGAGAGTTGGTTTGACTATCTTGTTTTGAAATGGAGGAGGGACAAAGAAATTATTGATGTGGGGTTAATTTGGAGCCTTTTGGAAGAAGAATAGAGAAGGTTGAAGTTTTCTTAAGTCTGCTTAGGCTGCAACCAAGTTTAGATTAATGTTATGTTCTTTACTTTTAGATTTTCTTTTCAGCAAAAATGTTCTTGAAAAAGATCATATGAATGGCATATGGGTTGGTCCATTAGTGACTTAATGGTCCAAATCAACGGAAGGTTATGGATGGATAAGTTTGAGAGATGGAAGTTATTGGTGGATTGAAAAATAATATAGAGTCATATGTGCTTATTCAGAATAAGTTTAGAGTTATTGTAGGTAATTAATCTTAAATATAAGTCATTTCAATTAACTTTTCTCTTCTCACTAATTATAAGTGAGTGTTCTTAGTTAATTATTATGTATTTGGAAGTTTTTTTTTTATATTAAATGATGTTCAAATTTTTTTGAAATAATAATTAAAAGGTATTTTAGAAAAAAAAAAAAAACTTAAGTTTTATAGAATAACAATTCATGACTTATATTTAGCATACAAAAGCGTAATATTTAAATTAATTTGACCTGACTAATTTGAAAAATCTTGTAAATGATAAACTTTATTCAGATGACATGTCACGTGACTTGTTTTGTTTTAATACTTGTAATGGTCTTAAACGGTTCAGTCATATGTCCTCGAACAGAGTACTGTGGTTTAAAGTTTAAAGATAGACATGATCCAAGTCCAAAGTCACGATCCGGGTACCATAAAATGCAACACATTCCCAGATAGGAGCAAATGGGGAATTTCAAGTCTGACACTGATGTGACGAGGTGGATAATCGCTGGCAGTTGATGATACCCTCCGGTTCTCCTTGACGGCGGTGATCAACAACCTTCGCTCTCTGCTGTACCTGTACTCTACTCCAGTAAGTTCACTTCGTGTCCCTATCTGAGGACTTTTTTTTCTTCTTTTGAAGCTTTTGCGCGGCTTTCAGTGATCATAAAATGTCTGAAGAAGTTGGAAAGTGGATCTTTTTTTTTTTTCGGTTGTATACTAGATTGAAGCAAGTATAAAAGGCAGTTAACATTTTTAGAGAGGGAACTTCGAGAAGTTTCTAGCGGAACTACTGTGAGAAGAGAAAAAAACAAGAAGTTTTCTACGAGGTTTGAAGGGTCTTTTCAATGGTTTTGATTGAAAACGGGTGAATGGTAGATTTTCTTTGAGCTGTGAATGGAATGGATGAGACAAAGTTTAAAGATTAGAAGTGCGAAAATAAGAATCATATACGACGATCTGCGGATTCTGTCTATGCCGCAAGGTTTTTGATTTATGAAATTCATAATCCTTTTCCTTCCTCCTTGAATTTGTTCATTTGCGTGAATGCGGAACTGTGTATATGAGATCACATATGCAGTAGTTTGATATTTTTGTGAACACTTGCAAGACTCAATGTAAGCCGCTCGAATACGATGATATATGTTTTTGGTTTTATGTTTGTCTATTTATTGTTATTGGGAAAGTGTTGAACTGATGATAATTTTGTGGGAATTCGTTTATATGTCCAGATAAGCATTGTTGTTCCGTTTTTATGAAGGCTTTGAAGTTGTTAAGTGTCTGATCAGTACCTTCTTATAGAGGCTTAAATTATTGCACGATTAGAGAGTTAAAATAGCTAGTCTTGCAAACAGTTGAATTTCTTCGTTGTGAACTGTTGATAGCTTTCCCTTCAGACTACCATTGGCACAATCTGAAATTGGCATACAGCTTACATATACTGATGTGTGAAAATGGACGTGTAATTAAATTTGGGCCAACAAACAGTGAATTTAATATTACAATAACGTTATTAGAACCGTGTAGTTGTTGATACATGTGACAAACTGATTATGAACATTAGTACTGTAACCTTTTACTTGGCCGCTGAGATTAATATCAATTTACAGGGTTAATGTTGTAAATTTGAAGAGGATGTAGCTCTTCACTGCAGCTATTTGTTTGTAAATCTTGGTTTCACAGTTCAACAGTCCTGTACATAAAATGGCTGTTGAAGTGCTCAACTGCAGCCAAAACTGGGGTAAATGTCATGAGGAGAACTTAACAGAAGAAAGACCTGCCTTGTGCCCTGTGGGGATGAGGCGTGTCTTTGTCCAAACTGATAGTGGTGATGTTTTGGGTATGGAGCTCGACCGCAGGGACAATGCCCAGACCGTGAAAAAGAAGTTACAGCTTGCACTGAAGGTTCCCACTGATGAAAGCTCTTTGACAATTGGAGACATGATACTGAAAAATGATCTTCCTACTGTTCCTAGGGATTCCCAATTGCGTCTCACTAGAAACATGATGCAAAGGAGCTCATCAACTCCATGCTTGTCACCTAGTGGAAAGGCCATCCTGCAAAATGATGAAAGTGGTATCATTCAGATTCTTGGTCAATCAAGATATTTTGGTACAGTTAAGGAAACTGGTTAAACAGATGCTGAAGGCAATTGAGGATGGGGTTGAGCCAATTCCAATCAGCAGTGGTCTTGGAGGTGTTTATTTTTTCAGAAACTGTTTAGGAAAATCTATAGCCATTGTAAAACCAACAGACGAGGAGCCTTATGCACCTAACAACCCAAAGGGGCTCTTGGGCAAGGCTCTTGGACGTTCTGGCCTCAAGGGGTCTGTGAGGGTTGGGGAAACCGGGTACAGAGAAGTAGCGGCCTACCTTCTGGACTATGATGGCTTTGCTAAAGTGCCACCTACTGCTCTTGTCAAGATTTCACATTCAATTTTTAATGTGAATGACAATGTCAATGGAAGCAAGCTTCCCAATAAGGGAGTGGTTCACAAAATTGCATCTCTTCAGCAATTTATTGCCCATGACTTTGATGCCGGTGACCATGGGACTTCTAAGTTCCCTGTTTCTGCCGTTCATAGAATTGGCATCTTAGATATTAGGATCTTTAACACAGATAGGCATACAGGAAATCTTCTTGTCAGAAAGCTTGATGCTGCTGAAAGGTTTAGTGAAGTTGAACTAATCCCAATTGATCATGGCCTCTGCCTACCAGAAGGCTTGGAAGACCCATACTTCGAGTGGATACATTGGCCACAAGCTTCAATTCCCTTCTCTGATGAAGAGCGTGAATATATCATGAAACTTGATCCAGCACATGATTGTGAGATGCTGCGCACTGAGTTACCCATGATTAGAGAAGCATATCTTAGGATTTTGGTACTTTGCACTATTTTTCTCAAGGAAGCAACAGTTTTTGGACTCTGCCTTGCTCAGATCGGTGAAATGATGAGCCGGCAGTACCGGAAATATGAGGAGGAGCCAAGTGAGCTTGATTTTCTATGCTTGGAGGCCAAGAGGATAATGGAAGAGTGGAGGGAGGTTGAGCTTGCTGATCGAAAATTGAAGAATGATGAGCTTCAGTTTGACATCATTGCAAATCCATGAATGGCTGGAAACCTTATCTGGAATTGGTGAAATATGTTAATGAGGAAAAAGGTGTGTCAAATGTAGAGACAACTAGCATAGACTATTCTAGATTTGAGCCAAATCCTACCCATCTCTTCACTATCCCAGAACTGTCCGAGTCTCCGAAAAAATATAAGTTGGTTCAGAAGAGCAACCTGAAGCCGAAACCAACTCAGGTGGCTAGAACTTCACTTCCACTAAGAAGAAGTGCTGAGGAGCTACATCCATCGACAAGTGGTTTGGTGAATTTGGCAGACCTAACTGGGAAAGAATGGATTTTGTTCCTTACTAAATTCAAGAACCTTCTAGTCCCTGCATTTGCTCGCCGAAGATTCTTGACCATTGGCCAGAATCCAAGACAGAGGCTGGGTACTTCCTGTGAGTTTTAAGCTCAGTGGCTGCTTTTAGTCAATCTTGGTTTAGAGTAGGTTCTAAGAATGATAATCACAGCAGTTGTAAATAGGTTTAAAATGAGCTATGTTCATCAGCTTACTGTTTATATTACTCTAGGTCCTTCCTGCATTCCCCGTTCAGCAGGTCTATCCTAGCAGATTAGTAAGGTAGAGATATTAACAAATATTAGAAACAGAGAGAAACATACACGACATATGCATGTACAGGAAAGTGGATATGGCTTCACATTTAGATTTGCAGCATGCCATGCTCAGGGCAGATATTTATATGGCGTTTACAGTTGCTAAGTATAGTTTTATTTGGTTTTGCTAATTGTACCTCTGAAAAATCATGAGTATAGATGTGGCTTCGACAGTGAATTTTTTTAGTTTTGTTCTCGATTCTCCTAAATATAAATTCTGCAATTCAACAACCAAATTAAACTTCAAGTTATTTGTGAATCCCTCAAATCATTGGCGAATACATTAGCAGGAAAGTTCTTTGATTCATATGCTTAATAGCTGTATTAATGTCATTTAAATTGAAAAATGTGCTCGAAAAAATCTTTATACTAACACGAATTTTAGTTCCACATTGTAGCTGTCTTCATGATTTATCATTTCAACCCCAAAAAAAAAACACAAGAGAACAGAAAGATTAATCCTAACCCTTCAGATAAGAAAAAAACATGTAAAGGAGAACAATGGACAGGGCTCTAAGATTTATTCCAGGAAATATGATCAAGATGGCATACAAAAGTATAGCAGCCAAAAGGCATAGTGGTATTGAATTTCCTCAACTTCAAAAGAGATAAACAATATGAATACAAAAAGGGGAAGGGGAAGTAATAAATCAAAGTTAGTCCCATATTATCTGAGAGCAACTATACAAGTTACTTAAAACTTAGTAAGGGCTTTATGACACATCCGCACCCTCAATTTTCTCAAGCATGATGGTGCTGACAACATCTTTTACAAATGCATAAAAACACTCTCTGCAAGAATTAGGCATTAGAGTGGATCTTCGAATATTCAGGCCATCACTTGCATGGCTACATGGACAGCTAGGGAAGTGCCGAATGCCAGATTTTGGGCGCTCCAAACCACACGCAGCTAAGATGGAGTGAGTGGCGCTCCAAGCAACTTCCTTGAATGTATTCACTCCTGAACAAACCACTACAAAATAAGAGCTAGTAAATTGAAAACTACAAAAATCTTTACTCTGATCATACAGTGCACATGCCATCAGATTTTGAAAACAGTCCTGTCTCTCTTAATCTATTCAAGGAACATATATAGTGCAAAGTATGAAGCCAGAGATGTTGATTAGCAATTCAAACCATTAGTGAAGGGCTATTGAGTGAGAGAAGAAAGTGCATTGATAGAGAAATAGTTACCTAAATATTTATCTTTGTCTAGGAGCTTCAAGTTGAGCTTCACTATAGATTGAATCTCACACTTGGCATCATTTGTTTCCTGATTCTTGAGGTCAATAGGATTTTTCCCCTTTATTCTTTTGTCATTGAGCTTGGAAGGTTCTATCTTGCAGGAGGTAGAGGAAGGAAACTCAAGTTTGGCATGAGATAAGTTTGAAGCCAAAGGTGTCAAACCACTCGAAGGACTCAAGCTAACAGACTTACTAGAATGGTTCGGAGAGGCAGAACTCTCTCTAGCTCCTTTAGTTTTCTCAGGCAAGATTCTTCCATTTCTGCCACAAAGATCATTTTGAAAAGGTACACTGGTGTCTTGAGGAGACATATACTGAAAGTCTACCAGTGAACTTGAATGTGGGTAACCTGTGCTGCAATTTTGAAACACCTGCACTGGAAGGCTCTGTTTTTTAAGTATCTGAGATTTGTTCTTGTTGCTATTATCCACATGATTATGATGTGGGAACTCTTTCCTTACGCTTGCAAGATTAACTGACCCTAATAATTGGACATGTGATGGCAAATGCTTTGAGCTCAAAGGACTTTTTGATGCCTTATGTGAAATTCTTCCACGCTTCTTTTCCAATGATTTTGCCATATGCATCATTTTCCAAGCTTTGTCTATTGCATGGACACTTCTATTTTCAGTTGAGACTAGAGGACCATTCCTAGAAGTCAACCCCTCATTCATGGAAGGTGTGGAATGTGGTTGAGCTGAATTGCTAGCAACTTCACGAGCTTGATTAGTGCAACTACTGCTGCTTGAGGAAAATTTCAAGGATCCACTACGGAAACTGTTCCAATTATCTCGTAATGCTTGTATACAGTCAAGGACATTCCGCCTTTGCTTCAATGTTCTAGCACTCTGCCTACCTGAATCTTGAACATTGTCTTCTTGTACCTTTTCATCCATTCCAATCCTGTCATTTGACAAGTTACTTGTTGCAGACTGACCTACTCTTCTGCTGGGAGATTCAGGACCTCTTACGATATCAAACTCAGTTATACTCCTTCGTGAACTATTTGGATTCCCAGAAGTACTTAGCTCACTGGACTCAATATCTAGCTCGCTTTGGGTGCGTTCAAAGGATCTCACTTCTCTTCTGATAGGAGATTCTGGACCCCTTACAATATCAAATACAGTTGTGTCTTCTGATGAACAATGTACATTTCCAGAATTTCTTAGCTCTTTGGATTCAGCATCCAAGTCAGACTGCGTGCGTTCAGCCCTTAACAGTGTACAATCCCGGCAAAACCAATCACCCTCAGGAACAGTAGAACCAAGACCAACACAATAAGTATGGGAAGCGGAGTCACAAAGATCACACAAAAGTAGGAAACATTCATCGTCTGACTTGTGGCATACAATACATTGAACATTTGAGTAGGGATCTAGGACCTCAGCTGATGCATTTCCAGAAAGATAATCAGCCTGCATAACACAAAAGCAAAAGATTTCTATCAGGGATGCAAAATGCTCACACCCACACCTTCAAAATAAGGGTATTATCAAGTATTCTTGGCTAAGCTGTAGCAATTGATAGACGTATTACACTTGACGCAGAAAATGCTCAAAAGAAGAAAAGTGGAATTCAAAACCAATTCAAGAAAGTTCCAGAATTCATATAAAAAAAAACAAAAATCTTTAATTTCGACAGAGTACGAAAGAAATCAACTCAATTACACTGTAATAAGAAATTCCCCAAATATTCACATTAGAGATCAACACAAACAGAAAGAAGTGGAGACCTGGTCGCGAACAGGGACACGGACGAGCCGCTCGAAGGGAAAAGAGGGAGGCTTAGCTGGGCGGCGAATGGTGCAGAATCGGCGCTTACAGAGGGGGCATCTGGACTCGATCCTAGCCCATTCCATAATACAAACAAAGCAAAAGTAGTGGTCACAGCTATCGATACATCCTCTACATGCACTATTTCCATCTTGAAAAGCTTCCGACAAACAAATCCCGCAAACACTAGATTCAGTTTCAGGTTCAAGTTTCGATTTTCCCTTGAGGAAGCTCAAATTGGACTCGGATTGAGACGGAGACGGTGGCTGTGTCGGTGAACTTTCTCGATCCCCCGTTTTCAAGCGTTTTTTCGGTGCTTCCGAGGAGGATTCCTCTGGACAACGATTATGGGACTTGTACTCCATTGCTGAGAACGATGAATGAATGAATATTACCTCATAATCTGGCACTCAATCGGATTGGACTAATTCTTACTCCAATTATCGAGAACTTGACATGGCCACAGGTTTCCGGGACCAGTGAATTAAATCAAAATAAGCAGCGCTTTCTTAGGGTTGAAGGAATCCAAAAAGGAACAAAATATGTAATTCCCCGTTCCCCATCTTGATCTGAGACAATTTCTCCATTAACATTTGACCAATTAAATTTTTTTTTTTAATTCATTGATCTCACTCAAACTATTATTTACATAATTCATCAATGGCTATATGGCCAATTTAGTGTTATGAATTTTTTGTTTTTGATCAAATAGGTTTATATCCTTTTATTTATCTTTTAATATTTTATAAATTTTTTTATTTTGATCATATTGGTCTTTTTTTTAAAAATCTTTTAAGATTCATAACTTTTTATCGATGATTAATTAGGTCTTATAAATTTTCATTAATGATTAATTAGATAAAAAAATAATAATCTTGAAAGAAATGAAAAAAATATGGACCGACATGGTTAAAAGGAAAATGTTATTGAACTTATTTAGTCATCAATATTGTAAGACTTTAAAAGATTATATATATA
>JAOXNR010000030.1:17646759-17668543 GCA_028571225.1 Parsonsia alboflavescens
TGTTTATTTTTCAGTTTAGTGTATTAAGTTTTTAATTTTATCAATTTAGTCCCAAAAATTTTTAGAATGAAAACCGGTTCACCTGTTCACTGGTTGAACCGGCCAGTTTTCACTGGTTTGAAAAAATTCCACCGATTTTTAAAAAAACAGGTTTTTTTCCTTGAATCGGACCGGTCAACTGGTCAGTTCCCGATTTGATCGGTTGTACCGGCCAGTCCGGTCCGGTCCACAAAACATTGCCTTTTATCATAAGGACATTGATTTTAATGAAGCACTTGATCTTTCCCGAGCTATTCTTCTTTCCCTAAGTGGAACTCCCATTGAGACTGTTATTGATTATCCTACAGGTCCATCAACCACGACATGGTGGCTGCACTTGTGTTGGCTACAATTGTGCCATTGCAATTTCTATTTGTTTTTAAACTTTTAGCAAAGTGTCTTCCTACAGATGGGGCCAAAAGTGATGGAGCTCGAAAACAAAAATCCGAGTCACCCTGAACAGTGATGGTGCCTGTAATTACAACCAGAAAGAAATTAGATCACAGGAGCTAGCTGTCACCCTGAGAATCACTCCAATGCCTAAGTCAGTATTCGATGAGAGTAAACTGGGTAAAATTCATTTGTGTAATTCATTTGTGATCCGATATTGTATAATGAATAATACATTACCATTTAGGCGGAGTTACCTTATTGGAATGAATCTCAATTACATAAAAGTAGGTACTTAAGATATTTGTGAGATCATATCCCGCCAATTGCTCCTAGAATCGTGGAGTTTTCATAATTTAAGGTATCTTTTCATGCACGTCTCTGTGTAAGAGCTATGAGCTCGTTAATAACTTATGAACCAACTTCGCGACCTTCTAGTAAGCCTAGAAGGTCTCGATGAGCTTATTTAAAATGTCGCAATGAGTGATTTTAAGGTTTATAATATGTGTTAAGAGTCATAAATATTCAATCGTGACATGAAAGGTGAATGAGATGGATTGAAGCTCACTTGGTCAAAGGTCGCAGTCCAATGAGACCTTTCCTAAGCTCATTGAAGATTGGTGACTCAGGAGGTCGACGACTCAGCAGGTCGCTAATTATGCTTTAGTAAAATTGGATTGAATCTCTTATATTTGGGTCCTTTATTCGAGCTTATTTGGGTCGGATTATTTAGATTGGTATCCGTTTCACCCATCACATCTAATATAATTTTTTTAAATTGCCTTTAATTGAAACCAATTCTTATATAGTTAAGAAATGTCATTTTATATATTTTGATAAATTGAATAATCACATCAGTTTGGACACTAATGTATAATTGAACTGTGTACTACTGATCTAGGACATAGTTTTAGTTGTTTTCTCCAATTGGTATTTTTTTGTAAAGGTTTTCCATAAAAAGGGAATGGAGTGGGAACACGTTCATTTGAGTTAAGTTTGAGGGGAAATTTCTCCTCTCTCCGTCAAAAATTGAATGTTTTAAGTTTGACTTAATAAAAAGTTATTAGGTGTATTTGGTTTTTTAAAATATTATCAATTTATCACTATCATTAATTTAATTAGATGTAAGATTCTAGGACAAATAGATGTAAATTTTAATATTAAGGAGGTTATTAATATAACTCTATATTAAAAATCTATGTACGCTTTTCATCACTATTTATAAGTTGCTAGCCGTTATTTTGTCAAAATTAAAATAATAATTTTTTCCCCTTAAATGTCCGTACATATGATTTTAATTAGGTTTACAAGTGATTAGGAAAAAAAGAGAAACACATAGGTAACATGGTAAAAAATCATTAAAATACGTAATAAACTATCAATAACTTATATTTAGTAATTTATTTCAGATGACTTATAAAGAGTGATTGAGGGAGTACTTTTATAAGATGAGACTTTCAATTTCACACAATTTTAAATAGAGACAAAAACATTCAATTTCGGATGGAAGGAGAATTTTGTTGTTAAGAAAGAAGGGGAAAAAAAAAAATCAAAGTTGTATATTTGGATCAAAAGAACAATTAGTCTACTCTTAAGAAGAAAAAAAAAAATGCTACCTTTAAATTAGAATGTTCTACCAATTGAGAGATAATATACCGCGTTTAAGAGGCTTTAATTAAGTTATGTTCTTGAAATTAAAAGATTCATAAATTAGAACATCATAATTGATAAAAAGGACAAAACGTTGTGATAAGTATTCCTATTTAATTATAAATATTAATATTCACTAATATTGGTTAAAAATACTACTACTACTACTTCTATCTAAAATTGAATATCCTATATTTCATTTTGAGCTGTCCACAATTAAATATGTCATTTTCCTTAATATTTAAAAGTTTTATTAAGAGAATTGACATTGTAATGATAAAACTACATAAATTTGATGGAGCTTGGAAACAAACTCTGGGTCATCCCTAAATCTTGATGGCACATGTAATCACAAAAAGAAAGAAATTAGATCGTTAGAGTGGACTATCGCCTTAAAGATAACTCTGATACTTAAATCAGTATTTTGTGAGAGTCAAATTGGATAAATTCAACTTGTGTCTCTCGTGTCTCATTCGATATTGTCTAACGAATAATAAGTTACCATTTAAAAAAGTTATCTCATTGGACTGAGTCTCAATTACGTGAAAATAGGCATTTAGGAGACTTGTGAGATCATATCCCTTCAATTACTTCTAGAATTGTGGAGTTTTCATAATTTAAGGTTCCTTGTCATGCACATATCTAGTTTAAGAGATATGAACTTGCCAACAACCTATAAACTAACTTCGCGACCTTCCGGTGAGCCTTGAAGTTCTCGACGAGCTTCTTTAGAAGATTGCAATGAATGATTTTAAGGTTTATAATATATATTAAAGGTCATTCAATTGTAGCAAGAAAAGTACATGAGGTAGATCGGAACTCATTGGGTCGAAGGTCACAGTCCAATGAAATCTTTCCCAAGCATATGAAAGGTCGGCAACTCAAGAGGTCACTAACTTCCCTTTAATGGAATTGGATCGAGTCTCTTATATTTGGGTGGATATTTGAGTTTATTTAGATTGAATTATTCAAAACGTACCCATTTTACCTATCAAAATCCAATTCTTTTTATAAATTACATGCAAATCAAAATGAAAAATTTGATTATCGTCCAAAAAGTATTTTTGACTCATTTAGAATACGGAGAATAACAAGTTAAAAAATTACGGAGAATAACACTACGAAGAGAGTATTTTATAACTAATTTATAAAAATTTATCCAGGGTAAGGTAAGCTAAAATACAGAGACTCAAAATAAACAACTTGGGCACACCCACTGAGAATCTTATTTTGACTCAGTTTGATAAGAGCGACCACGCGAGTAGAGGAAGAAGCAATTCGGTTTCAGTCTCCCATCGTATTCTTATCTCAGGCTCTGTTGCGATCATGTCCATCTCCGGCGACGACGACATACATTCACATGTTTTCCTCTTTCCTTTTCCTACTTCAGGTCATATTATACCTCTCCTGGACTTGGCGAGCACTTTACTCAGTCGTAGCTTCACCATCACCATATTGGTCACGCCCTCAAATCTCCCTTTACTCAATTCGCTCCAATCAATTTTCTCTCCCGATCTTCTCCACACTTTAGTCCTCTCTTCGCCGGATGCCTCAGCTCCTGGGTTTTGGGGAGTCATTCGAGCCAGTAGCCAGCTCCGTGGCCCCATTATTGAATGGTTCCGAAGTCATCCTTCACCGCCCGTAGCCATCATTTCCGATTTCTTCCTCGGTTGGACACAAAACTTGGCAACCGAGCTGGGTATTCCTCGGATTGTGTTTTGGCCAGCGGGTGCTCTATCTTCCCTGATTATATTTGATTTGTGGGGAAACCTACCAAAATTCACCGATCCTACAGATGAGAGTTCTCTGGTTTCTTTCTCAAATATTCCAAATTCGCCCTCATTTCCTCTTTGGCAAGTGGCTGAATTTCCCCGCCATTTCGTGAAAGGGGACCCAGATTGGGAGTTTCTCAAAGAAGGGCTCTTGAGCAACGCCCAGAGCTGGGGTGCTATAGTTAACTCATTCGCAGCGATAGAAGGGATCTCTATCAACCGGGTCAAGGAAGAAATGGGCCATGACCGAGTTTTCGCTGTTGGGCCCTTGTTACCCAACAGTTTGGAGACTTGCAATAGAGGTGGGTCCAGCTCTGTGCCACCTTACAACGTGATGACCTGGCTAAACGTCAAAGCTGCTGACTCAGTTCTCTATGTTTGCTTCGGGAGTCGGTCTATCTTGACCAGTCAACAAGCTAGTAGTCTCGCGGCGGCACTCGAGTGTAGCGGAGTAAATTTTATTTGGCGTGCGGATGGCCTCGCCCCTGTGGGGTTCGAGGACCGAGTGGCCGATAGAGGGCTTATACTGAAGGGATGGGCCCCACAATTGGAAATCCTACGGCACAGATCAGTGGGTGCATTTTTGACTCACTGTGGCTGGAACTCATCGCTGGAGGGGCTTGCCAGTGGAGTTCTGATGTTAACATGGCCGTTGGATGCGGATCAATTTATAAATGCAAGACTCTTGGTCGATGAGCTTGGGGTGGGCATTAGAGCCTGTGAAGGAGGAACTCGTACAATTCCTGAGCCAACAGAATTGGCCCAACTCTTTGTGGACTCATTAAGAGATGATCAGCCCAGGAAGGTCATCGTGAAGAAGTTGAGGGACGCTGCTAAGGAGGCGGTTCAGAGTGAAGGAAGTTCAAGAAATGACATGAATGAGTTAATCAAGGAGCTCAACTTGCTTAGATTTAAGTAATTACTATTATTAAGGGGAAAATCGTGCCACCCCATTGTTTAATCCTCCCAAAGAAGAATTATGTTCCAAGTGATGTTACACTAAGTTTTAATTTATAGTTAAAAAAACTTTTTAGAATGTTCTCGTTGTTTATGAAATTTAATAAATAGTATTTTTTTTCCCTAATATTTAAAATGAGGAATTTGATGAGTTAGATTAAAATTTCGCGGGTTTTGACCTGTAAGTTGTAAAGGAAAGACTAGCAATTCTAGGCATTGGGGAATAAAAAAGAAAGAAAAATCCCACCGTTTGTTAGTGTTTGTCGGTATGTCTCGAATTTCACTGTGCATTGTAATATTTTAGTGTTAAAATTAGGGAATTTTCAACTGTTATGTTTGATTTTATTGTTAGTGTTAACATGGTCACATGCTGGGTAGTCAAAGGTGAGCTAGATGCCAATATCATAAACTAGAACCATTAGAGTGGTCTATGGAGATTGTTCGAACTCCGAAGCAGGGGACTGATGGAATTTTTATTTCGAGGACAGTTTGGAGGAAAACAAAAGGCGCTACTTGCTAGTATTCGGGTATTTTTGGCAACATCTGGTAGTTTATTTAATTAATCAAATCACTGATGATAATCAACTGCACATTGAATTAGTTTGATCATTTTAATAGGTAGATTAATGTATTGCTTGAGATTATATATAATGGTCTAATTTCGCTCCATGTTATTCAGCCAATATAAGGCAAAAATTAATATAATCAGTCTTCAATATCAAAGTGGATAAACTTAATTATATGTATATTTGGGGGTCGGGGATATATATAAAGATTAAAGACTAAAATTTATATTTAAGGAGGGAGGGAGGAATACGTAGTTGTTAAGGAATATATATACCATGGGATGAATCAAAACATTGCCCTGCTTGAGTGAAACAGAAGACAGGAAGAATGTATATACAACCATCCAAGAATTCATTCAATAGCTCATGTTAGGATCCTCTTCAGAGAATACTAACTATGAGATTCAGCATTTGTCTGTATCTTGGTTTCCCAGCACATGCATTGCTTCTTCTTCTCCCACCTTAGTATACTTTAACCTACCTAGGAAATGAAAATTGAGTATATGTAGACAACAGACAAAACAAAAATGAGGTTTGCTCAGTTCAAAAGCAGGGCCTTTGACACTGGAACAAATTAATTAACTATACATATATCAAGCTTAATTATTAGTATTTTAATTAGTTAATTAAGCTAGAGGATCACTGCCTGCTGTTTGATCTTCAATTGACTCAAGTATACGAATAGGAAGCTAATTAAGCCTTAATTAAGAATTAGTGAATCATCAATTGATCATCTCTTCTGCTGGATGCTACAATTATATGTTACATGTTCAATAAAGAAGGACCTGTAGAAAGAAAAATAAATAAATAAACTGTTGTAGTCGATTTAATTCGCATATGTAGTAAAAGAAAGAAACAAAACAAATATTGAACAAATCCTAACTATTCATTAATTATATATTGGTTCCTAGCTTTAGCTTGACAGAACAAGACTGTAGACTTTTTTCTAGCTAGACTCTTCCGGCTGTGCGTCCTCCTCACTGCAGAGGTTCGTGGTTGTTGATTGGGGGTTTGTGACTTCCGCCACCTCCTCCAGGGTAGTCTTTGTTCATGAAGTTGACAATCTGATCATCATCATGAGCTACAGCTTCCAGAGGTTTTCCTGATTCAAGTTTCTGAAATGAAGCTTCATCAGATTTTCTTGTTACTGAATTCTTCAACCCAGATGGACTTCTTGCAGTACTTAACTGGCTTTTATCATTCTACATGTAATGTACGTATACAAGTCGACAAGAATATATATTATTAGCTATATTTGAAGCAGTATTTCTCGCTAATTGGAGAGGAAGAGGAAGAAACCTGCAGGTCATCCACGGTTTGTTCCTAGCTAGCCCCAGTTGGCTTCTCTAAATCCTTAGCATTGATTTTAGTTCCTGCATTCAAAAGTGCAGCTATTCAAATTAACTGAAACTGATTGAATTTTGCTCTACTAATCTTGCATTTGTCGACCTTTCATTGCTTGCATCAAATGTTTCTTGTGTATATATAATGAACAAAAATTGAACCCATCTCCCCTTCCCCTTCACATTATCATCGAACAAAGAAAAATTAAATTCTTGCTAGCATATCCATTCAATTTAACAAGAACCAAAATTAACTATGGCAAAAAAGCTGGTACGTAACATACACTTAAGAGATTGGTACAATTAGCGCAGGGATTTTGTTGCACGGGAGGAGAACCAAAATTTCATATCTATTAGCAGATACGTACAAGTATGACAATATACTAATAATTGAAGTTAGTAATTGATCAGTACATGATGAATTCTCTCTATTTGACAGGAAAAATTGTTAAGTACGTACTTCTACCAACCCGAAAAAAAACAAGGCAAAATTGATTTCTGATGAGTGCCATATATAATATTCTTCAGTAGATCTCTCTCTGGTGAGTTCAGTTATTCTTAGGTGGGTGTGGCCTTGCCATGTGATAATCAGCATTAAGAGCCATAAAACCACTTGGATTAATCTTCTTCCTGTCACTTGTACTACTACTCAATATTTTACTTTCCATTTTCGTCATGTCTCTCTTCAACAATCCATGCTTAACAGAACTTGCACCTGAATAATTTGAACCTCCTGCACCTTCTTCATGATCATTAACTTTCCCGGCTCTTCTCAATTGCCTTCCAATTATATCCACCATCAGCTTCCTTGCTCCCAGTTTGCTACCATCACTTCCTCCTTCAGCAGCTACTGGAACCGAATCCACAATTTCCAGCTGTATAAAAATGAGTCATTATATAATTCTAATTAATTAGTTAGTTCCAAAATTTAAATTTAATTTGATGAACCCAAGTAATACAGAGCCCGGCCGGGAAAGAAAGAAATTTTAAAAAATAAGGGACAAAAAACCTTTTTTATGTTCACCTGATGTTGATGATTTTGTGGCATCATAATTATTGTATCCCCGGCTTCATCTGCAAAATTCTTGACACCTGAAAATTGCAAAATTGTAGCCTTAATTTCCTGAAGTAGAAGAATTCTGAATATGAGAGTTTGGAAAAATTAACTAATTGATGAGAATTTGGCTAAGCAAAGAACGAAAAAAAAAAAAAAACACCTCTAATTGAGGATGCAACACATGAGTTTCTCAGACATAGTAGAGCCGTCATGAGTAGCACAGAAAGAACAAGGTCACGACTGAAACTTATAGACACCATTTTTGGTTCTCCTTTCTGCTTTTAGCTATATGGGCTGATGAAAAAGAAATTAAGAACAGAGAGACTGAGAGGAAGCACATGTGAAAGAGAGAGTTGGGGCTTTAAAGAGATCAGTAGACCAAAGTCCAAACCCAAGTCAAGGGCTAGGGTTCCAACAACTAAAATATGATTAATTAATTTTATTGATCAGTACTGAAGCAGAGCAGTTCTGCTTAGGGAAACTCAAATTCAATAAAGTAAACATGTTTTGAAAGTTAAAATAGACGGGTTTCTTTTCTCTAGTTTAGTTCATTATGTTACCAAAAGACTAGTGTTAGCGTGGGATCGAAGATATGGGCGTTCGTGGCTGGTCTGCCGCCATGCATGCAACGAGGTCTTTTGTTTTAATTTTTTTTGGCCATGGCCGACGCTTGCTTCATTACAGGCAATTATATATGTTGGCTTTCAATCAATAAATTAAACTAAGCAATGTATGTAATATAGATACATCTGCCTTCGAGGTGATCTGATAACTAAGTAGTGTTACGTTAAAATAAACCCCGTGACATGGAGTAATTAAGTAATCTTAACTAGTAGACTTATGTCCGAAATTGAATGTTCTTTTTTCTATTTTTGGATATTCTGATTTGAATGTGCTATTTCTAAATATAAGTAATTTGTTTTATATAAAGTTTCATTGACCATCTCCTTAATTGGATGATTTACATCTATAAACTTAAAAGTATAATAATGTGAAGGATAGAGTTTTAAATTATACTTAAATCAAATGCACCCATTAATTTTTAATGAAGTCAAAATGGAATATTTAATTTCAGACAAAGAGAGCAACTTGAACCAACCTGCTTGTTTGAGCAAAGGTTTCCTTCGACCAGACAAAGGTATATAATATTCCCTCTATTTCTTTTTAAAAGTCATTTATTTATTTATTTGGTTTCAAACCATAGGTGACTTTGTATTTTCAAGTGACATGTTTAGTCATTTTCTCCTTCCCAAGGAGTATTTAATAAGTAAAAAACTTCTCTGTCTTGATATTCTAATCATATTAAATATTAGCATTGAATTTATATAAGGGATATTTTAGTCATAGTAAAATATTAATTACTGAAACAATTATTATATTGGTTTGTATTGCAAAACCTCAAACGACTTCTAAAAATAAATGGAGGGAGTACCTCCAATTTCAAAATTATTTTTTGTCGTTTAAGGTGGTTTTGGAAAAATTAAGGCAATCAATTACTTTCCTCTAGACATAATATTGTCTTTCGTTATTACATTGTAATTTTCTCCCCTCTCATCTTTCTTATTGATTCATTTAGATATCGAAAATAATAAAACAATAAATTAGTTTTGAAATAAATAAACAAGAAAAAATTAATAAGAAGGGTAGAGAAAATAATTCATCTATACCTTTTGCTTTGAGAAGTCTCTTCTAAAATATCAATCATTTTGGAATGTATACAATTACTCAAACCAAACTCATGTTAGTTAGACAATAATGTTAAAGAATTTACTTGTTTGAAAAGTTGGCCGCAAATGTGCGACTGTCTGTACAATATATCTGTATACTTCAACATTAATACCCAAAACTGCATAAACATTCTAGCCACAGTGAATAGAGTATGAATGTAATCTTCTGTACATCTTTTTCTACGAAATTAATAAATAAATACTGCATCTACATAGTGGGTGTATAATAAAAGGAGAAGAAAATGAATTCTTTTAAAAAAGTATATATAAAAGAGTAGTAGCTAGAGGAAAATTTGTAAAGGGAGGTGGTGGTGATCACTGATTAGAAAAGGTATAGAGGAAGCAGAGTTTCCAAGATGAACCATAGACAAAACGGAAGCAAGTTCAAAACGTTGAAGAAAGAAGAAGAGAAAAGAACATGGACAACTGGTGATTAGTGAAACACTACTATTACTAAGTGGTACTATAATTATGCATCGAATCACTAACCTCTCGTATGATTAATTATTTATTAAGCTACGTTAAAATAACAGAAAAGATGTGTTTACTAGAAGTGTTATTGTTAACTTTATAGTTAGCACTCCCTTCGTTCCATATTGACTAGCTTTTTAGGCTTTACACGTCAATTAAAAAATTCTTATTTTTAAGTGTTTTAAAGTGTAAATAGTTTAAATTATCTTTATATTTAATTATTAATGATATATTTCTTAGAGAGTATTGATTATTTAATTAGTTGTTTTATAAATAAAGTAAAAATTAATATTGAAAAAATCTCAAATAATAAATCTTGATAATCTAAAATGATATATTTTGAAATAGATTTTTTTTTTCTTAAAAAAGATACTTATTCTAGGATGGTTGGACTAACTAAATATAAGTGCAGAACACGAGGGCGTGCTCTCCAAGTATATTATCAGTGGGTGTGTAAGCCCCTTGATATATGCGGTCATTTCAACCCTATGTCGTTTACCTAGTCGTGTAGACACGTTGAACGGGTAACCCCACCTTCTTCCACTTCCAATGTTCCATCAACAGCGGAAATTGTTGATCCGCCCGGTGACTGCTCATGTTTCCCTTAATGCCCCTCTCCAATCCCCCGTCAACGCAGAATACTATCCAATAGCGTGAGGGTCCAAGCCATAAACGTGCCCTTTGAATGGATTAATGATGGATGAAGAGGTAAAGTGCAGGTTGAAATTTTATTGGCCACATTATGTTATATCAATTAACTCTATGGTAATTAATTATGGTAATATAATGCAATGAGGGGATTACAAAATTGAGGTACTTTTAGTTCATAAAAAGACCTTTTTTATGGGTTAAAAAGGAAAATTTTTATATGGACTTAATCTATATTTTTCAAACTTACATCTTATGATACATATCAAGTTAATGGATATTATTTATTTTTTTACTTTACATGAAACCCAATAATTGTAAGAAAAATTTGTATTGAGTTACACAGTATAAGGGACTGGATCGATGACGGAATTTTTTAGTAGGTTAAAGGAAGAAACTTGGTTTGGCAGACATGGAAGAGATAGATATGCATATTTTCTCCTTGTCTTGAGTGGAAGAATTTTGTACACAGCTGTACGGATCGAACACTTAGTTTTTGAAGGTTGAAAGCTATCGGGAAAGAGGAAGTGGGCACGGAATAAGAATATTGATTAAAAGTCGAGAGGGGTGCGTGTAGTTAATGCCGGAGCTAGGTCGGGGTACAATTCGGTCAAATATATTTTTCTTTTAGAAAAAACTAGGCAAAATAAATAGGAATTTATTCATATCCTACAAAATAAAAGGGAATTTTTTTATTTCAATGCAAAAAATATATATAATAAATAAAAATGATCAAAATTTTAAATCACAATAAACTTGAATTGTGATTTGCTCTTGCTTATTGAGATTGATGGCAAAAGAATACTTCTCAAAATATAGACTTTTTAAATAGTAATATTATGAATACATAAAGTTTCTTACTCATATACAAAGTTTTGGGGCAATTAGAAATTTAAATTGATAAAGAAAGTTTCTTTTCTTTTAAAAAAAACCTTTTTTACAAGAAAGTTTTTTATATTATTTCCAGTATGCACAAGGCTTTAGAAAAATTTTAGGATGAGCTCAAAGATATTAGTAAATAAAATCAGAAATTTTTAGGGTGAACAAAATGACATTAAATTAAAATTTGTAACAAAATTAATATACTAATTTTTATTTTTTATTTTTTCACGGTGGGCATCGTAGATTCACAATTGGGTGTAATGATGAGCGGACGGATCATAAGTGTCGAGTTCAAATCCAACTAATACCTTCTTGAATTAGTAAAATATTGAGATACATCCAAACTGATTCGAATATCACTAAAAAAGAAAATTAAAAAAAGAAAAGGAATATTTATTTCAAACTTAGGGTTTCAAAAAAGGGAAGTTTTTTGTATTGCCTTTTATAGACACTATCACATGAGAGCACAGCAACAGAAAACCTTTGGCCATTATTAGGTTCATTTTGAAACTAGTAGTTCTCGTGATCGCAAAAAGTACTGCATGAGGGAGTGCTGCCGATTTGTCAAGTCCTCAAAGTTAGGCATTTTTGAAACTCATTGGATTTCATCGATGAAGGAAAGAAATTAGAGGTGGGATTTATTGATTTATTTTGTTACATTTTCGTTTAAAATTGATAAAACTAGATTATTTAATATGATAAAAATAATTCAGTAATTTTAAATTTTTTTAAAAGTACTCATTTTATATTAAAAGTTAAAAATAGATATTCAATTTAAAATTTTTAAAAAATACCACACAATTAACTCTATGATGCTAATAATGAGTAGTAATTCAGTGTTTCTGGCCTAAAACGATATATATACTTCAAAATTTGATTAATCCATGTATTAGCCAAACGTGATTATAGTACAACAAACCACAAAGGGTGCGACGGAGGAGCATATTACATTTGATTTAGAAAGTTTAATTTACCCTATTTTATATGATTTGAAATTGCATTTTTGAATATGAAAAATGTTATAAACTACAGTTTCTTTTCCTCAATTATTCACATAATGTGTTATTATTAAGTACGATTTGTTAAAAGAAAAACAAATTCAATCTGTCTAAATTGAAAGTACCATCTTGACTTACATAATTTTAAAAATTTTTTTTTATCTCAAGTAATTAATTTTATCCATAACAATAACAATTTTTAATTTAATTAAATTAGATTTTTAATTCTAAATAACTCAAAATAAAAATAATGACATCAGTTTCGAGGGAATACAAAGTTTTTAATTACATTTTTTTAAAATTTTATTAGGTCAATAAGGAGTCAGTTTTAAAATTAAAAGTTTATAAATCGATATAAAATATTTAATTTGTTGAGTTAAGAATAAAAATGTCTTCAAACTTAGATCAGACCAGTAATGAGTATAAGAATGCTTGAGTGGCAGGATAGGTCCACATGTTGGGCCCTATAATGGGCCAGGATGAGAAATCAATGCAAAGTAGGGAACTTTAGAAGGTTACTGATAGATCCGTTACAAAAAGCCCAATCCCGTGGAAACGAAAAATAAGATTTCGAGTTAATTACTCCATTTAAGACGGTTTAACAGCGGGCAACCTCTGCGCCGTTTAGTTTAGCTTTTTTATTTTATTTTTTGACATTTGCTCACTTTAAAAAGTAGTTTTAAAATAAAATTAATTTAATAAAAAATTCCAAGATTTCCCCCATTGCTTTTGAACTCGTGGCAGGATCTTGCAGTGAAATTAAGCAATTAGAAAAAAGAGGAAAAAAAAAAAAGTATATATCTTCCCGCGGAAACTGAAAAACTTTCGAAATCTTCCCGCCAAACCCAAACCCACAATAACCTATCATTTTACGCTTTGCCACAACCAGAAGTCGATTTTCACTTCAATAGCTAGTCAGGAGAAGAGTGGGATCAGAAATAGGCACCGGAAAATGAAGATCCGAACAATTAAGCTTCGCGAAGCTCACAACAGTAGCGGCAGCGGCGGCACTGAAAATGGCGGTAGCTCATTCTGCTCGATTTTATGGGACCAGCAGGCCAAACACATTGTGACGGCGTCATCTTCCGATACTTCGATTTGCATTCACGACCCTCTATTTCCATCAGTTAACCCAAAAATTATTCGTCATCACCGTGATGGGGTCACTGCTTTGGTTCTTAGCCCTAATTCTACCTGCCTTGCTTCTGGGTCTATTGACCATTCGGTTAAGCTCTACAAATTTCCCGGTAAACATAGCATCTGATTTTACGTTGTGTTATCCATTTTGTGCGTCAGGTGGTTGTTTCTCCAATTTTTGGTTTTTTGTTGAGGCAACATTTTACGTTTCGGTGAAGTTTGATTTAGGTTTAATGAACTAGTAAAGGACATGTCATGTCATGATTTGTATTGGGATTTCAGGAACGGATTAGGGAAACATTGGTCTAAATTTGAGTTAGTTTTGAGTTTCATTTGGAAGATAATTATGCTCAATGGAAATGTGTAGAGGATTAGTTTTCAGTATTTTCATGACAATTTGCATTCTGTAAATTTTCTGGTGCAGAAGTGATAATAAGTTGTTTATTTCATTACTTGGGTATACTTGTCCATTTGGTTTTGAGAAAGAAATTGACAGTCTTGTTAGCTTTTTCTTCCTTGCCATTGAGGAAAATGCATAATATGATTATACTTTGTCATGTTTCTAGCTTATTCAAATCTTTAAAACTAATTTGATTATGTAAATCTAGATAACCTTCGGTTGTCTGCATATTAATATAAGGCTTAAATAGAGCCTCTTTTATATTTATTCGTTTTTTTGGTTTCGGTTGTCACATTTTTCATTAACCAAACTTAAGTATACTTCATCAAGCTTGCTTAACTTTTAGATTGGTTTATTCAAATTACATAACCTTGAATACAATAAACATAGGGGCGTGACATTTTATACAGTTGTCTAATGCTGCAGCATGCATACTTCAACTTAATTAGTCATTCTTATCTATTTAATGTTTCATCTTCTGTTATCAGGTGGAGAGTTTGACACCAATATCACACGATTTACATTGCCAATACGTACCCTTTCTTTTAATAAATCTGGTACCATGTTGGCAGCTGCTGGTGATGATGAGGGCATCAAACTTATTAATACAATTGATGGGTCAATCGCAAGAGTTCTGAAAGGACATAAAGGCTCAATTACTGGCATAGCTTTTGACCCCAAAAGTGAGTACTTGGCTTCAGTTGATTCTATAGGAACTGTTGTACATTGGGAGCTCCAGTCTGGAAGAACAATCCAAACGCTCAAGGGCATTGCTCCAGATTCAACCTCAGATCCTTCAGTTGTGAATATGCTTTGCTGGAGTCCAGATGGTGACCTTTTAGCTGTTCCTGGTTTGAGAAATGATGTAGTGATTTACGATAGGGACACTGTGGAAAAACTGTTTTCCCTTAGAGGTGATCATGTTCAACCTATTTGTTTCTTGTGCTGGTCACCTAATGGAAAATATATGGCTACCTCTGGTTTAGATAGGCAGGTTCTAATCTGGGATGTTGACAAGAAACAAGACATTGATCAGCAGAAATTCAATGACAGGATATGCTCAATGGCATGGAGACCACGTGGCAATGCTTTGGCAGTAATCGATGTTATGGGAAAGTATGGTGTATGGGAATCAACTGTACCATCATCAATGAAATCACCAACTGAAGACATTCCTAATGTAAGATCCAATGGCCTTCTGTTATTTGATGAGGAGGAGGGGGAGGAGGAAGAAGAACCTTGTCCTTCGGGCAGTCTGAGTGATCTGGGTGAGGATAGCCTTGGCGAATCTGAACCAATTAGCAGAAAGAGATTACATAAGCAGTCAATTGATGATTGGGAGGAAGATGCTAATAATGATATGGATTTAGTTCCAAAGGCTGAAACCCGAAAAAAGGCCTCTTACAGTAATAAGGATACAGTGGACCATGGGAAGGATGAAAGGAAAAGCACAATCTTCTCTTCTTCAGCAAAAATGCAAGAACCTTTTCAGCCAGGAGCAACACCTGCACAGCCTGGCAAGAGGCGCTTTCTGTGCTATAATATGCTTGGGTGTGTGACCACAATGGATCACGATGGATACTCCCACATAGAGGTATCTTGGCAATGTACATTTGGTAATTTATAGTAAAAATTGTGTTAGAAAATATTCAAGTAAGTGTAAAATTATATAATAACATAGCTAAGTGACTGAATGTGGAGTGGAGGTATCTATAGTTTGGCAAAATTTGTGTTTGGTTTTGGTATTTTGTTTCCACCTTAAATATAACTGTAGTATATCTTTGATCTGGATTCAACTTCAATTACTTAATGTGAATTTTGATGACTAGGATGCAGTCCTGAAAATTTGGAAAACCAAGTGATTTCCATGTATATGGAAGCTTTCTGCAGAATCTCATTTCAATTTTAATATTAGCTGGCCTGGCCACCAATTACTCACATTGTGTGATAGTAACTATAAGATATTGGCCAAATGCAGATTGAATTTCATGACACAAGTAGTGGTCCACGTGTTCCTGCAATGACTGATTATTTTGGTTTCACGATGGCATCTTTAAGTGAAACTGGAAGTGTCTTTGCAAATCCATGCAAGGGTGAGAAAAACATGAGCACACTTATGTTTCGCCCCTTCTGTAGCTGGGCAAGTAACAGTGAGGTAAAACCATTTGGTGCTACATTTATTTTTGTTTTTTTTTATAATCTTAGTAGCATTTATTATATTTGTCTGTTATTCTAATGCAAACTGATAACTTCAGTTTAATTCTGAAAATTTAGTGGTCTATGCGGCTTGAAGAAGAAGAGGTGAGAGCTGTGGCATTGGGAAACACATGGGTGGCTGCTGCCACAAGTCTTAATTTTCTCCGCATCTTTACTGATGGTGGTTTGCAGGTCTGTCTGTATGCATAAGGCAGTTATGGTTAGCTATACCATCTTGATTGGACACACTTGAAGTTGTCACCTGATCTAATATGCTCTCTGACATGAAATAGTCCCAAAAATATCAATTGACTCTGAATAATTTGACTGTTATCTATGTAATTGTGTAGAGATATATCATTTCTCTTGATGGACCAGTGGTAACCTTAGCTGGATTGAAGGATGAACTTGCTGTTGTAACACACTGTTCCCCTTCTCTTCCCTCAGATGAGCAGGTAAAGATTTAGAAGAAGTGCACAAGTATTCAGCTTATGGGTCATATGTCTAAAATTAGTACTTTTAACTTGCAGATGCTTGAATTCAGGTTGTTGAACATTCGTAATGCATCACAGCAATTCAGAGCTCGACTCCCATTGACACCTGGTTCATATTTAACATGGTTTGGATATAGTGAAGAAGGACAGCTTAGTGCTTTTGATTCTAAGGTTTACTCTGAAACTTGTTACTGCTACCTTTGTCTTTTTGAGCGTTTATTTAATCTAAATGCAGAGATTATTTCTCTGAATGTTTAGGGTGTCTTGAGGGTCTTCACAAATCAATATGGTGGTAGTTGGCTTCCCCTCTTTAGGTACGTTTTCCTCAGATGTGTGTTAGATTTAGTAATTTTTCTTATTAAAATTTGTTTCATTGAAACAATGAATTTGTAGAGCAAGTAAATTGAAGAAGTCAGACGAGAATTACTGGGTTGTTGGATTAAATGCAAACAAGTTGTTCTGTGTTGTTTGCAAATCTCCTGATTTATTCCCACAGGTATGTATCACTATTTATGTCTGTTGTTGCTGCTTCATTATATTTCCTCTTCATTCTTCTCCTTTCTCCCTTTTCGTTCCAGGCAACTCCCAAGCCAGTCCTCACTTTGTTAGATCTTTCATTTCCTCTTGCTGTTTCTGATCTTGGAGCAGAAAGTCTAGAGAACGAATTTATAGTTGCGAACATGCATCTGTCCCAGGTATATATTTTTATGTGCTCTTCTTTGCAAGCCTTGAACAAATTCATTATTCCAACAAAGATATTTAGTTAGCTGTTCTATGTCTGTGTGCTCGTGCTATTTAGATGAACGGATGGATTGCCTTTCATGGTATCAGAACAATTGCTTACCACCCTCCCATTGTCCCCTGGAAAACAAAGAAGATATCAACAAATATTTACTCGATTCTAAATTACTGAGTTTTTGGTTAATGTTTTCAGATTCAGAATAGAATAGAAGAGGCTGCTGGTGGTGGTCTGGATACATCTTCACTTGATGATGAGGCTTTCGATACTGAAGCTGCTCTTGATAGATGTATCTTGAGACTTATTGCATCTTGCTGCAATGGTGAGTCCTTTAGCAAGCTGTTTGCAGCTTGAGTGAACTGTTCCTTTCCATACCAAAATGACTGTCAAAGGTTTTCTCTATCAACATGGGAAAGACTAACCAACTACTTTTGGTTTCATATGTCAGGTGATAAACTTGTCAGAGCTACAGAACTTGGGCAACTATTGTCACTGGAAAAATCAATAAAAGGTGCTATAAAACTGGTAACTGCACTGAAATTACCAAATTTGGCAGAGCGCTTTAGTACCATATTAGAGGTAAAGCACCAGTCTCTTTAAGCACCAGATTTTCAGAATTGTAATCTCAGGTTAAAAATGCAACAATGAGCTAATCTTTTTCCGTTCTTGTCATTTGGAACATTTGCAGGAGAGATTGATGAAGGAAAAATTAGGCACTACTATGGTCCATGCTGCATTAAGGAGTGATACCCCAGTGGAAGCTGCCATTGCATCTAGTACAATCAATAAACAACGCGACCCTGCATATACGTTGCCACTCCCTTCGATCCCACAAAAAGAGATAGTCAAGGAGCCAACTAAAGAGGGAAAAGTGGGCACAAAGGTAGACCACAATGGTGCTGCACAGGTAAGAAACGGTAAGGGGGCAATGAATCCAGGCCTGGGTAAGACGGCACAAGAGGAGACCCTTGATCAGAAAAGTGCAGTGGTCAAGAATGCTTGTGAAACAACGAATCTAGGATCAGCTAAAAAGCCATCTGAAGAGATTCCTGTAATCTCTCAACGTCCATCTAATCCATTTGCCAAAAGATCAAACACACAAGAGACTTCCTCTTTGCTTGACTCTATCAAGAAGATGAAGAAGATTGACACTCCAGCCAAAAGATGAGTTGTGTCTTGTATATATCATTGACTACAGAGTAGATATCGTTTCACACTCTTTTAGTTTTATTTATGCATGACTTTGAAGTGAATTTTCTTGACTAAGCTAATTTCTGACTGGAGACAAATAAGTCATATAATGTAAATTTGGTGCTTTGGCAAACAGAAACAATCGGAACTTCCTTTCTTCAATATGTTAAAAACCGAACATTTGATTTCTTACATCATTTTGTAGTCTTAAGGCCAAGCATAAGCAAACCCCGCCTGAATACCCTCGACTCCTATAAATTATTAGTGTTTCAGTAATTTCTTGAACCAGTAGATTGACATCTTTGGATACCTTCTGAGAGAGTGATAATCAACAAAGACAACTCCGAAACGCGAAGTGTATCCCAATTTCCATTCAAAGTTGTCAAGCAAAGACCATGCAAAGTAGCCAATCACATTTGCACCATCATCTATGGCTTTCTTCAAATTTGCCAAATATCCCTTGTAATAAGTGATTCTTGCCTTATCAATTAAGGCCCCTGGGACGGTAGCATTACCTGGTTGATCCATTCCTGCATATATGGTCAAAAAGTTCAGATATCCAAATATGCATATACATTTAAAGTCAGAATTTTGAGCCTGCAGAATTTCACATACCATTCTCTGATAAAATAACTGGTATATCTCCATAACGCTCCTTAATGTACATGACAGCTTTGTAAATTCCCCAAGGTACATCATAAAGCCAATATGAATTAGCCTGTAGATGTGCAGAAATAATAAATAATAAGCAAAGAATGCCATATTCTGATCTGATGACGATGAGAAGACATTCAATTTCTTTCAACTCAAGAAATGGATTCTGGAAAGCTTACCACTTGACCTACTGGCACCCCATTTTTTTCAACTGTTTATTTACAATAATAGTCATTGAGTTAGAAGACAGAGAAAACAACTTTATAAAGACTAGAACATTTAAGACTTTAGATGGTTGCGTATCTTACAATTAAATCCAACATGCCAATCTTGCGAATATCCAAAGTCTGTGTAGTTCTTGGGAGGTATATGACTCATATAGTAAGTTGTGTAGTGGTTCAGACCCAAATAATCAAAGGAACCTTTAATCAACTCAATTTCTGCAATTGAGAATTTGGGTAGTCGATCGCCCACAATTTCTTGAATTGTTTTTGGGTATTCACCATATACCAAGGGATGCAAATACCTACAAGAATGAAAGAATGAATGCCGAAAGCAAAAGAGGCAAATATACGTCATGTGAAGGCAGAGTTAATAAATAAAATTCTTACCATCCAAGATGAAAATCTCTAGCTCTTTGAGCAGCATACTGGTCTAATTTACCTCTCGTGAGAGGATGATACCAAACAAAATCCAAGAGGATGCCAATTTTCCCCTTTTGTTCTGCCTGCAAAAGAAGTAGAATGATTTGTACCATATAGAATTGAATCTCACAATAAAATCATAGAAATAAAAACACCTTACTTGATACTTTGTGCGGTATCTGTGAGCAGCTGCTGCATGAGCCTTGATAAGGTTATGGCCGACCATGTAAGGTTCACTTGCAGAGTCTCCAGCTGAACAGTTTCCAAAAGCTTTGGAACACCTCCCAGGCGCATGGTATCCATTGTCATATCCAAGTTGAGCAATACATTTTGGTTCATTGAATGTAAACCAGTTCTTCACTCTATCTCCAAACATCTTAAAGCAAAAGTCTGCATAATCTGCATAATCTTTGCTGCAGAAGATCGTAATATATATCAAAGAAGCGTGTATTAAAATAATGCTCAGGGAAAAAAAGAGAAATAAATACCAAAATTTATGTTAAAAACTCACACTGATTGCTCATTCAACCATCCCAAATATCTGTCATGAAGGGCTTGTGGAAGATCATAGTGATAGAGATTAGCATAAGGAGTGATTCCTGCGCAAAAAAAAAAAGTATCGAAGACTTAATGAAATTAATTTTAGGAAATTTCAAACATGGACTATGTCCGGTTCATGGGACCTGACCTAATTCACCTTGGACTTTACTTACATAATTAATCAAAGAACCCAGGTTAAGAAACCTGAAACGGTTTACCTCTTTTGATCATGTAGTCAATCAACCTATTGTAATAGTCCACTCCCTTCCAGTTGACTTCGCCAGTCCCATCTATATTGTATAACCAAACAAAGAGGCAGATTATATAAATTTCAAAAACTAACAAAGTAATGAAATAAAATTAAAAGAAATGAAAAGTTGAGAGTTACTTGGAAATATCCTGGACCACGAAATTGAAAACCGATAAGCATCAAAGTTGAACATCTTCATGATATCAATATCTTCCTGCAGTCAAAAGTACAGTAGTACTCAGTCTCTTATGCACATAACTTTTCCCAGAAATCAATAAAAGTGCATTAATTTAATAAATAGTTTTCTGCCGGAAGATAATTTAAAGTTGCCTTATAATGGTGGTATTGGTCGACGGTAACTTCAGCGGTGGCATTATCGGGTATGCCTCCTGTTTTTTAAGTTTAAAATCACACAGAAAAAGGAATGATTAGCCTTGATGATCATAATCAAACTAATTAAAAACCAAAATTAATTGACTGCCAAACAGAATTTCATTGATACCAGGAACTTTAACAAAGGTATCCCAGATGCTAGGACCACGGCCATCTTTATCAGCCATGCCTTCAACTTGGTAAGCAGAAGTTGCAGTTCCGAACACAAATCCTTCCGGAAATGACTTCCGGCTGAGACCACCGGTGTCGAGATCACTGTCTGAGAATAAAGGGTCTCCTCGAATGCAAACAAATTGCAAAGCCAGAGTGCTGAGCATGAGAAACGACAGCATTGACCAGACCATCTTCACCCTGCTCCACACCGAACAACCTAAACTTGAAAACTTGGGGTACCTTTAAGCAGAGCTCCCTTTTATAGATGCAAATTATGTCGGTTAAAGTAGGGAGTTACCTTACATGCATTCTGATATTTAGCGATTCTCTGTTTGGATTTTAATTTGGGGCTAATCTCGCAAAAGCACAATCTTGTGAAAAGATAGAATTATTTTTTCCCTTCTTTAACTTTAACGGATAAAGTACCTTAATTTGAGATAATTATGTATTTAATTGCAGAAATTTTATTTGATAAAATTAAATAATACCTTAA
>JAOXNR010000030.1:17668643-17683491 GCA_028571225.1 Parsonsia alboflavescens
CTCCCAATTGTATTACCAATTATGGTATGCCACCCACCCCCAATGGCATAGGCAAGTTGGTAAGATTGACGTGACACTTGGTTAAATTGCCACCCGTTACATCCTCTTCATCTGTCCTCTGCTAGTTCGTGCACATCCTTGATTTACACCCCGCTGGCACGAGGGGTCCTGTCCTCTACCAGTTCGTGCACATCCCTGATTTACACCCCGCTGGCACGAGGGGCCTTGTCGTGACTATCGTGCACATCCCTGAGTTACACCCCACTGGCACGAAGGGCCTTGTCATGACTAGTGGGAGGGTTTCGTCCGTAAGAGGTACTTTCCCCTTAATCCAAAAAAATTATGGTATGCCAACCGTTAGGTTTATATCAGGAGGCAAAGTGGAGACTAGCCATCATTAAAACGTTTTCATCTGGGTTAATCCCACCTGGAGGTCAACATCAATATAATAGATTATATTCCCAGAACCCCTGTTTTTTTAAGAAAAAAAAAATGTATTTGATAATGTTCCTTTTAAAAGTTTCTTTGAAAGGATAATGTATTTGTGATACTATTTGATACACACTTAAATAGATAAAAAATGACTAGAATAGAATTAATGTTTAATTGATCTTTAATCTGATCATTAATCGGCCGATGTATAGCAGAATTGTTGTTATCGGCTTGAAACATATGTAGTTTGATTCTATAATCATTCTAATCCAGTCAACATGACCACATAGTAAGCAGGGGTCACTCTAAGTTATTTCGGTTTGTCATTTTTTTGTCGATGGATTCAAGAAAATAGTCTCCTTCAGGAGATGGCCAAATTAATTCCTCCTTTGCTACTATATAAGAAGTTCCCCGCTACATTCCTGGAAGAGAAATTAAGGTGCAGATATTGAGAAAAGGTAAAGAAATTACAGATATTATCAGGAATGGAAGAATGCTCAGAAATATTGCATCCTATTCCTAGGAGTATATATGACTTCTGTGCCACAAAAATGGATTCCGCTAGCAGGATCGTGAATTCTGCGAACGAAAAATTGAAGGGTTTTCTCTCAAGAAGTTCTTCATCACCAATTCCTGCAGAAATTCATTAGCAGAGGAACCAAATAACGCTCATTTTCAGTCTCTCGACCTTGAGGCCAGTCCTCCTGCAAGTCCCACAGAAACCGAGCAAGACGATGGTCCAAATAATGATTTTGACTGGACAGCCATGGTGATTGGACTTTGCTTGACCTCTGCCGTTGAAATAGCTTTGCAGTGCCTTCAACCCCATAATATAGAGCTCCCTCTTCACGTTCACTTGCTGTCGCTGGCTTTGGTTTTTGCTTTCTGCTCTTTCTTCGTCTCGCATTTCCTGTCTCCAAATCATCACTTTCGGATTAGGGATGCACTGATTCACATCGGGAAGTTGTCCGTCTTCTTAGCATTCTTTTTGGCCATCACCGTTCCTTTTAATTCATTCTCCTTCAATGTCCTAACGTGGTCTATATTTGTTGTTTCCTTGCTTTTGATTATCTATGCTGTTGCCACTAGGGGACAAGGACTACCCTGCCATGCATAATAAGTTCAGCGTATTATTTTACTACCATGCATCTTCACTAATTCAACACTCAACAGAAATATATTTCATTCCAGATTTGCTAATTTACCATATTTGGGCTCCTGTCTTTTGTGAACCCTCATAATTTTTGTTGTATTTTTTCGAAATACTTTCTTTATATTCTTTGTGAACCGAGATATAAGTCAATGACCATCCAGTTTAAATGGAAAGTGATGAATACTCTATGTCTGAATAAGTAAGATAAAGCTTTATAAAAATAAAGAAGAGTTATTATACAATTTAGTTTTGAAACTTTATCTTTTGAAAGTTTTGGTAATTAAATGCTTTTTTGGCCTTTATCATCTTTATAATTTTTTTTTAATCTCTATTATCCTTAAAGTTAACTTCAAAATCAGGTTTTTTTTTTAGGAATCCGGTCAAAATAATCAAAATATCTAATCGTAAATTATTTAGAAATCATAAAGGCCAAACGAAAAAAATTCAGGACCAAAATTTCAAAAAAGGTAAAGTTTAATGACTGAATTGTAACTCAAATAAACAATATTAACCTTTCCAAACAAAATTAGGAAGAAAACAGATGAAAACCTAAATTTCATAACCGAAGAGAATGGTTAGATATATATGTTAAGGAATGAGGAAAACCCTAAATGAGGCTAGGATGGTAAGATAAGTGTAACAAAAAGAGATAATAATATGAAGTAAATTCACCACATGATGATGAGTTCATGTGAATTAAATTGAGAGTTCAATAAATTAAAATAAAAACTTTAAGGGTTTAATAGAGAAATGTTGTTACGTTGAAAAACTGAATAAGATACAAAGGAAGATTATTGTGCCAAATTGAAGGGTTTATTTTCTTAATAATGGATCAAGCCTCATGAAGTGAACCCTTTCACTTCCCCTTCCCACCTCACCTTCCACTTTCCCTTCCCCTTCCCCTGCCCCTTCGTGAAGGAAAAGTACAGTAACTCAAAGAAGGAACTTCTAAGAAAGTTGAAACTATAGACTTATGGCTAAATCTTCTACTTTTTGCCTTGGATATATATTATACTCTTTCTGTACACTATTTATAAGTCATTTTAACTAATTTTTCTCATCATTAATTATAAGTAATTGATAGTTAATTAATTTTTTAAAAGTTTTTTTTTTATATTACCCTTATCACTTTCTTTTCTTCTTTTCTTATATGTTGTTAGTTTATTTATCATGTAAATAGAGGCAGTTTAAGAAAAGAAAAAAAATCTATTATCTTAATTTTTTTTCAAAATGATGGTTAATGACTTATATTTAGTGATCGAGGGGATACAGTTCTGCTAATTAGTTGAGAAATGTGCTCAATATAACATGAATATTTCACAAATAACAGAAGAAACAGACCCCTTCTCTCACAGTCGAAGAGAAGAAACAGAGCAAAGATGCCTTGTGATTCACAGATAGAGTTGGAATTGGTGGAGGAAGCCGGACCAAGATCCACGTCAAGAACAAGTAGCAGAACCACCAGCCTCGCCAGAGAACCGGATTAATCATCCACCGCAAACAAAGCCCCCAGCTGCAGATCATGATCACCCCTATCCAGAATGGATCTCACTTATAAAATCATGTAACTTTGCTTCGCCGGTATCAGCGTAGGGTTTCAGTCTACCCAATCTTCCAACCGCGTTCGCCTGAACTTCCACGTGGCCGGCATAGGAGTCGTCGTCACTTTAGCCTCTTTTGTTTTGTCCAAATGCATCCCCAAACATCTCAGGCGAGAATCAAATTAATTCCTCGAAAACACAGGGGTCTTCTTTGGTGTCGCTGCCTTCTTCTTGGATATCACAATATCATTTCCCTTCTATCTCAAAATTATTTCCTGGATCGTCTATGCCACAGTTCTACTTGCAATTCTTCTCTTCCGCTACTTACCTCCATCTGATTCCACTGCTTAGCCGGGCCAATTGAACGGTCTTGTGCATTTTAAGGAACGGGAAAGCCTGTATTTTTTTCTTTCTCAATCTACGAGCCCATGTTTATGGTTATCCTGTGGGTCTGGTCCGCCACGTTTGACGCCCAGTTGCGGTCTTTGGATTGCATGAATTTTTTTTCCTTTTTTCTTTCTTAAACCTTTCTCTTTATATATTCCCTTTGATCGAAATTGAACGTGAATGTTTAATTTTTTAAATTAAATATCTTTTTTTCAAATTAATTTAAATTTAATTATAATTTAACGTTATTGTCCTTACCTTTTACTATGTAGACATTACGTTAATTTCTCAACTTAAAACCATTTCTTCATTTTATTGTGTTGGTACATATAGCCAAAGTAACAACTTACAAACATTCACGAAAGGCATGGTACATTTGGACAGAGGGCTTTGCTTCTGCGGTCTGCCTATTCTTCTTTCTTTACTAACCTGAATTTTTGAATCAGTTTTGTCACTTGTGTCCTCCCTACGAACAATCTTGGTTTCTTTTTTTTTTCCACTGTGCCTTCTTCTCTAATTGAAATCTCAATAAAAATTGAAATCTTATTGGAAAGAAAAAGAAAAACTCTCTAATCTGTCAACGACGAGGATCAGTGATGCTTGCCCTGATTTTAAATAGGTTAGTTTCAATGGAAGAATGGAATCTAAAATATTAGAACTCAGGTTCGCGTATGTTGGGAAAGCTGCCATCTGTGATAATTGAAAACCTTACTCTTCTCATTTAAAGTTCAAAGTGAAAAATAATTTTCTCTGAAAAATGGGGTCCTTGAAGGAAGAGATGGAGATGGTGAATGGATCTGCAAAATAGAAGTGCGAACTGCAAAATCCGTTAAAGATTTCGATGTTGGGAAACAATGGTTAAATTTGAAAATTTGACTAACTGCAAGGACAATTTTCTAGTTTAAGTATGAATACCAAGGAATGAAAGGTCTTTGGGCATTCTTCAAAAAATCATCCAATTTTATCTATCCAAATAGGTTTTGAAAATTTAAAATGTAGACAATAACTTCTTAGAAATTTAACAAAGACTTCATTTTGAGAAACTCAAAATTCAACCCCCGTCCAAATGTACCCAATAACTCAAAAAATAGGAAACTCCTCCCACCTCTTTTTAGATTCAAGAGGGAGACATCTTTTTCATTTTTCTTATTCCATTCTATCTCTTTCCTCTTTTTCTCTTCATCTTCTCCTGTCGAATGTCTCCACCTCTTCTCCATAAACAATTTTTTTTTTCTCTTCCTGCTTCCTCTCTTCTCTCTGCATACTCAATACAATAGTTCCAACAACATATTCCTCTTTAAACAAAGAGGAATAGTTCACTATCATCTTTGCTTTCTCTCTTCTATCCAAGACTGAACAGTTCAGATAGAATCTATTATTCCTGCAAAACATAGGCAATCGATCACCATCTATCCACCATTATTTCCTTCAATTGAACATGCTAATCTTTTAGACCTTGAATCTTCTCATTCAAAATGTTTCAAGCAATTATCTATGGGATTCAAAGTTCGGTTTGTTACTTGGTGAATCTGACATTTTTTTTTTTTTTTCACTTAGGAAATGAAAAGGTTAGTGTTAGATTGGGTTGAAATTTTGGTTGTAATTATATAGAGATTTCAAAGTCTACCTTGGATCTAATGTTTAGGAAGGTTATTCAAGATGATGAAAATGTGAGTAGTGAGCAAACATTTGAATCCCTGGAGATAGATGACGGATTTCTAGGTGACATGATAGGAGAATTTAATAAATTTTTAATGGTAATAGAGTCTTTAACTATATTAAAAAAGTTTTCAAGCTTTTTTCATCCAAATACGGGTTTAACTCTTAAAAACTAAAAAACCTTGTTTTAAAAAATGGATAAAAACTTGGGGGCATTTCATAATAGTGCCAAATGGGATAAGGATTCTATATTTTAGCTATTGTTTTAAGTTGCATAGTTTTTAACCAAGAGAATATTTTTTTGAACTAGTTTACCCTTGAAATAACAACCCATACATAAAATTAAGGCACAAGTTGTTGGTTACCAAAGGCATGAGTTATTGTCTACAGTGGAACATGAATCACTGCACATTACATTCTGGGAAAAAAAAAAAACCATAACTCCCCCACCATCTTAATACTGCTCCTGAAAACCCTCTATCTTCTCCACAACAGCAACCGTCATCTTCATTTTTCTCGTGAGTTAACAGTTTCAGACGAAGTTTCCTAAATCATAAGTTTCTACATTCTTGTTTGACCCAAAAATAGAAATTAATGGCATAATTTAAGAAAGGTACCATATTTTATGGAGTTACACCTTTTATAAGTGTAAAAGTTTGATTTTTGATTTAAAGGTTGAAACTTTAAGGGCGACATGTGTTTCTTGTGCATCATAACAAATCTTTACAATGAATATCTGTAAAAGATTCGATCTTTAATTAAATCTGTAAAATATATTGAAATTCGAATTATTTCATGACTTGTATAAGTTGTTTTGAGACTGTATACAGGTTATGCATATCATGAATGATAGTTATATATCATTTGGTTCTTTCTTGTCTTGTATGTTTGTCATCTCAATTAGTTATGTATTATACAGATTATGTTTCCTACTTATACAGATTGTGTATGCCATTTCAGTTAGTTATGTATCATACAAGTTGTGTTCTTACTTGTATGAGTTGTTTTTCCTACATATATGGGTTGTTTTGATACTTTGTACGAGTTGTGTGCAATCTCAATTAGTTATGTGTCATATTGGTTGTGTTCCAACTGATTATGCCACCCCCCAAAAGATTATTTTATATATCAAACTCGAGTATTTTATACATTATGTTTGATCTAAAGTTCTATTTTATAAGTATATGAAGCGAATGAAAATACATATATCGAATAAGTTAAGTAACAACTAATACATCTCTAAAAGATTATTTTCTACATCAAACTCGAATATTTTATACATTTTATTTGAATTAAAGTTCTATTTTATAATTACATGAAATAAATAAAAATGCATATAAAAATAATTTTTATTATAAGTAACAACCCGTATAATAGAAAAAACAACTCATAAGGCTTATAAACAAACCATATGGTTTTAAAATTGAATGAAAATGCCCCTAACATGAACAAAAACAAACTGTCAACTAACAACTCATATTACTTCAAAAGAATTTAATACAATATACTTAAAAAAGATAAAAAAGACTACATTAAAAATAACCACGAACAATTCATATAACCTTCCACGTATACAGGTAATTCACTAACAACTTATACCCAACTATTTCCACCATAAAGATTCCATTTTTGTCATGAAAAGAGAAGAAAAAATCATATTTTTTCAAAAAGTATAAGATAAACATAAATAGCATTCAAAATAAAGGATTGAGAAGGGTATATAATCAAGAGATGAAAAAAAAAAACTTAAAACTTAAAATCTTTTCAAACTTCACATTGATAAATTATCTCAAAATACAAAAATAAACAGATTTTTTTTTTTGTGCATAAATTTTGAAGCTGTAAAATTGAGATCCAAAACCAGGAACACGACAGAAGACTCGGAAAAGCATCCCAAAATCAAGAGCCTCTCCTCCCTCTTTCAATATCCATCCAACTAAATTTTGGTCAATGACGTCCACGATGAAGACCAGCTTCCCATAGTCCTTGCCATAGTTGACGACTGCGACCCTTCCAATCTCCACTTGCCTCATCTTCGTCGATCTATGCAGGGCGTGGAATGTATCCGAGTGATGGAGGGAAGGTGTAGGGGAAATGTTTGCTGACTCTAGGGTTTGAGGCTTGGCGGAAGAATTTTGAGCAACGAGATTATGAAAAATAAATAAATAAATAAAATTCAACCAAGTAAGGATAGAAAAATATTTTCACTTTAAAAAGTAATTATATTTTAAAAGATTAAAAGAGTGAAATTTAAATTGATTATTTAAAAATAACTATTCCATGCAATTTTCACTAAAAACTTACTTCTCAATTATTTAAAATTGGACCTTGTCCAAATAGACCCATTTCTAACACTTTCCTTTTCCTTTTTTTTTTTTTAATTTTAATTTTAAAATTGAAATTGGATAGTCCATATTGTTTTTCTATATATTTAGTATTCTATCTATAAATTTCATTTTATTCTTTCTCATACTTAACTTTTTAAATTAGTCAAAAATAATTATTAAAAAAATGTGGTAATAATAGTTTTAAATTAAAAATAAAATTAGTTTAACTAATTTTTTAAAATTTGCTTTATTACTGTCTTAGGCGGTTGCCAGTGAATCAAGATTACTTTGTTCAGTTGAATGAAAATAGGAGAATTCTTGTCGAAATTATCCGTCTATTCCTTTTTCAAAAAATCAATATATGTTATGAATAAAAACTCAGGTGTGATTATTTGGTTGGTTTTCCGGATGAGCCGTGGTGATCTGCGTTAGGCTGGCTAAGAAAAAACTGTGCTTTTATGTTCAAACTTCATTCCCGGTTCTTGAGTTCATTGCTAAAGGCTACTTGTGACAAACGTAGCTCCAGGTGCTTAAGTAATGAAAATGTTCATACCATTGCAAATTTCACTGTGGCTAAATCTTCACTACATGTTAGCAATAACTGTCTAAATGGGTTGGTTAAATCTCGCCGAATTGATGATGCACAAAAGCTGTTTGAGACAATGCCACTGAGAGACGAGTTTACTTGGAACTCTATGATCTCAGGGTATGCTGATCTGGGAAAGTTAATTGAAGCTAGGAAACTGTTTGATGAGGCCCCAAAGAAGAGTTCAATAACTTGGTCTGCTCTAATTTCTGGATATTGCAAGTATGGTTATGATAGTGATGGGCTTCAATTGTTTTGGCAAATGCAGCATGAAGGGCACGAACCAAGTCAATTTACATTTGGCAGTGTTCTTAGGATTTGTGCTATAAAGGGTTTGCTCTTTAAAGGGGAACAGATTCATGGGTATGCAGTAAAAATGAACTTTGACACAAATGTCTTTGTGACCACTGGTCTCATTGATATGTATGTTAAGTGTTTACATGTGAGAGAAGCAGAAATCTTATTTGAGATGATGCCTGGTAGGAGAAATCATGTTACTTGGACTGCTATGATTAATGGATATTCACTAAATGGTAATGCAATTAGTGCAATTGGATGCTTTAAATGCATGAGGAGGGAGGGGGTTGAGGCAAACCAGTATACGTTCCCAGCAGTTTTGTCAGCATGTGCATTAGTTTCATACATTACATTTGGCGTACAGGTCCACAGCTGTATTATTCGTGAAGGTTTTGATGCCAATGTGTTTGTTCAGGGTGCACTAGTTGACATGTATGCAAAATGTGGGGAATTGGATAGTGGTAAGAAGGCTCTGAACTTGATAGAGGTTGATAATGCAGTTCCATGGAATTCAATGATAGTTGGCTATGTACGGCATGGATTTGAAGAGGAGGCTTTGTTTTTATTTACAGAAATGCATCAAAGAAAAATGGAACTTGATGAGTTCACTTATCCCTCTGTTCTAAACTGCCTTACATCAAAACAGGATATTAAAATGGGGGAATCAGTCCACTGCTTGGTGGTGAAATCTGGATATAAGAAGTTTAAGCTCATATGCAATGCTCTTGTGGATATGTATGCAAAGCAGGGGCGCCTTTATTCTGCATTTGAGGTGTTTAACAATATACCAGACAAGGATGTGATCTCATGGACATCTGTTGTCACTGGTTGTGCCCATAATGGCTCCCATGAAGAAGCTCTGAAGTTAGTTTGCAAGATGAGAATTTGTGGCATTGAGCCTGATCAAATTGTCATTTCAAGTGTCTTAAGTTCTTGTGCAGAGTTGGCATTGCTGGCATTTGGCCAACAAGTTCATGCAAATTTTATCAAGTGTGATCTTGGAGAATCCATGTCTGTCAATAACTCTCTTGTGACGATGTATGCTAATTGTGGTTGCTTAGATGAAGCAAATAGAATTTTTGACTCAATGTTAATTCGGAATGTGATCTCTTGGACAGCTCTAATTGTTGCCTATGCTAAAAATGGTAAAGGAAAAGAGTCACTTAAATTATATGATTTGATGATACAGAGTGGCATAAAACCTGATTTCATTACATTCATTGGTTTATTGTTCGCTTGTAGTCATGCTGGGCTTGTTGAACAGGGACGTGTGTACTTTGAGTCCATGACAAATGTTTATGGGATAACACCAGGTCCTGATCACTATGCATGCATGATTGACCTTTTGGGACGCTCAGGAAACATGTACGAGGCCCAGAAGTTACTTGATGATATGGTTGTGGAGCCAGATGCAACAGTGTGGAAAACTCTACTTGCTGCAAATAGAGTACATGGGAATATAGATCTTGCAAAGAAAGCAGCTATGGCCCTCTTTGAATTGACACCTCAAGATGCTGTTCCTTATATTATGTTGTCAAATATATATTCTTCAGCTGGCAAGACAGAAGAAGCAGCGGCAGTGAGAAGATTAATGAGGTCAAAGAATGTCAACAAGGAACCTGGCTATAGTTGGCTTGAAATGAAAGGTGAAATGCATAAATTTTTGTCTGAAGATAGAAGCCATCCTAAGGCCAATGAGATATATGCCAAGATTGATGATGTTGTGGTTTTGATTAAGGAAGCTGGATATGTGCCAGACATGAATTTTGCACTTCATGATATCAATGACGAGGGTAAAGAATTGGCTCTTGCCTATCACAGTGAGAAGCTGGCTGTTGCTTTTGGTCTCCTTCATCTACTACCAGGAGTGCCCATACGGATATATAAGAATCTGCGGGTCTGTGGTGACTGCCATTCTGCTATGAAATTCATATCCAAGACTTTTAATCGGCACATCATTCTACGAGATTCAAATTGTTTTCATCATTTTTTGGATGGAATATGTTCTTGCGGGGATTACTATTAGAAAGTTCATGCTAATATAGACATTGATCTCCAGTTTCAAGGTTAGGAGCAATGAAATTCCATTGATGTAGCTGGAGGAATTTGGTACTCTGGTGTGGATACTTCTTGATAGTGGGGTGGTAAGAAGCATTTCAAAAGAGGGCCGCTCGGTGTCCATTAGCCACACATGCTTTTCAGGATAGAAGCTATTGTAATTTTTGAAAAAATTAGGAGCAGGGTGACAACACAGCACTTGGTAGGGGTTTCATTATTAGTTCCTGGTAGTAGAATAAAAAACAACATTTTCTGTGTTTCTGTGTCATGTATTTGTATTTGTATGTAAATGTTTGGATGTTTCGATTTTCCCTCCCTTTTCGCATATAAAACCTGGGAACTTGATCTGTTATCTAACACATTTTTCTTAATTATTGTTCCAGGTTGATGTTCCTGAAATGAGCATGTAAACATTTAACAACATTTGCAGGATTGTGCTCCATGCCCCAACATTTTCAGGGATGTTTCTTTGTCTTGTTGTACAAGACTACAAGGTATAAACCCCTAAATTTTTTATATTCTCTCTGGCATATGATTTCTGATATTCTGTATCCCATGTGTTCTCCTAGATGACTTGGTATGAAATATGGAATTAACTTTGATTCCTGTTCTAATGTTTCTGTATTCACATATACGATTCTCAGCATTTGTTTTCTGGATTCTTGCTGTAAGACATTCATCCCATTTTATGCTTAGTCTACTAGTTTAATTAGTTGCTGTTCTTGGTACCTTTCCGTTTCTGTATTATCCTCCTCTTGATGATTTTATATGCTGTCCTGTCATGTACGAATTTGATTCTCATAATTGATGTCAAGACTCAAGAAATATCTTCCTCCTCTTGAAAATTGCAGATGATATCTTGCGATTCAGAATCTGTTCTTCTTCATTGGCCTCAAGACTCAAAAGACTACCAAAGAATAAAAGAGGCTCACGAACGAGACGAAGGATTTTGAGAAAAATTTTCCCCACTTTTCATACCTGCTTGCTTCAATCGTGTGCATCTTTGTGGAATAATGAGTGTGTTTTGACCTTCAAAATCGCCCTCACTGCAGGAGGCAAGCTACCAGTACAGTGGGTTTTCATCATTCCTGAGGAAATATTGATGCAGTGGATGACTCAGATAAAGAATGATGCTGCTACAAGAATCATTCTTCAATATATTCAGCAATGCAACTGCAAAATACTTCATGAGCGGGGGAGCCAAATGTGAATTCATGGTCGGTCCCTTTTACTGCATCTCGTGTCGCTAACAAATCAGTGGATAATCCCCTTGTGAGTTTCTGCTTGTGCTGGTATGCTCTTCTCCCACGTGATAAAAAAATATGTACTACTACTATTTTAAGAAAAATATGGAGGGAAGTTATGAGATTTGAATAAATAAGATGGAAATCTTCGTAGGAATTTGCTGAGCGCCAGGATAAATGACCCGTAATGTAATGTACTTGTCAATGGCTAAATATTTTTACAAAAGAAATCCAGGGTATGGACTTTCCTATGCATTTTTCTTTCCATTTGTTGTTTCCAGTTTAAATACACTACAGGAGCTTGCCTCAGAGGGAACTCAGGTAATCCTTCAGCATTGCTAAGATGGGGTTGGATAAAGTTGATCCATCCAATCTCTCAAACATGATTCCATCCATACGTGCTTGGATCCCATCAGAAAGTGCCAAATCATCTACCAGCTGTTTTAACATTCTGTCTGCTCCAACTAGGGTACTCCCTATGCCACTTAAAATTTCTGGCAGTGATGGGGATGGTCTGGTCAGCTCAATAAGAGTAACCTGAACATGCGATGAAAAACTAATGCATTAATGCTAAAGAATTAATAAAATTGGAAGAGAAAAAGCAACTAGTTAGATATTTTCATAGAATAAATAGGTGAGGCAAGTGATGATTGGTTGGTCACCAAGTCAGGGTCCTTGTTAGACCCTTCATTTCTGATTTTCTCCATCTTAAATTTCAAGAGTCCGAGACTCGAGTTCCATTAAGCATATGAATGTCGGCACAAATAGAAATATCACATTGCAGATGTAGAGACTCCAAGCTGAACAAAGCACAAGGCAACTCACTAAAATGCCATAACACGCACCAAGTCAGTTTTTGATTGAAGTTTCCAGGCGGCCAATAGTCAAAAAGAAGAAATGCTGTTTAATATTCTGAAAACCTCCTTCTATGCTACATTATACAGTAACTTCTAAAGAAAATAACTTTCACATAACAAAGAGGGGACTCGGAACTCAGATAATTCATGACATTGTTGGAAATTTAATAACCAGTTCTGGAAGTAGCATAAGAGAAAAACTGAAAGCACCTTTCTCTCTTGGGGTATATTGGCCTTTTGTTTTGCAATAGCAACAGCTCGAGAGAGCCCACCAATAGCATCAACTAAACCTCTCGAAGCTGCATCGTTACCGGTCCAAACTCTGCCTTGTGCAACCTCCTCCATTTTATCTACCTGCATAGGATAGTTGGAACTTCAACAGGATGACTTCCTGACAAGATGCAATCATAGGTGAAAAGTTAATTGAATACCATACAGTCATGGATCTTGAAAATGCGGCCTTGTTTCGAAACTGCCTATATGCATTCTGGGCTGACTTTGAAAAGAGTTCTGCCTCATCCGGTCTGCAAGTATGATCATATTTAATTAGCACAAAAACAAAAAAAAAAATACTAGGTGTAGCTGAAGTCAGCATCATGAGCACAAATTAGGAAGGAATCTTTTCCTTTTCCCCATAGCAAGACTTTCTATTCAGTGGCATACAACATCTGGACCCAATCCAAATGTTATTTAGTAAAAAGGATAATTGGTGCTCCTACAACTAGTAATTAAATTCTCCAGAAGCAGAAGAAACTATGATAGAGTATGATCAGAGTGGTAACAAGTACACATAGTAAATGCTGTTATGTCTTATAGCTTCGGCGTAACATATAAAAATCATGCAAGAAGGAAATTTTCACTAGGTCCCAGCATTAAACAGGTTACAACAGCCATGAAATTTTAGTGTTATATTCAAATTCAAGTTTGAATATTCGCTCGCAATTCAATTTTGTGGAATTTGAATATCTCATATAATTTTGCTAATCAAGACTGTTCCAACATCTTTTTGCAACATAGGTGGAAAGGAGGGTCCCAATTCTCCTTGAAAAAGCAGTGTTAATTCACTAACCATGCATTGCTCAAAACTTAACTAATCAAATTTTGGCAATTTGCTTCCTGAATGAAATCTTTAAAGGATAAAGATTACCACATTACATGCAAATGGATTTGTCTAGACTTACCTGAATGGTCGTTGTTCAGCTGCTGTGAGTTCTGCATATCTGCCTCTTGATATTATCTCTTTATTGAAGCCAATTCTTTCATATAAATTTCCTAGATTAAATTTTCCTGCAAGAAGTGCCCCATTAAGATCTGCTTATTGAATAGTTTCAGAATTCATTTAACCCGGATGTCACAAAGGATCATCACTAGTTCAGGAAAACACACAAATTTTTACCAGTGACCACTCCAATTGAACCAGTTAGTGTAAGATTCTCTGCAACCACAGTTGCAGCTCCCATCGCCATATAGTATCCTCCACTGGCTGCCACATCAGCCATTGATGCAATAACTGGCTTAGAGCTGGCCAACAGCCTGATCTCTCTCCACATTCTGTTGAAAAAGAATGAGTAATAAATATTGATCTAGATAGTGGTTACTTAATTACTGATTTTCCAATGTTACTGAGTTACATATATGATAACAGGTTACACATTAAAATTGATCATGTAGTTACTCCATTTTTCCAGTTTTGGGAGAACATGACCTCTACAAACCCCAATTATCTCTTAGAGAAAGAGCCATAACTTTGTTCTGCAGCAAACTTTTAAAATTTCTTAGTCCAATCCTCAAGTACAGAAAAGCTCAGCTTCTCATGTCTTGGCCATGCTTACATTCAAGACAGTACAAACGAGACCACAAATATTACCAGCTCGCTTTACATAGATTGATGAGAATTTGAATATGAAACTCTGTATCTGCCCTCTTTTTCTTCTTTTTTTTTGGGGGGTGGGGGGGCACACTTGCTTGAATCTCCATTGAAAAAAATGAAAAAGAGAATACATGAAATGTAGGCCTTACAGATCAGAAGCTAGAGCATCACCACCAGGGCTATCAATACGAAGGATTACAGCTTTATACCTTTTTGATTCTGCAAATTAGGTATAATTATCAACCATGAACAGGGAGAGGAGAGAGAATGACAACTCAAATATTGATTTTGAAATTATATGTAGATCCGGAAACAAAACGTCACGTTCATATATCTATATCTAATTTAGCCTCAAATGGGGTCCTTCTCCATTTTTTCATTTTTTACTGAAGAAGTTTTTTTTTTTTTGGGGGGGGGGGGGGGAGAGAGTTTTTTTT
>JAOXNR010000030.1:17690785-17711418 GCA_028571225.1 Parsonsia alboflavescens
TTGTTGGAGTCATTATACTAATATTATTTTAAAGTACAATGTATTTTTATTTTTAAAAAAGTAAAATAAAATATACGACAATCATTATAAAATATTAAATATTAAAATACTTAGTATAACCAAATTATATTATACATTGATAATAGATAGTACATTGTATAATTAAGTCATTGTAGAGTATAGTGATAAATCCAACTTTTATGTAATTTTAAATTCACTAATGATAATAATAATAGTAATTTTTATTTAGTTTAAGTTTTAATAATAATAATATTATTATTATTATTATGTTATTTAAAATATAATAATAATAGTAATTTTTATTTAATTTAAGTTTTAATAATAATAATATTATTATTATTATTATTATGTTATTTAAAATATAATAATAATAATAATTATCACTGAATGTGGATTATTTGTCGAAGGTCGAAGAAAGACATGACAAAGTTCAAAGTTGGCCAACACTTGCTTCGACCTTCGATAGATAATCTTGACATTTAGTAGATAATTACGACCTTCGGTGGGATTATCTTGATCTTCCACTAATTCAACTCAGAAATTCTAATTCTCCAATTTTTAACTCATTCCAAACCTGCCCAACTGTTTATTAACCATTTTGCATTCAAATTCTCAATATTTCCTCAATCATAAACAAAATCCATATAAAAAAAACCTAGAAAAATAAAAAATAAACGAAGCAAACAGTTCAAGTTCAATTGAAAAAAAAAATACAGTTCAATGCACACCACAACAATCTCATAAATTTCTAATTAACACTATCACTTCAAAAGCGTAAATGATCATAGGGGAAAAAATAAAAAAATTAAACGACGCAAAAAAAAAAAAAAAGAAAACGAAACAAAAGTACAGGTTATAATATAATTATAAAGAAATCCACTAATATTTTCAAATAGCAATTAAATATTTTTATTTCAAGTCATTGAAGAATAAATATTTTATTAAAAATTTGACATTATTATATTATAAAATGAAAGAATTTTCAAAGTTTTGTCAAAATTAAAATGAAATATTATTTTTGAATATTCCATTATCCGCGGACACCAAAATTTTTTTAGTTCATTTATTTATCTCCACTAGCACCAACCATTTAGCCTTTTGAAACTCCTTCTTGTCCAATTTCTTTGTCTATTCCTTTTTCTTTTTTTCCCAATTAAGTCCATTGGAAGGGAAGATTCCAATTTGCTTGGTAGTATTTGGTTTCCCCTGACCAGCTCGTCGAAATTGATTTTCTATTCGGCGTTGCAGAAGTAGTTTCCACGAACGGACAGGAAAAGGAAACCTCCAGCCAATCATCTTAAAGGCATTAATTTATTAATTAATTCCTCTATTCTCTTCTCTTTTCATGATTCATCGTCAATTGGAGAATAGCTTCAAAAGTTTTCGATCCAGTCTCGGATCATCTTCACAGATGGCTTCGTTCTTTGAAGAAGCTCTTCGTTTCGATTGGAATGAAGAATCATATCCAGAATACCAAGATTTTAAGGCGCTTCTCTTCTTCGTGTTAATTTTTCCATTGACACGCTTGATTCTTGATCGATTCATCTTCGAGGTATAAGTTATATAATGATTGATTTTTTATAATATAATTATGATATGTATGGTTTCTTAGATACGTAAGGGAAGTTCATTCTTGCTTTGATGATGGGTTGATTCAGAAATTAGCAAGACGTCTCATCCCTGGGTCTGCAGCGAAGAACCGTTTTCAGCAGAAGAAAATCTATAAATTTAAAGAGGCAGGTTGGAAATTCTTGTATTCAACTTCTTCGGAGCTCTTGGCAATCTTTGTCACCTATCGTGAGCCATGGTTCAACAACTCTAGGTACTTCTGGATGGGACCTCAAGATCTGGTTTGGCCTGATCTCAAAATGAAGTAAGCTTCTTTAATCCCTGCTCTATACATCTCCCGCTACAACTATTATTGGGAACTTACCGGCCCCAACTTCTTGTTCAACTGGTCGCAAAATATCCTCAGGCCCAAGTTTTTCCAAATATGCTCTGTTTCGTTGAATTAAGTCTCTTCTTTCATAAGTTAATAATATTTACCTCATTCGAACAATTTCAGGTCAAAGCTGAAGTTTTTATACATGTATTGTGGAGGGTTTTATATCTACGCCATCTTTGCTCTGATTTTCTGGGAAACTAGACGTTCGGACTTCTTGGCTTCAATGGGTCACCATTTATCAACAGTGGCTTTGATTGTAGTATCCTATATATTCAGGTTTGGTCGCATTGGATCAGTTGTTTTAGCGCTCCACGAAGCCAGCGACGTGTTTATGGAAATTGCGAAGATGTCAAAATACAGTGGCTTTCAGGGTCTTGCTAACGTTTTCTTCCTTCTTTTTGCTTTGTCTTTTTTCATACTAAGGCTTGGCTTCTATCCATTCTGGGTTCTTCGCAGTACAAGGTATGGAATTCATAGAATGATTAAAACTGAGAATAAATCTTTTAATTTCTCTGCAATTGAGAAGTACATTCCTCTGTAATGTGCAGCCGTGAAGTCCCTTTAATCTGGGACCAGTACAACGACAGAATGGGGGCAGTGATGATGCTTTATTTCTTCTTTAACGGTCTTCTTTTCTTTCTGCTGTTGCTGCACTTGTTTTGGGGTTGGAAGATACTAAGAATGCTCATTGACCAAATTCGGGCAAGAGGGCAAGTTGGAGACGATGTCCGATCTGGTAAGTTCTGATACTACACATAGTGCTACTTGTTAAAAAGAAAAATGGTTTTCAAGAACATGAAAGAGAAGGATTAAAATAGTATATTTTGAGGTTAGGTTCGTTGAAGCACTATAGGTAACTTCTGGGTTCTGATCTGAGATCTTAATGCCTGTGTTTGTTGCTTGTAGATTCTGAACATGAAGACTAGAAGGAACACGACAAAGTATGGCATCCAATTTAGGAAGGTGTAAATTGATTTTACTGAGCTCCAGATTACATTTACTCCAATCGGGGTTGCAGTACATGACCATGAAGAATTACTTTATATTGTCCTTTTTGTAGATTCAGGGAGCTAGGAAAGAGTGCCCTGAGACAACCATTGTTTTGTTAATTGATTCTTTCTGGACATTATATAAACATCAAATCACTAGAAGATTGATATATCATAAGGATTAGGACAATCAATATGTTTAAACACCTAACAATGATTCCTATTTCTTGAAAGACTACCCGACCCCTATAACAAAACTACTGAAGTTAATGATCAAGACAAGAACTTGGGAAGAAAGAGTTTGTGAATCATCACAATGGGCCAACTGAAGCTATCCATGGTAACTAACAGTATCTCATGCATGCACGCACACAGACTAAGGAGAAAGAGGAACAAATTATATGAGTTGAAGTTACTCTATAATGAATTTTTAAGACTCACTGTGTGAGGTTTGAACATTTTAATCTACGTAACATGAAATGTGATCATTATAATCAAGTAATAATACATAAATATAAAACCCAACAATTCCCAAAAATTCTCCAACCATGTGAAAAAAAATACACAGTAACTGCTACCATATTTCACCCACTCCCCCCACCCCAAAAATCAAAAAAGAAATATGATGTGATAGATTAACAGAACTATGTTTAACTATCCCACATTCTAAACAACTGAAACATAGATTATGCACCTGTGAACTTAACCAACCAATTATTTCACAAAGAAAACTTCGAGATCAACTTGTCAACATGGATTATGATATCATCTATGCATGGTCTTACAGTAGCTTGTGGCTGAAGCATCCATGTCACGAACTGGTGAAGGGCTTCAGGGTATGGGGGATTAGGCCCTGCTGGCCACTTTATTTGTGCATTTACAATAGCCAACTGCAAGCTCCCACCAGATTCGCCCAGTGCATACTCAAAGGGAGAAACACCATACCTGCACAGAACATGCAAGCATAAGCAAGTGAGAGTTACATGAAATAACTGAATAATGGGAACTGTTCCGGTTTATCATATAACTTTAAATTAATACATTGACAAAAATTCTACCTCGCCAGTGAGCGGGGAGAAAAAATATATTGCATGCAAAGGTTGTGTAGGAATTCATATGCATGATATACATAACACTTGGGAACTAGGATTGACAATGATTGAGGTGCAAAGAGTAACTTAGTGTGCATGCAACTAATGAGAACAAGAACTACCAAAAATTTAAGAAATATCTGCAAAATGTCAACATATTTCAAAACATAAAATCAGGATGAAGAAGAAAAATCAATGATGTTTTAGGAACTGTAACCACATGATTCTCAAGCAAATGTATGAAACTCACATTATTGCATATAAAGTGCATCCTAATGACCAGATATCGCTTCTTTCATCAACATCTGCATGGCTTGGGCAATCCCATAATTCAGGAGCTCTGTATGGGGCTGAGCAGTGCTCTGAGGCCCATTCCTATGACACCCAAAAGCACAAGAAAGGAAAAAGCAAAGTCAGAGAATCAACAATTAGAACAAGTTGTAGATTGCACACTCAACGTATGAAATTAACAGGAAAAAGGAATTTCAAAGATCTACTAGGATAACATAAGAATTTGCTTGAATGACAAACACAGGAATCATGCTAAGGGGAGCAAGTCAAAAAAAGAAAAAGTAACAAACTAAGGACCTGCAATTGAAGAGCCTCAGAACGAGAACGAATCTGCTTTCTTGCAGGACGAGCACTTCCAAAATCCATCAAGATTGCAACTGGCGGCTGTCCTTTTCTATGTGTGAGAAGGACATTACCAGGTTTAACATCATTGTGTGCATATGGAGGTTCAAAACCGTGCATATGCTTCAATCCTGCACAAAGCTGCAGACACATTCCCTTAGTTAAGAGTATGTTGAGAAAATTTCAACTTTATGATACAAATGCATCCTATATCATGAGATATCCCATTAACGAGTTCTAGAAAAGAATTAAGTGCACACAAGTATTATACATCCAAAATGCATCTAACAATTTAACAACAAAGATAAGCATCCAAAAACATGAAGGCCAATGTTCTTAACTAAATGGAAACCTGAAAATGTAAAAGTAAGGCATTGGGCAAAATATAATGAGACATGACTAAAAAGACCCTATAAGATAATCATTAAGGAAACTCCTTTTGCACCAAAAGGAAAGATATGTGTCATACAGGAGATAAGCAATTATCATGCACCTGGCGAAATATTTGAAGAACATCTGAGGTAGAAAAAGACTCCTTCTTAGCCTTCATGGCATTGGTGTTGTCCAGTAATGTTCCATCCAAGTGGACTGGAAATAACAGATATGCTTCATGCTTCCAGGATTGATCTTGAGTAGCCTAGATAATGAAAAAAGGCCTTCTCATGAATAACAAACAAATTGCAGCTACGATAGAAAGATCAAAATTTCAATGAGAATTAAGAAAACACAAGATGTGAGGACCATAGTAGAATGAAATACAATGGACCAATTTTGACAGAGCAAGCTGAATAAATACCAAGCAAAAGCAGTACACAGATAGACCATTCAAGAAGTAAAATGAAGCTTCTATATTATTAACATGAAGTTTATTACTGGAAAATACAGATGGGAGGAGTTAACACTTGTACCCTTTAACACAGATTTATTGTTTATTTTCCTGAGGAACAGAACTTGGATATCTTTGGAACTCAAGAAACGTTATTTCTATAACATCATGGATCATCTTTTCTTCTTGTTTGAGTGTTTGAATATACCAAAAACAAAAATTCTCATATTTCCTGATGAAATCAGAAAATGTTACAAATCAGGCTCTGCTCCACTGTCTAAGGATATGACAAGGAGGCAAACATTAGGCATAAGACATCTTTTATGAAGTCAAGTGAAACAGCATAACTTTCACTTGATAAAATCACTAAAGGACCCTGAGACAACCTGCTGTATAGTGACCCTTGAAACATTTTCTCAGGAATACCTCAGCTAATTCATGGAATGATAATAAAGGGTCCCTAAGAGCCTGATGACACTAGAAAACATAACAGAAAAAATAAATTAGTACCAAAATTACCTTGACAGCAATGATAGCGTGATCAAGGAGAGGAAGAAGATTGGGATGGCTAAAAAGGGATGAAACTCGAATCTCCTCTCTCACCAGCTCCAGCTGTTCAGTATTCTGAATCAAAACCTTCTTCATGGCATATGTTCCATCATCTGCAGGTCAACACATACCCATAAAATAAATAACTGATTTTCTTTTCATCATGAGGTGTTTGTTGGGAGTGTCTTCTCACAAAATCCCAGATCATTAAAAGCCATCTTAGAAACTAATATATCAGCTAGAACAATTTAAAGTATCTCCTGATAGATTAAGCTTCCATTATTCAGAAACTTCCAAAAATATTATTGAAAGAAATCACAGCATACTACTTTGCCTCAGAATTACTGAAAAGTCCTGTACATAATGAAAAAAATCTAAAATCCTAAAACTTTAGAAGAGAATTAGGTATATTCAACTGTTTTTGTACAAGGAAAACGAAAGAGAAAATGATTCTGAAGTAAATATTTTAACCAAAATTCGCCTCATTTTGTTGTGTATCTACATGCCTATATAAAAAACTCAGGTGTACCTCAAAACAAAGACAATATCAAGGATACAGCACTATGAGGGTTACACCTGACTTCCTTGCCTTTACCTAAAGAAAATGTACACACATCATACAGAAAAAGACTGCTGGACACTTAAGAATCCCTACAATGATGGTGCAGGTGAAAAGATGATCTTTTTCTCAGTGAGATATCATCATTTATTCTAAAAAAAAACATGGTAGACTAAATGCTCCAAAATACTCATATTTATCAGATCCCAAATTCAAGATTCCCCGAGAAATAAAACGCAAACAAACACCTTTCACCGACATCTTTGGACACCTACCGAATATTTCTGTTAATTTCAGTTTAAACTCATAGATTCAATTCTGAAGTTTAAAAAATGAATTCAACAAACCAACTAAAGAGGCCAATCACTCAAATGAGCAAAATCAAATCTTGATAACCAAATTCACCGATCAAAACTAATAAAGAAATTAAACGGAATTTACAGGAAAAAAAAAACATAAAGAACATAAACAGGAAAATTCAAATCATACAAGTAAGAATTAGGAATGAATCCAATAAAATTACCAGAAATGTGAGAAGAGTCCTTGAATCTTTTGGCAAGTCCGGCATTGGTTGGGTCAGAAGAAGGGAGTTCTTTGACAAGAAAGACATAAGCAAAGGCACCTTCACCTAGCTGTCTGACGATCCTGAACCTATTCTCATTGATCCAAACATCTCCTCCGCCATTGACCGCATCGTACAGAGCATTAAGTCCTGAAAAAGAACATCCCATCTTTCTTTTATTTTTCCCCCCCGTGTCGGTCTGCTCCTCTCCCTTTCCCTCTCTGCTTGCAGAAGTTCTTCAGATCTCCAATTAATAGTCTCCCCTTTCTCTCTCTATTGGTTTAGCTCTTACTATTAGAAGTGTGTAATTGCGTATTGCGGCTTCTTTCATTTAAAGCCCTTTTTTCCTTCACGATTTATTGGCAATTTCTTGTAGTTATTTTTATGCGAGTTTTTCATATTGTTATTAATACTTAGAACTTAGTCGTATATAATATTTCATCGAGTGAAGTTTAAATGCCTCTATTTTTATTTCAAAATTCTTAAAACTTGTGTTAATTTTTTTAATAAAAATGTTTTTCATCTAGTATTATGGACTAAAGATATTTATTAAGTCTTAAAATATTATATTAAATTAAAAATAAATAAAATTCCATTTAATAATAATTTTAAACTGAATAAGTGTATATAGATCTGTTAAAATAAAATAATAAATCAAATTCTTTGCTTAATTGTTGAATCAACGTGAAGTTCCTGAAGGTAGGGGTAAGAACGTCAAGTAGATGAAAAAGAGTTAGTTCCCATGTCAGATTGACAGCGGGAATCGGGCTACAGGACTAGAGGAGCAGCCCTACGCCCACTACAGAGAGTAAGTAATTACCGCTAATATTACGGTTAACTCCCTCTGCTTCATAAACTTAGTCAAACTAACCTACAAAATTTGATTGAACGACATTTTATGAATAAATTTTAATTTTTTTAACAAAAAGAAAAACCTTTTTTAAAAACATTAGAATAAAAAAAAATCATTTAATAGGCAAGAAGTTATTAATAATTATTGTATAAAATAAAAGATAGTAAAATTAAAAATAAAAATATAAAAAGTAATTTAAAATGTTATCTATCATTCGAATTAATATTTTATAAAATTAAAAAGAACCAAAAAATAAGAGATAATTACATATAATTTTTAATTACATTTTTGAAAAATTCAATTAATTAAATTCGTATAGTTAATATAGTTTTTTATTTAATTTTATTATGATTTATTATAGATATTTTAAAATTATATTATATGTTAAACATACTTTTTTGTACCGTTATATTTTAAAAAGATATTCCATGATATGTTCTCACTATTATGTTCCTTTAAATAAATTGAATGAATTTTTTTTAAAAAAAAACACTAAAATAGTATCTGAATGAATATATTTTCCAATAAAAATTTCGAATTATCCTTTAATTATAATAAAACTAAAAACAAATATATAACCTTTTTTTTAAAAAAAAAAATCATCATTTCATCCATCACTCGTCCAAATTATGAACTTTTCAAACTTCAAATACAATTTTAGTTTAATGAATATTTAATTAATTAAATTTATATTAATATATTTAATTTTAATAGTTATTTAATTTAAACACTTGAATTGTGATGATTTTTAAATAGAATTTTAATTATTTATTTATTATTAATTTATAAATTATATTGCATATAGATTCCATATTTTTCTCCATTATATTTAAAAGTACTATTTAATAATATTGAGTTATTATTATTTCACTTGAATAGTTGAGTAAACTATTTTTCCTTTTTGTTATTCTTATAAATTGGAGTAGTTGAATACTTTTTTACTTACAAATATACAATTGTATTATATAAATAAATTGTTAAGAATGTGAAGAGTTTTTTTAATAATCCTTTAGTATTTAATTTATTTTAGTCAAAAGATAATTAAAATTTTAATGATAAATTTTAAATTTTCATTTTTTTTTTAAAAAAAACCTCAAAGAGTTACCTCACCTATCTAAATTAATAATTTTTAAAATTTAAAAAAAAAACTATCAATGAATCCTGATGCATAATTTTTCTCATTATAGGAAATTAATATCTTGAAAAAAATCTTTTGTATATATATACATTATTTGTTAAAAGGTATTAACAATAGTATTTAAAAAAAAATTTGAATTTTTTTAACCAAAGAATCCTTAGGCATAATTATATGGTATTATCAATTTTTTTTTAAAAAAAAAACTAAGAGGGGAATGAATTAGGTTTTAAAATATTTTTTAAATTAGTTTCAAATCCCGTTTCTTTGTAGTTTTGAAATTTTAGTTGGTTGAGAACTTTTGTCAAACATTTCCACAAAAATAAATTCAAGTATAAATAAATCAAGAGAGATATGCAATAAATAAGCTCGACAAACCAACAAAACAATTATTTATAATGGTTTAACTCATTCTGACGAGTCTATGTCCACTACTTAAGGTTTTTTACCTTAGACTTTTCCCCCCAAATCCACTAATATCAATAATCAATATAACCAAAGGTAACAGACCTAAGTTTAACAATAAATACAAACTAGGAGGCTTTCATATCACAAAAACAACCTAATGTAATCCAAATCAAATTAGAATCAGCTTATCCAAGAATTTTGTGTAATAAAGACAACATAGGAACCACAAAGCAATAAAGAGTAAAAATAGATATAATGAGCACTTCCCTTAGAAGTGAGATGGAGAGATGATGAAATCAAAGTAGTTCAACTTTTCTTGCAATTGTATATTGAAGTGTAAGCATTTTAGTGTTAAGAATGATGTGAAGAGTGCTGGGAAAGCCTTTTAAACAAGAGAAATTAATTGTGTCTAATGGTTAGAAATTGCTTATTTTGGACACCAAACTTGAGAGAAAATAGACGATCCTTTCATAAAGAATTTGCATCCAAAATTTGTCTACAATCTTTCTAAAAGGGTTTTGGATCCTAATTACAAACCTTTGGATGATCCATTCATTCGTATGAGCGTCCTAAAGTTTTCCAATACCGTTAATTGATTTTGAATCATTTTCATTAGATTTGATTAGATTTATGCATAGACATGTCAATTTTTTAATTTAAAATTCACCTTGCAAATGAGATATTAGTTGATGTACTAAAAATTTTGAAAAATCAAACAATCTAAGATTTGTGTTTTCCTTTTGAGTGCACCGTCCATTTTTTATATATTAATATAGATTGTTATTTCTTTTTTTTAAAAAAAAAATTTCCATCCCTCCCCTTAAATCATAAACCAGAAACTCTTAATTGTGGAAACTCAAACCACATGGAGGATTAAAATATTAGTGTCATACTAGATCAAGACTGATTTGCTCGTAAAATTCAACGTCAATCTCCATCCAAAGTGATCATTTACCTCGTAAACGAAGTCTGCTATAAAGTCATAAAACTTGCACTTAAATAAACAGTACCACTACAGCCATTAACTCTCAGCAATAGTTCCGCTCAAGAAACCATTTTTAAAAGATCATAATAGCTGCAGTTCAGCCAGGAAATTTGGGTCCCAATTCACCGTAACGAAAAGTACACACATTTTCCATAAGATTTTAGTGCGTACAGAAGAGTATTCAAACTTGAATAAGAAGTCCCTAAACATATTTGCTAGTCAAGAAATCTTCATGTCCCAGAAAACATCAAGTTCTGTATGATACATTTCTCAAGGAGAAGCTGGCTGCTGTTGTGTAATGCAGTGTATATTTCCACCTCCCAAAACAATTTCCCGTGCACCTTCAATTGGTACAATCTGAACCAAACAACAAGGGACATTTTTAAGTGTTGATAATTGCAAGAAATATGAGTCAGCAAAGGTGTGTACATATTGATGGATATAAAGCTATTGGGAAAGAACCGGAAGAAAATCGAGGTACTGAAGTTGCTTCTATTATACCGAAATTTGATAAAAAACAGAATCTCACTAACCTCATGATCTGGAAAAGCCAGAGACAATGTGCGAACTGCTTCATCATCCCATTTCTTATCCCCAAATTGTGGGGTGATAATTGCTCCATTGGCAATGTAGAAATTGATGTATGAAGCAGCAAGCCTTGTACCAGCAGATCTAGGCTTAGCTTCTCCCACCTGTTTTAAGAATGATAGGACCAAACAGAAAGATCATCATCTGAAGAAAATGAAAAAATGTGGCATCAGCCAAAACTTCGAGGTGCAAATTTGGACTCAGATTGGCTACCAGGATAGCAGAAACATATTGGTTTTACCAGCTTCCGGTAGTGCACAACTAAATAGGGAGCTGAGAAACATACATACCCCAGAAATGATTAACATTTACAGTTTAAGTAAGACAATTCTTACAAGGAGACATTTTTCATTTGTATGCCCCTATTGCCTATGCATGCAATGCAAAAAAAAACAGGAGGAGAAGATAAAGAAGAAGAATGGAGCTGGAACTTACATGAACAAATCCTGCTGCCTCCTCATCTGTCATATAAAGTGGCCCAGGTACATGGAGCTTGATCACTTCTAATTTTCTACCCTTAGCATCAGCAGTATTGTTGAGAATAGAAAGTGCCTGAGTGGACCGGCCATACTGAGGATCTGACTCATCATCTGTCCAAGATAGCAAAACCACCCCGGGCTTCACAAAACAGCACATGTTGTCTACATGACCATTAGTGTCATCATCTCCTGCAAGAAGTCATTAACACACATCATGCCATCTTGTTCCAGCTGAAGAAAAGCAGTGAAGGATGACCTTTTTTAGTTAAGAACAACAATAATGCTCAAACATATTTTGTAAACCGAAACTTCTGACATGAAATAGTAAATTGTATCTCATGGAGCAAAGGTAGTTTGATAAATAGGCTTATAAAACCCCACGAAATATAGTCATTTGTGACATAAAAGGTCAAAAACACCTGGGGGGGGAGATCCCAAAAATCCAAGACACCTGTTTGCACATATAAACATAGCAAAATGTATTTGAATGCAGAAGGTAAAAACCAAGCAAAATGTCTGTTTTCATACACAAGAAATCTGCTAATTTCGGGAGCTTCCTTTGCCATTGTCAATATGCATAGACACCATTGATGCCAGAACAAGTTCCATGTACAGTAATATAGATACAAATAGTATAATGAATTGCCAAAGATACACAAGTAGGGTACAGAGAGCTGCAACGAGAAGTGAATGCTATATACCAAATAACCCATGAGGCAGCCAAATGACCTTCTCAACTCCAAGGTATTCTATAAGTTCATTCTCTATTTGCACTTTAGTCAAATGTGGGTTCCTGTTTTTGTTCAAGAGGCACTCTTCAGTCGTTATGCAAGTTCCTGAAAAATGTTATTTTAAATGATTAAGCATACCAATCTCAAAATTTTTCAGTAACCTGTGAATGAAACAGAATTCATGTCTCTGTCTGTGAGTCTTTATCCGGGAAAAACATAATGTGAATTCATATGTTTAAATCAAAGTCATGAAGAACCTATTCCACCATCTTCATCAATTAAGTTCAAATCATAAATGCATGAGAAAAGGACACGGAATGCTAGTTCCTCATGCCCACTATCAAAAGCTGATCTTTAATCTTAGCCGCAACTTTCTTAGCCTAAGTTTACACTTGATTTATAGTTATTATATTCCTGATTCAAAAAAAGACCCAGTCATATGAGCTGCTAGTTACAGTCTAAGAAAATTCTCCAAAAAAGGTGTATCTAATTCCTTTTTCTCAGAGTACATTGAAGTGCAAGGAAACATTAAACTATAAAGGTGAGAATAATAAAACAAGTAATCAACTTCAGATCACTGCATCTTCACAGATTCTATTCGGAGCGAATCATGTACTACTACTATTCAATGAAAATCACCCAAGAATATCAGATGAACTGGAGTTTCACGTAATAGTGAGAAAGACTGCATTGAAGTGCAAGAAAATGTCAACTTATAAGGCAAGTATGATAAAAATAAAAAAAAAGAAAAAAGAAAAATAAAATAAAGAGTAACGAATTTTAGATTACTGCATCTCAAAAACTTCAATTATGAGTAAATTGTGAACTAGATGATTAGAAGTTTCAAAATATCTGTGAAATAAATTAAAGAAAACATGCAAGCATTCTGTCCAGAAAATGGTGAAATTCATTTGCATCAGTAGTTGGGTAGGAGAAATTTTTACTCTTTTGGACGTTGGGACAGATTGAAGGATTCTAAAGACATATACTGATAGACGGGTAGATCCTTGTCAGTTAAATTCAGAATCACATCTTCAAAGCTGATCACAACTAAGAAGAGAATTAATGTTTCTTATGCATGTGGCTGAACATTCAATTTTCTTTTTTACATGTAAGATAGAGACATTGAGAAATGAAGTAGCTTTAAAACTAGATCCAGAAGAATTTCTTACCCTCTCCGTCTACATGAATGCTTCCTCCTTCAAGAATCATAGTGTGTGGAAACCTAGGAAGCCTTTCAATTGATAGAATCTTGCAGGAAAGAATAACAATTAAGCAATTCATGCAGCAAAGGAAAATGTAATACAGATAGGTAGAGACCACAATATCGGAACTTCACTAACCTTCCTTGCAACGAGAAGGTCAAGGCTCCAATCGACATAACAGCCATCTTCAACACCTAAACCACAACAAAAAGATTTGCAATAATTTGGCTCAGAAAAGTTGATAACAAAACCCATCTCAAGCAGTGGGTTTTTATCTAATGCAGACACAGTCAGAAATATTTTATTGACAAACTTAAGAAATGAAACTGAAGCACAGATTAATACCACAAACAAGGACAATAACACAAGTCAAACAAAGCAGGGAAAAACACATTTGGATATGATCAGAGTGAGAAATAAATTTGCTTTAGCTCTTAAATTTACCAATCAAATAGAAAAATGACGAAAAAAAAAAAAAGGTTGGCTAAACTTTATTACCGGTATGCATTAGAATGTCTTGTTGACAAGCTTTAGTAGAGGCAAAATGGTGCCAAGAAGCACAAGGTATCAGAAAGTTCTATTATGGATAGCATTCCAAGCAACAAATCTATTGGGTTGTTCATTAGTGGCAGCAAGCAAATGGATTCCACCAAGGCCCAAACAAAAATCAGTTACAGAAGTCTCCATGATCATTCATAAAGATAGCAATTGCAAACTGGAAGAACCTGTACAAGCGCAGGACATAGATTATGGTTCAAATGCAGAGCAGGTAATGAGGGTCTCTTCATGGTCATGACTTGAAGAATTTCACAATCTAACTGCAGATCATAACATTTCAGGTTGTACAGAAAATAAGCATGACCTACATTCTACTGGACTAAGTAAGATGCATATTGTGCAACCTTACCTCCCCAGCTGTTGAAGTTCCAGTCAATTCCTGCAATCTTCTGCTGATTTTCTGAACTTGATTCACTCTTTCTCACAACATACTATGAAACGAAAGTCAAAATTTGACTAAACTCAACAGCAATAGTTCAAAATCATCCCAGAAACAGTAAACAAAAGCTTTGAAAGGAACAAGGATGAACTCACAGTTGGACCAGTGTCACGGAACCAAGAATCATTCATGCTCATCTCTACAACCCTTACTTTTTCTGGCAACTGGCTGCGTGCATTTTCCCACTGTCCAGAGAAAAGAGTTTATGTAAAGTAGAAGGAGAAATTTTGAATAAGTCTATGGAATATCAATCTCCAAGTTTTGGTAGCTTCCAATTTTTACCAACCTGGGAAGGACTAGCACAGACTGTAACAGGTTCAAATCTTGAGATTGTAGATGCCACTTTGGCAAATATACACTGACCATGCACTGCATTGTTTCGCCAGTTATCTGGACGCTCCTACAATTAGGTGATTTGGCTTGAGATCAGCATCAAAGGGGAAAATCAAAAGGCTTCAATTTCAAATCACATAAAATAAAAACAATGCATAACACTTTTTACTGCATACAGTTGACATTGATAGATCATAAAAGCAGCTGAAAAATGTGTGACAGGCAAAGTATAAGAAATGGAGCTTCTCATTTGCAACTTTCACTTAAATTAGAAATTTTATCTAAAATCTAACAGTTCAGGAAGTTTAATGACAGTTACAGTCAAACTGTAAAAAAAAACTCAGATTCATGAAAAAACTGACGAGATATCATATCTTCCACAAAATTCTTAATCCAATAACTTTAAATTAATTGCATCAGCATTTCCAGATACAAGTTTTACATTATTCATACAGTTGCCATCAACTTTGAATTAATATCCATTCCATAAACTTAGAATTCAAAATTGCCCGAGCTGCCAACGAATACGTGGTTGTCCAAGTTGGTAGTACCCGATACTAAGTTAATCATCACCAAAACCTCAAGGGAAGAAGCTATAACGAAACATCATAGCAGGCAAAATACCAAGAATTCAGAAAATTGCAAAGGTCCTTTTAGGAATGCTTACACTACGAGTCCAAAAACACTAATGAAAAACAAACTGTAAGGATTACCTAGATTATAGAATTGTAGTAAATAGTAACAAAACCCATTCAAGAACATAAGCAAATAGAAAAAGCTCACAACTTTAACAGCCCAATATGCAGATATCATTAACAATAGACATGTTTTTTGTTTTCTTACAGGCCATCCCATCCAGGTTTGGGAGTGAATTGCCCACTCCGCAGGCATGTAGAAGCCATGACCGGATGGCGATCCTTTCAAATCCATTCGTTTTTCCTTCTTCCTCTGAATGACAAGTTCACTCTCTCTCTCTCTGTGAGGAAGACCAGGCAAGGTACAGAGGCCAGAGCAGCCTGACCCTATAGCACGGAACGGAATCAACCTTTTCTCCTTTTCATTTAAAGCACGGGTGATCAACTTTCGATCGGATTCGGAATCAAAAACTCTCAAACAAAATACTCCCTGCGTGGCTGCGTCAGGGATAGAGTCATAGAACTCTTTTTTTTTTTTTAACCCTCCAAAACTAATATCCCTTTATTTCATTTTCCTTCAGCAGGAACTGTCTGAGGAAGGTCGTTTTGAACTTTTGGTTATATTTTAGTTCCTTTTCAGTCGTCAGTACCGAACAGTAATAACCGGTACTTTAGTTATGCTTCATGCAATTCAGCAGGGCTAAAACTACTGATCCCAGTTGTGGTCCAATTGAGACCATCGTGTCTGGGTTATATGATATTTATAGCAGGTTTGCCAAGGTGCGCTTCGGAACGTATTTTAATGCCCGCTATAACCGTTATCATAATGGAATTCTTGCTCTACTTGGTTGGTTGTATGAGTACTGTAGCAAGAATTTCGTTAAGGTAACGGTTAGAAGCTCGCCTTAACAAAATCGATATTTATAGACTGAGGTATTATATTTGATGGTATAGAAAATAGGATAGAAGATGGGATAGAATATCCAATACTTATAAGTGGGTTTCTCGTGTGAAGAAAATATGGAATCTTTAGTGATTTATTGGTAATTTCTTGTAGGTTTTTTGTTTTTTTTTTGTTAGTTTTTTATATAGTTACTTCCTCCATCACTAAATATAATCATTTAAGTTAATTTTTTTTACTAAATTATAAGTTATTGTTATTAATTAATTAAATATTTAAATATATTTTTTCTATATTATCCATCTTTTTTAGATGTTCAAAAATATATAAGTATTTTGAAAAGGTAATTAAAAGATATTTTAAAAGGAAAAAAATACCTTAATTTTTACAAAATAATACCGGTATTTATGTTTAATGATGGGAAATAGTATTTACTTCAATGGATGAAATTTAAATATCTATATTTTCATTTCAAAATTCTTGACACTTGTGCTAATTTTTTAATAAAAAGGCTTTTCATCTAAAATTAGGGACTAAAGGATATTTATTACCTCTTACAGAATTATATTAAATTAAAGGTAAATACAGTTTCATTAAATTGATAATAATTTTAAAATGAATGAGTGTATATACATCTATTAAAATATAAATTGGTGGAAATAAAACTAATATTCTTTTCATTCGAAATTAAATATCTCAATTTGATTTGTACTCATTTTAATAAAAAAATGATTTAATTCATTAACACATTATATTATGTTTTTTTTTAAAATTTTTTTTATTAATTTAGAAAATAAGATATTTAATTATGGATAATTCAAAATAAAATATGAAACATCCATTTTCAGTTGGAGGAAGTAAATCAAATTCTTTGCTTAATTGCTGAACAATAAGTTCATGAAGGTACGGCTAAGATCGTCAAGCAAATGAAAAAAATAAAAAAATAAAAAGGTGGGCGCCATTCCTATGCAAGGTTGGCGGCGGGGATATGGCTAGAAGGGCTGCCCGACGTCCAATACCCATATTAATGGCAAATGTGTCAAACGCTAATACTTCTTTATTCATAATTAAAAATTATTTGTACTCATTTTTATCAATATGGAAGTCAAGGTTATATAGAAATAAATATATATATATTTATAGGAATTCTATTATGTGTATCAAATTTATGTGCACATTAGATGAGTGGAACGACATCATTTCATCTGATGTGCACATAATAGAAAATCTATATATATAGAGAGAGAGAATGATACTGTGTGCTCCTCTATTGTGTGCGAGTTGCACCTGTATGCGTCACAATGAAACGACGTTGTTTCATACGTGTTGGAAAAAAATAAATGAAGGTCGCGACGAAGAACGAGAAAGGCAGAGAGATCGAGGAACGACACGGTGAAGGCATGGCACAGATTTTCCCCCGAAGGCCATGGAACGATGGGCCGAAGGTGAAGCTTGCTATGGTAGCTTTGTCTATGGGGAGTGCTGCGAGGTTTTGGAAAAAAAAAAAAAAATTGCAGATTTGGAACTCTTAAGCTCACCAAACCAAATTGGTGTTGGGGAAGACCATCGGTGGAGAGAGTTGTGGCGAGATAGTGAGTCGATGGCCGTTCTGGCAGCTGTGGTGCTCGGCATTGCTCGTCGGAGGCCATCCCGATGGCTACTTGGTGGGGAGCGCCCCTCAGATCTGGTCACCACAACGCTGTTCTCTCTTTGTTTTTTTTTTTTTTCTTCCGAACATGCATGAAACAATATCGTTTCACTGTAGTAGCACACATAGTGTCATTCCTCTCTCTCTCTCTATATATATATATATAGAGAGAGAGAGAGAGAGAGAGATGATAGTGTGTGCTCCTCTACTGTGTGGGCCACGAGCCACAGTGAAATGACATTGTTTTCTTTTTTTTTTTTGAAATCTCACTCATGAAACTACATTGCTTCATGTGTGTTGGAAAAAAAAAAAAATGAAGGTCACGGTGAAGAATGACTAAGGTAGAGAGATAGAGGAACAACGGAGGAACGGCACAGCGAAGGTGAAGCTTGCTATGGCAGCTTTGTGGGTGGCTGTGAGGTTTTGGAAAAAAAATTGCAGATCTGGAACTCTAAGGCTTAGCAAACCAAATTGGTGATGGGGAAGACCATCGGTGGCGAGAGCTATGGCGAGACGGTGCGTCGGTGGCCATTTTGGTAGCTATGGTGCAGGGCATTGCTTGTCAGTGGCCGTCCTAGTGGCTGCTTGGTGGGCAGCGCCCCTCAGATCTGGTTGCCACGACGCTGCTCTCTCTTATCTCTTTTTTTCTTTTTCTTTTTTTTCAATACGCATGAAACGAAGTCATTTCATGCACGAGATTTCAAAAAAAAAAATTGAAATGACGTCGTTTCACACGGGTGACCACTGTAGTGATGCACACAGTATCATCTCTCTCTCTTTCTCTCAATATATATATATATATATATATTCCTACAAGGTGCGAACTACTTCATCATCCCATTTCTTATCCCCAAATTGTGGGGTGATAATTGCTCCATTGGCAATGTAGAAAGTGGCATATAAAGCCGCAAGCCTTGTACCAGCAGATCTAGGCTTAGCTACTCCCTCCTGTTTTAAGAATGCTAGGACCAAACAGAAAGATCATCATCTGAAGAAAATGAAAAAACGTGGCATCTGCCAAAACTTGGAGGTGCAAATTTGGACTCAGATTGGCTACATATTGGTTTTACCAACTTCCGGCAGTGCACAACTAAATAGGGAGCTGAGAAACATACATACCCAAGAAAATGATTGACATTTGCAGTTTTAAATAAGATAATTCTTACAAGGAGACATTTTTCATTTGTATGCCCCTATTGCCTATGCATGCAATGCAAAACCAAACCGGAGGAGAAGACAAAGAAGAAGAATGGAGCCGGAACGAACTTGAACAAATCCTGCTGCCTACTCATCTGTCATATAAAGTGGCCCAGGTACATGGAGTTTGATCACTTCTAATTTTCTACCCTTAGCATCAGCAGTATTGTTGAGAATAGAAAGTTCCTGAGTGGACGGACTATACTGAGGGTCTGACTCATCGTCTGTCCAAGATAGCAAACCACCCCGGGCTTCACAAAACAGCACATGTTGTCTACATGACCATTATTGTCATCATCTCCTGCAAGAAGTCATTAACACACATCATGTCATCCTTCATCCTTTTCCAGCTGAAGAAAAGCAGTGAAGGATGACCATTTTTAGTTAAGAACAACAATAATGCTCAAACATATTTTGTAAGCCGAAACTTCTGACATGAAATAGTAAATGGTATCTCATGGAGCAAAGGTAGTTTGATAAATAGGCTTATAAAACCCCACGAAATATAATCATTTGTGACATAAAAGGTCAAAAACACCTGGGGGGGGGGGACCCCAAAAATCCAATACACCTGTTTGCACATATAAACATAGCAAAATGTTTTTGAATGCAGAAGGTAAAAACCAAGCAAAATGTCTGTTTTCATACACAAGAAATCTGCTAATTCGGGAGCTTCCTTTGCCATTTGTCAATATGCATAAACACCATTGATGCCAGAACAAGTTCCATGTACAGTAATATAGATACAAATAGTATAATGAATTGCCAAAGATACACAAGTAGGGTACAGAGAGCTGCAACGAGAAGTGAATGCTATATACCAAATAACCCATGAGGCAGCCAAATGACCTTCTCAACTCCAAGGTATTCTATAAGTTCATTCTCTATTTGCACTTTAGTCAAATGTGGGTTCCTGTTTTTGTTCAAGAGGCACTCTTCAGTCGTTATGCAAGTTCCTGAAAAATGTTATTTTAAATGATTAAGCATACCAATCTCAAAATTTTTCAGTAACCTGTGAATGAAACAGAATTCATGTCTCTGTCTGTGAGTCTTTATCCAGGAAAAACATAATGTGAATTCATATGTTTAAATCAAAGTCATGAAGAACCCATTCCACCATCTTATCAATTAAGTTCTGATAGAATCTAATGCCAGCAAATTAATTAATACGCAAAAGTAATGAGATGTATAGATTAAACTTATCAGAAGGAAAATGAACTCAACATATATGACGTTTATTCTAAACAGAAATATGAGGCTAACTCCTCAAAGATTTAGTTCATCCATAACATCCTCTAAGATGAAAAGATTACAATAGGTATTGAATATTACAATAGAATCCCTCTATTCTAATACAAACCTA
>JAOXNR010000030.1:17715855-17726954 GCA_028571225.1 Parsonsia alboflavescens
CAAAAAAGGAAGTAATGGCATTTGAATTGCCAGGAAGGGTGCAGTTTTATGAGTGGGATGTAACTGTACCTCATTATTTACACTGCAACTATCATGGTCACATTGGCCTTATCACAGAAAATCCCCTTCATACCTTCAAAATCAGCATTCTCTTAAAGGAGCAGTAGCACACAACACAGTTCTGTAGAATCTCTCATTCTATTCTACGTACTAAATGTGCCCTAAAATGTTTAACTAATGTACATTAAAGATATCATCACCATCTATGCAAACATTAAACATTTTGATCTTCTGAAGATTTACTAATGAAATTTCTCCTTCTCTCTGAATACAACCTAAAAGATTCATAAAGGCTGCATCCAAAATTTACTATGTCTGTCTACAAGCCACCATTGTCTGTCATCCTACATATATATATGGTATAAGAAACAAAAATATCTGTTGGATGGAACCACAAGCATCTGTTTATTCAACAGAGTATAGGTCAGCATGTGAAGGATCAAGCGAGGTATAGCACATATTAATATCTGCTGAGAGTTGATTGCTGGAGAAATAGATTCGATGAATTACAGATGATGAGATGTCAGTATGTAGAGGATGTGACTGGTTTTACTGTAGTTTCCAGTAATATAACCTGGAAAGTCTGACAGGATCACATTTGCTCCTTTTACTGTGCATTTTATAATTTGACCCCTGTGATCCTTGAGATCATTGACATCTGTTTTTTTTTCCATGTAAAGTTTGATTACTTACATTGTTTTGTGATATGCTGTGTGGTTTGCAAAATGGAAAAGGCCATGCTTTTCTTATCCATGATTTTCTAAATGAAGAGACTTGCTGAAGTGTAACTGTTGTTGTTCATGTCATTGATGCAGATCCTCGGTTGACGGACTATGACACATTGCTTGAGAATATCCAGGGTTTAAAAGCAGGGAGGGCTGTTCAAGTACCCATATATGATTTTAAGTCGAGTTCTCGCATAGGTTACAAGTAATGGACACCTTCATCTCCCTGAATGTTCTTTTTTTTTGTTATAATTTTTTCAGCGACCTTATTTGATGGGAAAAAGCTTGCCATAAGAAAGGGGGAGATGAAAGATATCAAATGAATAACCATGAACCTTTCACTCGTGTACATTATCTATCAAATATCTTACAACGTTCCTTCCTGACGTGTAGTCCTTTACTAAAATGTTTTGGCTTTAAGGTGGCTTTTCTACTGAAGAGACTGGGTTCACTGAACAAAATTTCTAGCATCTCAATCCTTGTCCTTTTGTGCCCTTAGGAGAACCACTAAAATCTCTTTCCTGATCGGCCTTTTTAAATGATTTTGATCCTTAAACATCACTAATTCTTTGATATATTATCTCTTGTTTTCCTTAGTTGATATGTGAGGATATATTTAACATGCATCCAAATCAGAGATTTTACTGATTATGATATCCCTAAAAAAGAAGGGTTTTTTTTATAAGGTTAGAGAATGACAGCATGATGAGACAATTAGAAGAAAAAGGATAATATTTGGGCTGGTTTATACAACCCGTTTTAGTACCAGAATAACAGTATACTTAAGGAAATTGCAATTGATGCATGTTAAATAAAACTACTAAACATTATTTTTTTAATCATGTTTCTTATTTCTTTTTCATGCCTTTTTCAATTTCTTTTGCAAGCTTTCCATTTCTTATGTTGTAGATGTCTGTTATTTTTTGATTTTCATTGTTTTGCCATTCATGCATATACCAGGACGGTTGAAGTACCCAGCTCGAGAATTGTTATTCTTGAAGGGATATATGCCTTGAGTGAGAAGTTGCGTCCTTTTCTGGATCTCCGAGTTTCAGTTACTGGTGGGGTTCATTTTGATCTGGTTAAGCGTGTGTTGAGGGACATTCAACGTGCTGGACAAGAACCTGAAGAGATAATCCATCAAATATCAGAAACGGTTATATTTTGGTTCTGTGTAGCTTTTGTTTGCAAGAAGTATTATTTGTGATTTTCTCATGTTCTTCTCTTAAAACAGGTATACCCCATGTACAAGGCATTTATTGAACCAAGTCTGAAAACGGCACACATAAAAATCACTAATAAGTTTAATCCATTCTCTGGCTTCCAGAGTCCTACATATGTGTTAAAGGTTAATCTTAACTTCTGTATTCATTAGGAAGCATGATTTGTGATTGTTGGATCCTTCTTGTCTTTTACTCTTCCACATCATGAATGTTTTGCTTTTCCGTAGTCGACAAGGTCTCTCACTGATGACCAGATCAAGGCAGTTCTTTTGAAGGAGTACAGAGAAACCACAGAGGAAACTTATGATATATATCTTCTACCACCTGGTGAAGATCCTGAAGCATGTCAATCCTATTTGAGGATGAGGAACAGGGATGGCAAATACAGTCTCATGTTTGAGGTTAGATTATAGCCTCAAGTGCACCTTCTTCGGTGTTCAATTGAATTAGTTTTGATCCTGCTAAGTTGGTTGAATTTCATAGATTTTTTCCAGCATCTTCAGAAAAAGGATTTGTTTCTGGTCTTTGATGATGTTATTGAGAAGAACAAATAGAACATCCATGTTGTTGCTCATTAAAAAGTAGTTTAAGCTAACACGGTTGAGACTTTTGGCTTATATTCTGGTACTGTGCTGAGTTTAACTTGTCTTCTTGTAGACATGTGGTAATCCTAATATGTCCACGTAATTTATTTGCTAATACTTTCCTTCTCATCCCCTCTAGCTGTTTTGGCGGGCTTAAGAGCCATATTTTCACTCTTTTCGGAGCCTGTCGAAGAGTAATCTTCAGATCTCCAAATTGTAAAAAGATCATGTTTCAGAAGCAAATCAAATCTTGAAAAGCTAACTTTTGACCAACTCCACAAGTTAGTCCTTAAGTAACCAAAGAATAGATTCATCTTGTATTGTGATCATTTGATAAAAGAATGAAAACTTTGGACTTCCCTGTTATGTGTCTAGGACCTGATGTAGAGATAATAGTTTTTAAGAAAACATGCATGCTTAAGAATGTCAAAGGTTTTATGTAAACAGAGAATTGGAGATGATTCTGTAACACTTGATTCAAACACGAAATCTCACAGTTTGTCGTGTACTTGGTTAGAAGGACAGAAAATAAGCTTGAAGAAGCATTCTGATATCTTTTCCATCTAGCACACGCATCCCGTCTTACAGGGATCAGCATTCTGATCTCACATTCATTGCTTAAATGTATGGTCTAGTTCTATTGAATGTCTAGTAACGCAGTCATAAGAAATCCCTTACCTCTTTCCTTCGCCCTTCCCACCCTTTTTCTGTGACAGGATTACTTATAGTTTTCTAAACACTTTTAACACACTAATTACAGGAATGGGTCACAGATAGTCCTTTCATTATATCGCCAAGAATCACCTTCGAAGTTAGTGTACGTCTTCTTGGTGGACTTATGGCTTTGGGGTACACTATTGCGTCCATCCTGAAGAGAAGCAGCCATGTTTTCTCTGATGACCGAGTTAGTGTGAAAATTGATTGGTTGGAGCAACTCAATCGGAAGTATGTTCAGGTATATGGCATTGGATTTGCTGTCAATTAATTTAGCTACCAAAAGAGGAAACAAAATTCTTTAACATTGTTGGTAGTTACTTTTAGATATGCTGTACAGGATTTTCCCTGAGATGCTTTTCTTAATTATTGAGCTATTTTTCTCTTGTGGGTTCATGGAACTAAACGATTTCCAGATATCCAGCTATTACCATTCTAATGCTAATGTTCTCTGAAGGTCCAAGGAAGAGACCGCTCATATGTGAAATGCATTGCAGAGCAACTGGGTTTGGATGGTTCGTATATTCCCCGCACTTATATTGAACAAATACAGTTGGAGAAGCTTGTTAATGATGTCATGGTATGCCACCTTTCAGTTAACATAGATATGGGATTAGTCCCCAATTATCAATGTATGTTTTACATGTAAAATTTTTAAAATCACCTCATATTAATATTTTTTCTTGTAATCTTCCTGCATGCTGATCCTAACATTTTCATTGGTTCACCATATAAAGAGAAAGGTGTTTAAGATAATCCCTACAAACTAATTATTTCTATTAATGATATATGTAAAATTCAGTTGGCCTTGTGACATATGATACCATTTCACAAAGTTTTTGTTTCATAAAAATTTTTAATAATGTTGGTCCACATGGATCACTCCTCTTGATTATATTTGTATTCGATTTTTTTGATCTAAATTATGCTTAGTCTTCAAAATTTTCAACAGGCATTGCCAGATGACCTGAAAACCAAGCTCAGCATAGATGATGACATAGCTTCTAGTCCTAAAGAAGCTCTATCAAGAGCATCTGCAGATAGAAGAATGAAGTTTCTCAATCGGTAAAGTTACATATAAGCAGACTAATAGAATTTCTGATGATGGAAAAAGCAAACCTTGACTAAGTTCAAATACTTTCCTTGTTTTTAAGTGTTTCCACCTCCAACATCATCATGACTGATGAAGTATTGGTTTTGCATGAAACTGGGCAGTGGGATGTCACACTCATTCTCAACGCGAGATAAAAATCTACCTAAGCTGACAAAGCTTGCTGTTAACAGTAGAAGATATGATGGGAGAACCCCAGATTCCCCAGCTGCAGTTGCTAACCAGGTATTCTCTTGCAAATGTCTTTGATTGACTAATTGTAGCAGTAGCTTTTAATACAATTCTTCTCTACCTATTCTCTGCTATAGTGATCAATATTAATTTTTTTAAGCTCACTTATTTTCCTCTCTGATCAGCTATTCATTTCTTTGTTATAGGGAGTCATTAATCAACTCTCTGAACAAATTTCCACACTAAATGAGCGAATGGATGACTTCATGACACGGATTGAAGAGTTGAACTCAAAAATCGTCACCAGGAGAGCTTCTTCTAGTCAACAGAACTTGGCTTTGCAAGCTGAGGGTTGCAATGGCTCTGCTCCTACTTCTATGTTTGTGGCCGGCTTGGGCAATGGTTCTTTGACTGGATCAATATTACCCAATTCATCATCATCATCCCAGCTGGCTAGGGAAACTCCACTCTTGGAAGAGGTAGTCATCTAATCTTTTTCTCTTTAGATTTCTTCTCATTGTGGCCTTGAATACGAGGAAAAAGAATTTCATTTACAAATTAACAAGCCTACTGCATGGCATTCAGCTGCTAATGTGCATGAAATATTTAAGCCTTGGGAGTTCATTTTAAGCCCACTAAACAAACTATGGAAGAAATTTGAAGAAAATTTCAATGGCTAATCATACATTTGTGCCTGTTGTAGTCCAAACTTCTACTAAGCTTGTGACATGGGATATTTCTCAGAGGAAGTTTTGCAGGAGAGACTCATGATTAAAAACTTGTTCTTATATTTTTTTTCTTGAGTCAAATTTTAGGATGTGGTATTGTGCAATGTGGTTGAGGGAAGTTTTCTGGAGTTTTCACAGTGCATAAACTTTGGCACCTGATATTTCGCTCTTGGTTAAATGAGTTTTGTGGAAGGAAATTGTCTGTGGTTCTTCGAATGTGTTTCCCATACCATACCTTGTTTGTCACTAGACCTCCAAATTTGTTACCATTTTGGTGAATCTTAGTTGAGGTATTTTTGAAAATAGGTCCTGCATATTTCAAGGGCACAAAGACAGATTATGCATCAGATTGATACTCTAAGCAATGTCTTGCGGGAATATTTTGGTGAAAGATCTCGTCAAGGAAGACCAGATGCGAATGCTAGAACAACTCAACTCGAATCTATTGGTACCTCTATCGTTCTAACTTTAGCATTTGGAGGTATTAGTGTCTTTCTGTTCAAAGCTCTGGCTTCTCAACCTTGAAGCGATCCTTGCAGCAGAACTGGAAGTTGTGTAGGAGTCGAGCCATATGGAAAGAAATGATGAGTGCTTGTGAAGTGTATATCGTTCACAGTTCTAAACTGAAAATGTTTTTCTTCAGTTGACAATCATGTGTGTATAAACCTAGTCGCAGATATTAAGTTGCCTTAACCTAACCTTTTTCACTGGAACAAGTTTCTGGGTACATTTTGGGTAAGAAGGTTCTGACTTTGGGATAAGCTTTACTAAAACTAAAACTGAACCTCCAAGGGCAATGGACTCACAATGCAATAGCAAAAATGCAAAGTTACAGGGTCTCGATTCATGGCTGAGACGGAATAGTGGTGAGACACTGGGTTTATTTAATTCTCTATGGCAGAGGATTTACGGGTTTCACAATGCTAGCATCATCAGTTCCTGAAGACCCAAAAGTACCTGATGAAATGAACTCATGCCTCAGTGGAAAGCACGAAACAAACGCAATAGACTTCCCTTAGCTCAGTAAGGAAACCCACAAGCCTTTAAAGAATGGGCAACCCGAAAGTGGCTAAAAATTTACTGCACAACTCAAAAGGTTCCCCATAAAATAGTGCCAACGTGTAAACAAGTTGGACAATGACTCATGGATTACTGATTGGCAATTTTTCGATATCTGAAGATGCTTTTCAGCTTAAGAAGGATTCATATAAGACCAGGCAACCAAACAATATCTACCAGATGGCGTACATAATGTTATAATTAAGAGATAATCCTAGCACCTAGAGTAAGACAGTCACCGCAAGATCTTTGATTTCCGATGCAATCTGATCATAATCAGACTTCAGCTTTTCTTGCTCCTCCTGGGCAAGTGCTCCCTTTGTGGGTTTTGTTAGTACCAAAACGCAGCAAGTTGGTCTCTTGGTGGCTCCTGCATTTGCAAGATCCTGAAACCAATAATTAACGCTTTTTCAGGACATTGCATTACAAATCAAACAACGGTGACGAGAGGATTAGCTAAACTAACCTCTTTTGATGGCACATAGATGTAAGGAATATCAGAATCTTCACAAAGGATTGGAAGATGGGTTATAACATCAATAGGAGATATATTTCCAGCTATAACACATAACCTGCATTTACCAAAGATAATAAAAATTGGGAATTTTATAAGCTCTAAAAATGCAAGCAACATCTCAGTCTTTGGATGAAGAGAAAAATTATCTCCGAGGCATCCGCCTCTTGACACATTTAGCAAAAGTAATAAGAAAAAAGTCATGAAGTGCAATGCATTTGTACGCAAAAGACAGGTAAGTAAAGATGTCAAAAGACTGGAAACATGATTAAGATCTGCATTACTTAGCTCTTCCAACTTTTCAATATAATGCATAGAAAAATATGAAACAAAATACCAATTAAGTAGGATCCAATTCATAGCCTTAATACCCATGTAATGACAAAAAATGTACATTGATGTGTTAAGTAATAAAAATAACATCTTCATATTAATTAAATATTAGCAAAGAATATCAAGTTCATTCAATCTAAGAATATCCAATTTCTTAATCAAATCTTTGCAGAGAGAATAAAGAAAATTTACATTAATAGCTCATTTTCAAGGATTATACACTTTCAATGGTAATCAGTAATGCATTTGCACAGACTCAGCTCAAACCCCAGGCTGCAGCAGAACAGAAAAAAAGAATAAAGACAATATACACTAGTAGCTCATTTTCATGGATTACACACTTCGAATTGGGAATATAGCCCGTAACAGACCCAAAAATTGTATGTTCGCAGATTCAACTTAAACTCCCGGCCGTGAGAGCCAAAAAAAAATTCAACATAAATCTTAATCGGTAAGGGAAAAATATCAACTCGTTGGATTACGTTATTAGTTCATTCAATGCAAAACAGAGAATCCTTAGATAATAACAATAAAAAAAAAGCTTACCCTTTATTGCCACGGCGTATACTCTTCACCACCTCCTTTACCCCTCTCTTCAAGCACTTGGTTTCAGCAGCTAAAATCAAAACCCAAAACTTAAAACAAAGAAGAAACGTAGCCATAAAAAAAATTGATAAAAACATGCGGGGAACTTTTAGGTCACCTCGACGGACGAGTTTGAGAGTGCGTTTACAGAGTTTCTTCCCAGCGAGAGGTTTAGCAATGGGAGCCAGTGCTAATAGCTTCTTCTTTTCCTTCTCCTTCTGCGCCGATTTCTCTACTTCACTATCACTTCCCATCTTTGGGTTTCTGTGCCTCCAGAATTGGAAAGAGAAAAGGCAGAGTAGGGTTTTCTTGATGGCGGAGATGAGGCCTCCAGGGTTTTTAGAAGAAAGAAGAACATGAATGCGGGGTTTTGGAAATTATTATCTCAATTTTTTTTCTTTGCCTCCTTTCCTCCCTCCTTGCTGGATTTGGGCAGGCCTGCTTTATTTTACTTTTGGCAGAGGCCCAAGGAGAACACTGAGGCCTTTTCTCTTGATAACATATTTACCATTTTATCCCAATATAATACTCAATCCCTTCACCAAATAAATAAATAAATAATTAGGTGTCCTCCGCTCCAAATTAAGGGCTCAAGATCTAGACAATCTTTACCATTTTTTAAAATATTTTTCATACTTCTTTTTCTCTTCATAAAGTATTTCTTTCTCTGCATTCTTAATATTATTTTGCAATAGGAACATTTGGAAAAAGAAAATTTTATTTTAATATCGATAAAATGACTAAAAAACAAGAGAAATTAACACTTTTTTTTTATTAGATTAGATATACATTTTATAAAGACAATCTCTTTTAAGTTTATTTCTTATTCTAATGCATTGTTAATCACATTAACAATATAAGAAGAATAATACCTTTCTTATGAAATTTATAGCTAAGGAAAGAAAAAGAATTTATTTTTAAATGACAAGGATTAACTATTGTATTTTATTCGTAAGTTTTGTGGTTGGTTGCTAATAAAGTTTTTGAAAATTCTTAATTTCTTTTTTATTAATTAATATATGAACACACCATTTTGATTATTTTGTCTAAAATGCCAAACTTTTCTAGTTGATATGCAAAAAAGAAAAAAGAGTCAGTTGTCATTTAAAATTAAGAGAAGTTCAAGGCACAAAAGTATCCTTTTATGAAAGTGAAAGATATTTCATATTTTTATTAAGTTAAAATGGTGCGTCTATGATTTTTTTCTTTTTAAGGGCCTTTTTTTTTTTCACAAGAGAAAAGTCTACCCAACTATGCACGGCAGAGATTAGTTTGGTTCAGAGAAGATGAGTTGCGGCTCCTCCATCGTTTATCATCTATAAATGATGAGTACACACAAAGTGTATATATATATAGATAGACATATGATCAGTTTATTGAATCCTTCAAAAGAAAAGTAGTATGGCAAAATTAGAATCAAGCATCTTTGTTCACATGATTGATGTTTCTGTCTCCCTTTTTGTCCTCTGCCTTGTTCCCGCTCTTGTTTTCTCTGATTCATCCTTTCAGAGGCTTTACCTGCCGTCAGGTACTTCAGGCCCAGATTCTTTTACCTTCGACTCCGCCGGTGAAGGTCCTTACACTGCTATTTCTGATGGCAGAATTGTCAAATACGCAGGGCAAAACATTGGTTTTGTTGACTATGCAATAACAGGTAGCAACAGGTAAATGATCATCTCTGTAACAACATATTTCAATGCTTGAGGCTAGTCACGTGGGAAGACACGAATCTTAGTCCATATGAAAAATTTCTGTACTTATATATCTTCATAATGTAGGTCAGCTATTTTATGCGATGGAACTAATGGCACAAGCTTAGTAAGAATCTGCGGGAGGGGTCTGGGTTTGGGGTTCTATTACAAGACCGGTCAACTCTTTGTAGTAGATGCAACTCGTGGCCTTGTCTTGGTTGGACCCGGTGGTGGTGCTGCAACTCAGCTAGCCACCAGTGCAGATGATCGGGTGCCATTTCTATTACCTGATGCTCTTGACATCGATCAGAGAACTGGTGTGGTTTACTTCACAGATCTTAGCGGCAGATACAACATCAGGTTCGTACAAAAAAGCTTTGCTATAATAATAATAATAATAATTAATTTTGTCTGTAAATACTCTCTATTCTCTTATTCATTTATAAGATATTTTACACCCCCCGACCCGCCCCTCTTTTTTTATCATATTATTATCCCATTCACAATTATTAATTTGTATTTTAAAAAGAAAAATATATTATTTAAATTTTGACAAAATGATTGGATAATCAAAATACTATACTATTCTTTCCTGCGTGCAGTCAAATCACCGAATTGCTTGCAACCAGAGACGCTTCTGGAAGGTTACTAAAGTATGATCCCGTAACAAAACTTGTTACGGTGTTGCTGAGAGATCTTGCAGGGCCGGGTGGGGTGGCAATCAGTGAAGATGGCTCGTATCTCCTTGTTACGGAGCTTTTCAAGAACAGAGTTCTGAAACATTGGTTAACGGGTCCTGAAGCAAATCAAACCGAGATTCTTTTGAATCTTTCTGGAAGTCCAGATAACATCAAGAGGAATGCAGATGGGAATTATTATGTTGCGGTTACCTTAGTAGCTCAATTGAGTGGTTTAATCCAGGCCCAATTGATTAGTGGAAATGGCACATTGCTGAAGACACTGGATTTCACCACCAAGTATAACTCATTACAGATCAGTGAAGCTCATGAGCACAGGGGAGACCTCTTTATAGGGTCTCTCATTGGTCCTTATGTTGGAGTTTCTAAAAATGTACACTAGGGTGAGATGTAGTAAAATCAATAAAGAATACATTGATCCCTCAAAGTCCTGCAAGATCATATATCAACTGGAAATTTAATGTAAAAGATGAAATTTATTTATGATGATTCAGGATGATCAATATATAATAATGATATGAAGTGCTGCAAAACACGAAACCCACCTTATAGATCATAGCACCCACCTTATAGATTGTTGCATTAAGTTTCTAATAGTCAAAGTTAATAGTTAGCTGTATTTAAAAAAAAATTCAAGTATTCATAGGATGTAGTTTATAAACAATATTAGGAAAAATAATTTTTTATAGAAGAATTAATGTTTTGATTGTTAGATACTTAATTGGAGCACTTCATAAGTTGTACTCCATAGCATTACTATATATCGATTTTGCTAAGGCCCGCTCCGGAGCACGCCTTAATGCGCGCTCCAACCGTTACCGTAACGGAATTCTTGCGACAGTACTCATGCAGCCAACCAAGCGGAATAAGAATTCCGTTACGGTAACGGTTGGAGCGCACCTT
>JAOXNR010000030.1:17727054-17756552 GCA_028571225.1 Parsonsia alboflavescens
TCCCCCGTCCTTGCAGTCTTTTGACTCCCCACCTCTTCTTCCTTTGGTCGCCTTGCTTTTGGCCTTCATCCTCTTTACCCCCACCTTAAACTGATCTTTCGAAAGGCATTAACCAGAAGAGGAAGGGGCTGACTTTTCTGAATCAGTTTACTGAGTCTCGTACATAGCTGAACTATAAAAGGAACTCAACTCTTGACAACATTCGTCACAACCTTGCTTGCTGGCTAGAGCTATTGCCGGCTAAACGTAATGAAATGGAAGAAAACTATGTTGGTTTAGTTTCACTCTTGTCAATAATAGTCTCTACTAAGCTTTTCTAGAAATACTTATTTTGCCTTTTACCAATTCAACACTACCTGAGGTTTTTTTTTTTGAGGGAAAAGACAAACGCGATAACCCATGTAGGATCTGCTTTGAGGCTAAAAGTCTCTCCTAAACATTTGATCAGATTGAAGCTTCCTGAGATGGAGTGGCAGGGAGAAATCCCAAGACGGGAGGAATCTTTGGATGAGTTAGGGCATGAAATTCCATTTCCAAGTCAAATGATATCTAAACTGACTGATAGGAATTGAGCTTCCTCAGATGGTCATTGATTAGCTTCAGCCAATCATTTATATTTTTCAATTTCATTAACTAGTTAAACTAGCATGTGTGAAGCAGATCTACTTTGATCACAAAACTACACACTCCAGTCATGTCTTCTTCGCACTTTGATTCGACTTTCCTATTCCTGGATTTACTTATATATATGTATGTAATTTTGGTACGCAAATAAGGTTAAATAGTAATTACAGAAGGCGTGTGATTCTTACAAGTAAGGTGAGGAAAAAGATGTACTTTAAGTAAAGTGAGGAAGCCGAATGTTTACCAATCGCTTTCTTCAATGAAGCAGATTCCTTTCAGGATGGCCATCTATGAGGGAATCGCCTAGTTGGCCTCTTGGTCGGATAGTATCCTCCCACATTCTCAGCTGAAATCGATTCTCCGCAGGGATCTATGAAGGCTCTTTGCTGCCTAGTAATTAAGTAAGTCGGTTGTAATTTCTTCTTAGTCCGCCCGGACGAATCAGCTAATATAGAAAGTGTGAAGTGGGTTCATCCTTTTTGTTATGGGATACACGTTTAGAACCAGTCTAGAAGTTATCGAATTCAAAAAAAAGAAGATGACTATAAGAAAAATTTTATATTCTATTTTGTGGCCTATCTTCGTAACTATTACTTGTCTCGCTTATATTAAACGTGAGCTTTACTTGGGCTTTATTCGTTCCACTTATTTCTTTTTCATAGATTGGGACCTTTCTCTTATGGAATTATTTCTTCTTTAAGGGGGGGATGGGAGCCAAAAAAAGAAGCCTTTTCTGCCTACTCACGTCATTTCATGTGGGCTGAGGCAAAAGGGCGCTTTGGGACCGATTTTAAGCAGTTTCACCCCATCATAATTTCTTAAAAGAAGGTGAATACCAATAAAAAGGTTTGGTATCCTTGTCCTACTCCTTAGGGTATTAATCAAATCGGCATGTCTTAATATCTTTGACCGGGGAATATTCCCCACAACAAAAACGAATAATGAAATACAATAGGCATGATGGCCAACAAAGGTTGTGAAATCGAGACAATCAATCGGGGAACTTCTCTTTTGTCAGATGTTTCAAAGGAAAGAGTCTTGTTGAAGAGCAGTGTCTTTTGGCTTTATCGATAGCCAGAAAAAAGCATTCCTAATTCAATAAGAAAGCTTGCTTGACTTCGAGCCTAGGCTAAGCTAAAGAAGAAATCACTAAAAGACTATGCTCTTGGAGGAGGACAGGCATTTTCTTCATACGAAAGATAGCTATGATGAGGTGTTAGAAGTTCAAACTCTCTCTTCATCTTTCGAGTCATGCCCGGAATGATTGCCATTGAGATCTATTTGTCTCAAAAGACAAAGTAAAATAGTGAAGCTGCTTGCCGAGCTATCTTAGATGACTAATAGAAGGTCAATGGAACAGACCTTGCCTAATAGACTTATATGGGGTTAGCCAGAATAGGCGAAAAAGATCTATGAGCTCTAGATATTAAACAAGAAATGTTGTTGGCATAATCTTCTTTCTTATCAATGCCCACCCAGCCTGTATTGAATTTGATGCAGCTAAGAAAGCAGATAACATTTGATTCGGGCAAGGGCAATGTCTTTAGCTTCAGAAAGCTAGAGAAGAGGAGACAGTCCCAGGAAATAGGAAGGTCAGGCTATCAGAAACTAATGCCATCTCCGATATCACAAGCTAAGGTTCTCAAAGAAGGCAATTTCCTATCTGATTACAAAAAGAAAAGAAAGAAGTCAGAAAAATAAAGATTAATCTCAAAAGAGAATATAAGAATGCATTCATAGATAGAAGAAGAAGAGCTGCTGCGCAGGTAGGCTTTCGTTAAAGCAAAGAAATCCACGGTTAGCCAACCACCCGGTATTTGGTCAAGGACTTAAGGCGCAGCGGGTCGAAAAGTCTTAGGAAGTCATGTAGTGCAACCTAGTCTTCAAGACTTGTTTTTTCTCTAGCCAGAGATATGTAAAGTGTGCAGTTAACCTTGGAACTAAGATGAGCAAGTAAAGTAAAGCGTAGTGATAATGAGTCTTTGGTCATCAATTGTTTGGGTCCCATACCTATGGTTCCCTCACTGGTTAATAGGTTGTTATTCTTAGTCGTCAAAGCACACCTAGAAAAACGAGCTTTAGTTAGTGCCTACTTTTTCTATATACAGATAAAGCAGGTCTTCATTCCCAGAGATAACTTCTGAATTTAGGGTGTCGCTGACTGTCTATTCATTCACTTCTTACATTAGCTCATTCGTATGCCACGCCTCTTTCGTTTAGGATTCTGTCTATGAGCCAGTTATTAGTTGTTCTCAATCTTATAAGCCTCACAACCAGTTGTCAAGCTAATATATAGATGTATCACAACCTCACATACAACCTCTTATCAAGATTAAAAAGGGAAGTTTTCTCATATATATATATATATGAAAAAAAGTATAGTCCTTGCTACTTTTCTCTAAGCTAAGAAGGATTTGAAGCTCTCAAGGTTGAGGATTTGGCTTAGATTAGGCTTGATTTACCAGCTTCAAAGAATGCTGCACGGATAGCTTTATTTGACAATTAGCTGGACGTCTGGCTATTATGCCTATTCAACTAATGCGCTGGGTAGATCGTAGATTGCCAGGTTTAAAAGATCCCTTTGCTGAAGAGGCGAGGAAGCGGAAATAAAAGAAAGAGAGCCAAGATTGGAAAGATTTTTGTGAGCTGACAGTGACCCACCAATCACCGTAGCAAGAAGGCTTGCTAAGGGAAAGTGGAGTGGGACCGAAATCTTTGAAATATTCTTATAACCAGAAATGTAAAATCCAGAGAGGACTAGAAGTTCGGGTTTGGTTTTTGGTCACAAGATCATGGATGCTTTTGTAAAGGTAAGAAAGGAAAAAAGGGGCGAGAGCTAAGATACGGCTTGAGGCCAAACCTATGGCAATATTGTTGTATTCCTTCGTTTGGATGGATTACAAATAAGAAAATGACAAAGAAAGTTTCAGTTTATAATTGTTGACTTATAGGCATGAAAAATCCCTAAGCTAGGGTCTCGATCCTCGAACCAAACTAACAAACTACAGTCTTTTGCGACCTAGCCTAATTCACAGCTAGGAGTCCAATCCCTGCTTCCTAGCCATTTACTATAAATCGTCAACTACACGTGCTATCAAGAATGACTTGAATCTCGATTTGGCTCTTTAAGTGAGGCTGCTAAGGGGGTTAACTTTTTCTATTCAGGACTTAGAGGTAATAGCAAGCTCAACTCGAGAGGAGAAATATCGTTGGAGAGAGAACTCCTGTGGTTATATGGGGCAACTCCGGACCGGAGCAAGATAGAAGAGAAAGCAACCAGCGTGCTTAGCATCAATCCATTTACATGCCATGCTTTGCCAGCTCAATTGCCAAGTGAAAGCTTTTCTTTCTAGCACTGCCTCTTCTAATTTCGGAATTCACTCAACTGTGAAAAAGTGATTTCAAATCGAGATTTTGGAGTATACATTTTCGTATATTATATAAGGTAAAGAACTTACTACTAGCATCAATACCACCAGAGGCTGCAGATTCATCTGCTCCATTAGTCCAGCTAGCTACGACTTCAAAGCCAAGCTCCTTCCGTTGGGAAAATGTTCACTCGATGCTGGTCTAAGTAAAATCGCTACCGAGCGCCCCAAGCTCAATGTCTTATTAAATAATACTTCTGCTCTCTAACTTGTCTTTCTTTTGCTCCATTCCGGAGCTCCTCGATTAATAGGTCCTGTCGAGGAGCTGTGATCTTCTTCTCTTTCATTTAGTAGGAATAGACAAATCTCACTCTTGCCCTTAATAGGAATCCAAAAGTGGAGATCCGCCTACCTATCAAATAATATCGACCTCACTCAGATAGTGAAACTCAATTTCTTCCTTCTCGGCTTGGTAGCATCCTCCTCCTCATCTAAAGAGGTTTCCTTCCAAACAGAGCTCGGGCCCACCCCACTAGTAGCCTTGTTCAAATCATTCTTTATCTCTCCCGGTCCGGTTCGTTGGAACCACTTCGTTCGACGAATCACAGAACTATGAAGAATTGGACTATCACGCCCTATATTCTACCTTATTTTTTTGAAATACTCTACCCTAGTAGAAAACTTCAGGGTCTGGTTATGAACCAACACCCTTCCCCTAAGGGTAATAAAAATCTTTCTCTAAACAATATTTGGAATAGATTTCAATTTAAATTTCTTTAGATATTTATGTTTAATATTGGTTTATTAATATTTTTAAGGATTATATAAAATTTAAGCTAACTAGATGAATGTGCACGCATTGCGTAGTATATATGATATTATTTATATATTAAATGAATTAAATCTTAATTATTATAATAATATTATTTATTAATATATAATAATATTTTATTAGCTTTAATTTTTAATATTATCTAATTTATTTGTGAACTAATACTCAAAAAAAGGTAAAAAATAGTTTACATTTGAATAAATATTTATTATACATAAATTTGATTAATTGTATAAGTTATAAACAATATATGCAACTGAAGCATTATCCATAACCATCCTAAGAAATAGTCATTAATTTAAATTCTTTTAAAAAAATTATTAAACGGTTTAATTTAAAAAATTTCATGTTTCGATTTTTTTTTTTTTTGTCTATGAATAATTTGATCATCCCCACTTTCTATTGATAAATATTTTATTTTATTAAAAATTCAAAAGTCCTTTTTTTTGGGGGAAATTGAACAGCCTTCTTGGAGTAATGTTTTAATTTTTAATTGTGAATTTCTTTTTTTTATATAAAAAGATTAATAATTTTATAGAAAAACTAAAAAGCAAAAATAAAAGTCTGGATGGAGAGTTAAAAAAATGTAAAAAAACTTTAGTGCCTCCAAATCACATAATTTGGAGCCTTTTGATAAGTTGAGTTATCATCTTATTAGAAGATGTCTTTGCTTTTTTATATATTATAATAGATGTGATTGCATGAGTTGTAAGTAACTTTTGTCTATTTTTAAACTAACATTTGAATTCTGATAGTTTGATGATGTAGAATTTTTTTTTTTTTTTTGTAGGATCACTTGAATTATTTGTATAGGAATACACAGTTCACTACTTGTCTTCTACAATTCATAAAAACGGAAAAAATGAACTTTGTTATTCCAATAAAATAAAATTGAGCTGTTTTTCGTAGTAGGTGAAAATTTTCATATCTAATGAATATATAAAAAAAATTAATTTTTTTTGAAACCTACCGAACATTATGCAAACCGAACCAAACTATGAATGCTTAGAATAAAGATTAATTATGTCCAAATCTTTTATTTTCTCTTTTTTGCTACTAGATAAAGAGAAACATATTTGAGGAAAAGAGATAATAATATAAGAGAGAGTATCAGATATTTCAAAATATAAATATTAACAAAAACCATCATTATCTCAATGATTTATTTCAAAAATATATTTTATTTTATTTTGAAACTGAACTATTGTCCACATAACTAAACTAAGATATAAAATTGGTAGACTATAGGCTTTAAGACTCATACCTTTCTTGGTATTTTGGTTAAGACCAAGTATAGTATATGTTCTTATCAATTTAATATCTGATATGTGGGTATTAACCAACAGGATATTAACGCTATTTTTAGTAATTTTTTTTTTTGTTGAGATTCTAAAGTTTAGATTTTTTGTTTGGTCAAAAAATCAATTATATTATGCAAGGCTTTTTTTTTTTTTTTTAGAGGAAAGAAACATAAATATAATGTAATAAAATAAAATATAATGATAATTGGTCTTAAGTTATTATTTGTGTTTAAATATAAATAAAATATAGTTTAATATTAGTTTATTTAAGAGGATTTTAAAAAAGAAAAGCAAACTCTTTTATCTTCCCAAATATTACTAAAACAATTAAGTATATTTAATTTTTTTTTTTGTTTAGGGGAATAAATATTAAAATTTTCATTTCATTGAATAATTTAAAATTAAATTTTCCTATTTGTTACATAGATTATTAATTATTATATACATACATATATCTATATATATATATAGATATATATATATATATATATATATTTATATTTATATAAAACAAATGTGAACTTTGATTTTTTAGAACATTAATGAAGTTATGAAATTTAAACAAGTTTGTATAGGAGTAGTATTTCTCTATAAAGACATCTAAAAAACTTAGGAAGAGTGGGTCAAATTAGGGCTCTTAAAAAATATTAAGCTTTACTTATTAAGTGTAAAAATTCAATTTAAAAGATTTTCAAGGATAAAAAATTATATATTAATATTTAGACAATTAAATTATTCAAATCTCTACAAAATAAATTATAACCATACGATTAATTAAATTACTTAAAAAGAAAATATTTGTCACATAAATTAAAAAAATCAAATTACTTAAAAAGAAAATAATCTTCACATAAATTAAAAAAATGTCAAATTTTTTCATATATGAGCTTCAAAAAATAAGAGGTTTAAATTAAATAATTAGTACAATTTAGCTTAAATCTAGCTTTTGGAAATATTTATAGTAAATATTTTAAAAGCAAGATGTTTATCTTTTAGAAGACCTTCTTTTTCTATTAATGTATATATAAAATTTCTTTAAATCCATTTGAATAAAAAAATCAAGTAATATATATTATTTTATTGGATAGTGTAGAAAATGGTGTAGAAGAAGGACTATAAAATTTGGAGTTTAATATTTATTTACAACCAAATGTATATTAAAGAATTGAAACAATTTGATTTCATTAGCTTCCAATCATGATCATATAAAACTCAACATTATTCTTCATTTTAAAAGAATTATATGAGAACAAAATATTGGCCAGGACATCACTAAAAAAGGATATAAAATACTAGATTTAACATACAATATAATTTGAAAATATCTATAATAAACCGTAATGCTAGACATACATACATACATATTAACTAATACTCCCTCCGTCATTATTTATAAGTCACGATCTTCTTTTTTTTTCCCCTAAAATGCCTTTGATGTGAGATTTGAAGGGAGAAGAGAGTTTTGAAGAGAGATATAGATAGCTCAGACATGGGTAATAAGGGAAAAATTCAGTCAACTATCTAATAAACTAACAACAATGACTTATAATTGGTGATAATAAAAGTTAACTCTAATGATTTATAAATGGTGACGGAGAAAGTATGAATTTAATTAATTGGGTTTTTCTAAAAAGTAATTGAAAATTATATACAGGTATTTATCATTTTTTAATTTTAGACAAATTTTATCTTAAACAATGGTGGATGACAAGTTAAATTACTTTTTCTTAAATGCATTTTTATTTTCATTTTATTATTTTATACTTTATATAATTATTATTAATGAGTAATGCGTGAATTTTTATATTAGTTAGTATAATAGAGAATGACACGTATATGTATTACTGGATACACAAAGAATTCATTTTTGTCAAACCTCCACTTGCTTGGATTCGTGCATTCCTTCTAAAGGGTTTGCAGGCACCATGGGGAGATTAGAAACTAACAGTGCAATCAGCAGATAGTTCACAGTGCTTATTCTATAGAACTGGACAAATAAAATATGCCAATGCGTAAAATTTTACCCTTTATTTGGTTTTGTTCCTTTGCAAGAAAGTCGTTCTAACAAACTATTCCCTCAAAAATGGAACGCAGAGATGGGGGAAGAGCCAACAGCACTGGATAAGGATTCAGCACCAGAATCAGTTGTGATTTGATTAATGTCATAGGTTCTCCCGCCACCCTCCTTCTGAAAAAAAACAAAAAAACATGTATTCCCTCCAAATAAAATTAAATATCTCGGTTCTTAAATTAATTAAAATTTTATTAATAAATTGATATTATTAAATTTAAAATGAACAAAATAATTTTTTTTTTTTAAAAAAAAAATTTATATATAAGTTAAAATAAGAATTTTAAGGTTTCATAGTCTCCTCATCATAGTGGGGTACTTTTTGTATCTCAAACTTGAAAAAGGCATACTCCATAGTCTCTACAGCATCAAGCGCGGCGGAAATGACCCCTCTGCTGTTTGCCATAGACAGTAGGGAAGTTAGTTTTCAACATATATACAGTTTTTAATTATTAAAGTTAATGATCGACTGTTTTATAAATATAACCTTATAAAAACGTTAAATTATAGGGCTACTTGATTAAATTTTATTTTTTTATTATTTTTTTGAAAAATAGTTGATCGTTAGAAATTTAATTGAAACATTCCCCACAATGTATTTTATAATATTTTATAACATTTTCATATATATATATTTTAAAATGAATCACCTTGTTATTCAAAACAAAAATAAGTTATACATAATCTTGCACCCATGTGCAATAGGATACGATAGAAAGCTAGATTTAATACTTTGGAAAGAATCTATATTAAGCAAAAACCTAATATAGGAGAGAAAAAAAAAATTACTTTCTCGATTCAAAATTAAAAATTTCATTTTTCATTTTTAATTGTTCAAACCACGTGCATAAATGACAATTGCGATCTATAAAGAATGACAAGAAAAAAAAAAAAGAGGTCCATATAGATATAGGAGTTAGAGCCAACCTCAAGCTATAGGACCTTCATAAAGGACAGGGTTTAGGATTGCCAGAAGTACCGGCCTATGATATGGGCAAGTACTCCATAGATTAGGATTTATTTTTCTATTGGTACCGAGCGCGTAAGGCTTAAATAGTGCCGCGATCCATTAGCTACCAGCTATAGCTTTTAGCTCAGCTAGTATCAGAGTCTGCGTTAAGTCTTTGCCATGCGAGGCCGCTCCTCTTGGGCAATGCGGAAGGTGGTGGAGCGCGTAGGGCTTAAGTAGTGCCGCGATCCGTTGTATTTGTATTAACACGAGAATGAGTTCACCATTAAGTCAATTAAATTGGATGGACAACAATGATAATTTGAACATACAGTTAAAATAAAAGTTTTAAATTACTTAATATCAAAATCGTATCAAATTGAGAGGTTCAACAATGTTAGGTAGATTGTTCCAAGTTAAATGGTTTAATGACAACATTGAAATGAAATGAAAGTCAAGAAGAGCATTCAAAGCCAGTACAAAATTGACTTTAAATACGCAACTTGATGCAATTTTGCAATTCATCGTTTCAAGTCGAATTAAATTCCTAAACCTAAATTGTTTTCAGCTACATTGCTAATTAGGACCTACTTAGTTAGACATGCAACTATAATTAGGCTAATATTACTGGATGAAAATGTCTAATGTGTAGACGATGAGATACAAGATTTTGAATCGATAAAAATATATAGTCTCACTTAATACCTTAAAATAAAGATAAAGAAAAGAGAGACCTATGTTTTGCTCTCTCGCCACTCCATCCATTTGGATGTCCCCAAAGGGATAGATAAATAGATTTTCAATAAGATTTTTAGCCTATTTGATCTCTCATGTTTGGGTCAAACTATAGTATGATCCCATAAGGTTTTTTTTTTTTTTTAATTATTATGATCCCTCAATATTTTATGGATAACCATTATAACCCTTGATAGGTTGATAACTCTTGCAACTTGTAAGAACTAGTGGATTGGATCAAGGAGGTTGATTATGCAAATGTAGACTTGATTGAATTGCGTAAACAAATATATTGCATCATTTTATTATTATTTTTTTTACTTTTATTTGAACTTAATTTTTTATCACTATCATACATAACACTTGTGAATTAATTGATTTAACTAAGTACTTTTGCAAAAATGCATCTTTCAATTTTCATACTTCGGGTAAAAATATTAGTGATCTAATATACTATCATGGTTTGGATTTGGATTCTACTTTTCTATTTCCAGAGGTTCGTAGCTGAATCCTCCTCAGATCGCCCGTTTACCAAACTCCAACTCCCGCCGGAAACCTTTGGCCCGGAGGCCCTCGCATTTGATGCAAAAGGTAAAGGTCCTTACACCGGTACAGGAGACGGTAGGATACTCAAGTATCAAGATTCAACCCGGAGTTTTGTTGATTTTGGCACCACCTCTCCCAACAGGTAAATTTCCTAATATATCCCCATACCTATGATCAAATCATGCCTCGTTCCTTCTCATCACGCATTCTTTCTTCAACAATGTTATTCATTCATGACAATGATCATCAGGACTAAGGAATTGTGTGATGGCACCAACTTCGAATTTCCTTCGATATGTGGAAGACCGTTAGGTCTTTGTTTTAATAACACCGGTGGGCTCTACGTTAATGATCGAAGCTTTGGCTTCGTGACGCTGCCACCATCCGGAGGACTAGCAATCCAGCTGGCAACTGCCGTGGACGACGAGCCTTTTGAATTTCTGAATTCTCTGGACATCGACCCACTTACTCAAATGGTTTATTTCATAGATTCTGGAGCAGTTTTTGGCCTCGAGTTCGTAATTAATTCCATCTCTTTTAACTTTAAAATTAATTAATTCCCATAAACATTTAAGTAATTTAACGATATTGAACGGTAAGGTAAGGAAGAAAGTTATTCCGGCAAGTGTTTTTGGTTTGACTGAGTCTTAAAAGCGTTAATAGTTGAGTCAAATGATAAAAAATATAAATATTCTTGTCCCAATAATATTAATTTTGATAAAGTTGTGTTACTCTATTTTGGTATGCATGCATGCAGCAACATTAGTCAGATCATCGAAAGCGGAGATAATTCGGGAAAGTTATCCAGATACGATCCGAAAACGAAACGGTTTGAATTGCTTCAGAGGGGACTCTCTGGACCAGCAGGAGTAGCCGTGAGCAAAGACGGCAGATATGTGCTAATCGCAGAATTGATTACATTCAGAATTCGGAGATTTTGGCTAAGGGGTCCCAAAGCTAATACGTCTGATGTTTTGATCAATCTTGAAGGATATCCAGATAAAATCAAGAGGACGAAGCAGGGAGATTTCATTGTTGCAGTGAATGTAGTGAAAAATCAGACAAAAACAGAGCCTCTGGGACAGAGAATTAATGGACTATCCGGTGATGTTATAGAGACATACAATCTTAGTGCACAATTTCATAACATTCCTGTCAGTGAGGTTCAGGAATATAAGGGTGAATTGTACGTAGGGTCCCTGTCTGAAAATTTCGTGCTGAAATATGGTATTTGAAAGAATCATGCTTGTGTTCTCAGATTCCGGGATATGTTGAATAAGTGTTACACAGGAGAATATATATATATTAAGTCCCTTATAACCTGTTTCTGAATTTACTCGAAAAACTTCCTTTCTGCTTTTATTTTTCCTTCTTTCTGGATAAATTTCAAAGAAATCTAATTGTCTTGGGGAGAAAAAAAAAAAAAAAATTAAGATCGAGTTTTAAAATAGACTAAAACGTAGGCAGATTTTGTTGGAGTTCTAAATTCGAGCTAGCTACCAAGTAGCAGAAGCAAAGGATTAAGCAGGAGATGAAGAAATAGGCGAAAAAAAAAGGAAAAACTTAATTAAAAGCTTCTATACATGGCTTTGGTTCTGACTATAAATATTTACCCTTATACAAACATAATTAAACTCAATTACCAAGTACCATATATGGTAGTATAGAAAGGGATTAAAAGGATGGCCAAGCTTCCTGCTTTGATCCTTCTCTGCATTGTCCCTTATTTAGTTGCCTTGGACTTGCATCCTTTACCAGGATTGATCTCCCACCTGAAGCTACGGGTCCAGAGTCGGTCGCTTTGGAAACACCTTATGCTGGCGTAAATGATGGTAGGGTTCTCAAATACCTCCTAGGGCCTCCACAAGATCGTTTTGTTGATTTTGCATACACTTCGCCAAATAGGTAACATAAATGAATATGACCATCATATGTATTTCAAGATTCACTTCCATTAATTTAATTAATAATTTCTCACAGAGCTGAGAAGTTATGAGATAGAATTAGGGGTGTAAATGAGATGAGACTATTTGGGAACGGTTCGGGTTCGACTCGGTAAAAGATAGAATTCGACTCATCTTAAACAGGCTCGATTATTAAAGGAGCCGAGTCGAACCTATATATATTCGTTTATTTAGGTTTGCGAGCCTAAAAGAGCTTTTAATATATATAATAATAATTTATTTATTTATATATTATATAATATCATATATTTATTTTATAATTTTTCTCCTTTTTCTTTTTCTCTGCAACTCGTTTTCCCCTTAAATAAAACAGAGCCTCTCCATCAGCCTTTGTACTTGGATCAACCTATGTTGTCTTTGGAGTTCTTCTTGCAGCCATTTGGCCCATTACCATGCTGTTCTCAGTCGGGCTGTAACACCTTACCGTCTCAACTTTTTCCCTCATTTTTTCAACCCAATTGGGATTCAACTCTCTATTTTCCTTCTTCCTTAATTCCTAGAAATTCACTCCTTACATAATCAACTCTGTAGTCCTTCTCACCATCTCTTCTGCTGCTCCAGGATCCCATATCAAGAATGACTCCAATTCCGACGACCTCATAATTACCCAAAACGGGATTAAGGTTTGTACTTAATAATTAGAAGGCTAAAGAATACAAAAGGTCGAAATGGGCTCCTAACATTCCTCCTGATTTCCATGAGAAATGATGGAAATTGTTTTAGTTAAGGAGGAAATCTCTTCCGGAGCAATTACAATCTGTATAAAGTGTAAACTATATGACTAGAAAGAAAGAAAAAATACTACTACCAACGTTTTTCTGTGCAGAGTTATGTAACATTGACTGACTTTATCAATCTGTTGTTAAATTTCAAGGGAGTTCTGAAAGCTGATTTGTCCTATTAAGATCATGATGATAAAATTAATTAGCTGCATCAGTAAACTTTTGAGAAAGTGAGTTGCACCATATAGTTAAGAAAATTAAGGTTCTTTTTATACAGTCCTATTCGTGTTTTAAACTTCTGATTCTTCTTCGAGCAACAAGAACCACTCATCGAAGGCGAGCTATAGGCCTTTTTGCCAGTGGAGAATGGGTGCCGGTGAATATAAATACGGAGCAGCCCCGATATACAAGACATTTCGGATTCAGATCCAATTCATCTTGGGTACTTCTGCTGAGGAAGAGTTTTGAAGGACAATATAACAATGTCACGGTGAGTGTGGTTCAGTAGTACAACAGGAGGTCACTACATCTTGGCTCACGTGGAGTTAGATTTGTCGGAACTTATAATGCTAACTACTGATAAGAATCCTTGATTTTGAATGCATAGCTTTTAAGTTCCGTACTATTATTGGCTTTGTACTATGCCCAGCGTCGCTAATCAAAGTCTGCTGTAGTATTATAAGAACAAGATAATAAATAACGTGGTGTCAGATGACCGACCGCGAACAATAAAAAAGTTGTACCACATGTAGTGCATCTTGTACCTTCTATAGGATAAGAATATACCACTTTTTTATACATCTACTTCACAAATATCAAGTTTATAGAATAAGAATTTCATATTTTCGATAATATTATATCTCTACTTTCACAAGCCATGGTTTCATTTTCCGATGGAAATCTCATTGGACCAACAAAAAATGGAAGAAAAAACACATATAATCACCATTTCATGCAAACATACCATACAAGTTAAAAAGTATTCATATTGAATACATATCAAGCATATTGGTCAGTATAACAGGGATTTCAAATGGCTGAGTTATGTACACAAATAAAGCAGTTCAAAGAAAAGTTTCCTTAATATATAAAACCAAATCAAGTATGGGTTGGAAAACGGATATAATTACATTCAACTTCCAGAGCATATTGTCAAGCCAGCTTCCAGAGGGACGACCTTGTGCGTTATAACAATCAACACAAAGCAACAGAACTGAAAAGCAGAATCTGCAGCCAAAGCAACGCAATAACTTCAGCTTCAAAAGCAAGGGATGTTGCACACGAGTTTACCAGATCGGTTGCATTAAAGAAAGACTAACACATAAAACCCTGCTTCAGATCAAGGCATCTCCTCCATCAGGATACCATACTAAGTAATCTAACTTTCTCAAATTAGTGCAAAGTAAACTTCTTGCTGTCCAAAGTTTGAATCAACGGGAAGAAAGGAACTTAAATTTAGCATCCATGGCCAACTTTTCTCTAATTCTAAAATTTTAAAATTTCAACTCAAATGGACCACAGGAAATGCCACCAATTGCATGAACAGTTAGCAAACTAGCAAAGAACAAAAGAAATATTTATGATTGCTTCAGTTATTAAAAATACAGAGCTTTTCCTTTGGCTTATGAGATGTGCAATTATCTACAGCACAAGATAAAACTACATCATTCAAAGCCAAAAATCAGTTTATGTTCTCATGCTTGTCAGCTCAGACAAAGCCAGAGAAGGATTAAAGACAAAACGGGAAAGCATACCTGATAATGAATTTTTTCTTGACATCTAATAACACCATTGTCGAATAGTTAGTTTCTAGATGATCTAACCGATATTCAATTTTTCAGTTATGTTGTTCTCAAACTTTTAACAGATTTACATACTCAATTTCTCATGAGCCTGTGAGTGGTCTACATTGGTTAAATGAACATATACATGAGATCATCCCTTGTTCTTTGTAATATTCAACTACTTTAAAAACTGGTAGTGCTGCACAGAAGGCAAGAAGAAAAGAAATTGAAAATAGTTTGCTTTGAAATTATAAAACTGGCAAACGACATGGGACAAAATAAAAAAAATAAAAGAATAAATGCTTACTGCTGTTAGATACCATACCCATTTGCAGCTCAGCAACAGACTTTAGTTGCATAACAGAAAAAGATAGTAATAAACATAAGCATTTTTCACAAAGCAATTCTGGTACTTACTGTACATTCATAAATGCCAAAAAGCTATACCCCAAGGTTCACAGTCTTCAAGTCATCCAAAAGTTCTTCCAGTTCTTCAAGATCGACATCAAAGATACCTGGAACATAAAAAGCAGCAATTTTGTCCCCTCTTACATGATATTTCAAGAGTGTTTGATAAATTGCAATTGTGCTAACCCATGGGACGAGTAGCTTTGAGTATTTCTCCATTTGATATGTTCATCCTCTCTGCTCTACCATATTCAATTACTTCCATCCTTCTAGCTTTCATTTTATCCACCTTCCCTTGAAACTCTGATGCAGTTTTTACTAACTCTGCAGGAAAGGATGACGTTTGTATGAAAGCAATATATGCAGAATGAGAGTTTGAATCGTATTCAGAAGTTAAGGGCACAGAGGTGGGAACAACATCTACAAGTTAAGTGCCACCGATTAGAAACCAGCTCCAGTATCATAGCAGAGGAAAAAGAAGACCAGAAAAAAAAAATGCAATGGATGAGGGAGATTGATGTAGTGCATTGCTTCAGTGATCTGAATAGCTAATGTATCATTGTCAGTACCACCATGATCAGACAAATGGTAAACAAGTTAGGAAGTGTAGAATTTTTTTCTAGTGAAGTCTAGGTAAATTGGATTTTTAAACACCTCGGAACATTGCATGCATGGAATCTTTCTCATATAACTGTAACACTTCATCAATAGATGCTGAAGAGTGACAGGTTAACATGGATTGCCTTTGCAGCATCTGAATTTCTCTTTCAAGATCTGCAGACTCTTGTCCAACCTGAGGAGAGAAGGGAAAGAGTAAAGTTAGCATACAAAATATGCAACATAAGTGTACACAAAATCTTTGAAATTCGCATGGTCTTGCATACCAAAGTCAGTTGATTTCTCAAGGACTCTAGTTGTGCATCTAGCTCTGTATCACCAAGGGCATCGAGATCCAATAAAGTCTCGGCAGCTGACTCATCCTAGAATGAAATTTGTACAGATCAACAATCTTAATCAAATTTTTATTAAAATTTTGAAATAACTATTTTACCATCAAATTACCACCAGCCTTTGGCAGCTTCTCTTATTCAAGTACAAAAGACTGATCATTTCAAATTCAATTATGCCATTTGCATGTCTCTCACTCTGTCTAGACAATAATGGATTATTGGACATTCTTTCCTCACCCTAAAGTTTGTTAAGCAGAGAAATGGCATAAAAATGAAGCAAATTCTCAAACATCCTCCCGTTCCTGCTTCAATAACTTTGTCAGGCCAAGTCATAAGCTAAACCTTTATACCCTAATAAAAATAAAATGCACAGTGAACAAATTATAAAGTAAGATCCTGAAAAGCAACTAAGCAAAAACATGAACTTAAAAAACTGATTAGTACAGAACTCATACCGCTTTGGGAATTGAAAATCCTTCTGGAACAACGAAGCAATGCCGCAAACAATACTTCTCCCACATATTCAACCGTCTATCCAAAGCCGATTGAACCATGTTACGCACAACAGACACACCCTTTTCAATTCAATGCAGCAACAATTAGAAAGGTATCAACTTTATACTCACATTTTTACAGTTATTCCCATCACTATACAACCCTAATCCACCATAAAGCCAAAAGTAAACACAAAATACAAATGATCAGAACACAAAAATCAAAATTCACCTTAGTAAGATCACTTGACCGATCAGCCTGCGCAGTTTTCAAGATTGTAGATGCTTGCCTATTATTCATTAACATACAGCAGAATTTCAAATAATAATAAAATTAAGATACTGAAGTCAATAGCAACAGGGATAGAGAGATATACTGGTGGAAAAAAGTGAAGGCTTCATCAACTAGGTCGTCGACGGAATTGAGAACCTCATTAATGAAGAGCTGCGGATTCAGATTCAACGATTCGAAAATAGCTTCACTTTCGTTGCCTTGCATTTCTTGCCTTTCCTCCATTTCAAGAAATTCAGTGAAGGATACGAGAATTTGAAATCGAGGGTTTTCTTCTTACCTCTTCTGACAATTTCTATTTCTATTTTATCTTTTCTAGTTCCCGCCATCTGGAGACTGGAAAGAAATGCAGCTGAAACACGGTCGTTTTCCAAACGGGCGGTGCGCGTACAAATTTTTCATTTACTTTTTTGTAGAATGATGTTCTTCTTTATGCTTATTTACAAATTGGCCCCAAAACCTTTAAAATATTTCAAAATGCAACTGATGAGGATGGAATTAACTATTAAGGACTCCATATTTTAGGACCGCTGGAAATCCTCTTCAGGATGTGCATGCACCGAAGGCTCTTCAGCATGACGAAGAAGGGCTCCTCTTCCTGGATTCAAGCTATCTACGACCTATGCAAGAAAACTTTTTATCCCAACGGATCACCGCCACCCCCCTCTCTAGCAATCCAAAAGCTTAGCTCTTTGTTAGGTACGTTTTCGATTTGATTTTTTTAAAAAAATTTCCTATTATTATTATTGTTTCTGGCAATTGGATTCTGGTTGGAAATTTTGTAATAATGTGACAATATTATGATATGTTTCTGTGATTATTTGATGATTTATGACATGGGTGTTTGATTATTTGACGATTTATTACCTAAATGTGTTCAGGTTATTTTGTGTGTGTGTGTAAATGTAACCAAACAAATTCAATCTCGGAAGCAAATTATTTCGTTCTTTCACTGTAAACTAAAAAGATTTAGTCTTTTGATAGTGGTAGATAGATGAGATAAATGGAGTATGAAAGCATGACCTCATATACAAAATCCTGAAAAAGGAAAATTCCAAATAGTGATTAAAGCTCCCGAACTTTGTGAAATTTATTGTTTATCTACAATAATAGTTGCCAAAACTTACTTCAATGTTTGTCGTTTTCTCGATTTTGTACCGATCATGCATTGGAAGGAGAAGATTTTGTTCCGAATTTCAAGATTAGAAACTTATTTCAGCTTTTGTGTCTTCCAGGTATGTAGATTTTTTTTATGAAGGATATACTTTTATGAAGGTCCACTTGTATAGCTTTAAGTTGATATTATACCACTTTGTTTCTGTTACAAGAAGGATTCTCTGATTTCCTAACGGTTTTCGTCTGCTTTGTTTCTATTGACGTCTACAGTCATTACTAACGAAATATACTCCGTAGGGAACCTATACTTTGTTTCAGTTTAATGTGCAATGAGTTCCACCCACATTGTTTTATAAATAAAGCTCAGCAAAAAGCATTTTACTTGGTGGCTGTTTTCTTGACAGACAAATATGTATCTCTTGCTTTTGGCTGTACTTGTTTCTGTCTCTTCTTTGCTTCATCTGAGGAAAAGTTTGTGGCTTCAGATGCCAAGTTTTGAAATTTGAATACAGTGTAAAGTTCTAACCAAATTTAAAACTCAAGTTAGGCAGGATTCTTTATGATGTGTGATGCCATACGTTCATTTCAAAATGCTGACTGCCTGGCGTGGTTGCACCATTTACTGTTCTTTTGTAGACACAATTGGTCCCTCTGATGTTGGGCTGAAAGATGAAAACCAAGAGGATGATAGAGGCCATGGACTGTTAGGACTTAACTTGTTTAATCGGGTGGACAGGTGGGCCCAACCAATAACATATGTGGACATACATGAAGGCGAGACTTTTACGGTAAGATTTATTTCTTGTTCCCGACTGTTTTTTTTTTTTTTCCCATTTAGACTAATTAGAATCTTCTGATCCTCCTTGGATATGAATTTGAAATTTAGCGAAATGTATTTTTCTGTCTTCTTCAAAGTCATTATCATAGTCGTTCAATTAATGCTTTCAAAAGTTTATTGGTAGTTACATGACCAGATATACGTTCTGCTTTGATCAGTCTGTCTTTCCATCATACAAATGAGGTTTTTTTTAAAACCTTTTGCTGCCATCCAGTTCAAATTAGGCACTAGGTGCTTTCGTCTCAAATTTACAGTTCTCTCCTGTGCTCAAAAGTACTCAAAGTTGCTTGCTGAATCTCTTCTGAGTCTTTTATTTCCTTTGTACCTTTAAATCAGTAAACGACAGCTTTTCTCAGTCAATTCACCCTGTGTTCTACCAAACTAGACCAGAACCGGAAAAGGTCTCTTTCCTAGAATCTGCTTTTAGCCCAAAATCCAGGAAATGTGCAATTGCTGGTAGAAATAAAATGTAGCATGTTGCCATAACATAGATATGACCTTTCTTAGATTTTCTGTTCTATATGATTTAGTGTTCGCATTTAATCTCTAAGGGATTTCCATTTCATATTTATGATAATTTCCAACAACTAAGCACATTAGGGGAAATCATTTATATTTAACCATACTCCCCCTGCATTGTGAGGAATGGTATGCCTCTTCTATGCCATAGGGGAAATGTTCACAAGGTTGAACGTGGTCTTTCGTGACCACTTTCAATTCTCAATTGATTATCAGTCTATTCCATATCTTTCTAATCTTTTACTGGTTGCCCAGGAATAGCTTCACTGAAACCAACCTGCATTAATAAGTTTCCATTTTCTATTTGTTTGCAAAGGAATTAGCTGCTTAATCAAGTAAATGATATTTAATGCAGATGTGCATATTTTCCTTCCCCACTTCTTCAGTCATTCCTCTTCATGATCATCCTGGGATGACTGTTCTAAGCAAAGTTCTATATGGTTCCTTGCATGTGAAAGCATATGATTGGGTTGAGCCACCCCAAATCAAGAAAAGCAATCAAGTGGGTCACCTTACAGGTTTGATTCTAAACTTGTTGTAGAATATGTTCAGAGTCTCTGAGAATGAAAAGATCGGGTTTAGTAATTTGTCATAATAACTCTACCTGAAAAAAAAAAACCTAAAGTTATAATATGTAGGAACTCACCTTGAAAGAAGGCAGACTGGATTGAAGCCCAGAAAATTTGATTTTTTAATCTTGGTTAAGTCTTAAGTCAAACTTTAGAAGGTTAGAAAATTTTGGCCTTTGCTGAATCTAAAAGATGAGAATTGAATCTGAAATCACGTTGTAACATGCTAGTGTCATCATATTAGCCAATTATTGAACAGACCTTAAATGTGGTTGACTATAACATATGATGAAGAGTTGAAACAATAGGAAGAACACAAAATTTCCTTCTTACCATTGCAGTTTCCTCAGTATAACTAGAAAGCTTATCCAACTGATAGTAATGAAGTTCAGATATGTAAAGTAATAGTAAGATTTTGGAATTTCGTGCATATTATTCACAATGGGAATACCGATGTATATACACCTCTAACTTACCGAAGACCGAGTCCAAACCACAAGTAAATCAATTGCTATAATGTATCATAATCAATCTTCCTAATTCAACTCTACAATATCTCTTAACAAGATAAGAGCTTAGCACGAGAGGAGTTGCTGTGGAAAATGCTTAAAATGGAAATTACTGAGAGAAGTGAAACATAAGGGCTGCATTTGGACAACAATTAAGTTTGAGTTTTTGAAAATTGAACCTTGATTGAGTTTTTAGAAGTCCTTTTAAGAGTTTCTAAGAAATTCAGATTTCATTTGGACTGAACTAAATCAAAAAATTTAACCATTTACTAGTTGCTATGAAATTATTAAACTATCCCTCAAATTAATAAATTTATAACGGTGACCAACAAAAGAACCCTAATTCTTATATACATGCCTTCGCCATCCTTTTTTACAAAAATCCACCGTCACCGTCTCATTGCCTTCATCTACTCTCGTTAATGCCATCTCATCTAAGAGGTTTCTTCCCCTAAAGCATTTTGGATAAGGGAAGTGAAGAATTTCCATACTTCATTGATTAAATGTTTTCTTTTTGGAGTTCTTCCACGTGTGCTCTTCCCAAAGCAAAGTTCTAATCAGAGCACGCAAAAGGTGAGAAAGATCCGAAAAGGCTTCTCTTAAATTAATGAATTTTTCTTGAAAATTTTGAGTAAAAAATAAAATTAAAGGCTGAATTAGTTGTGTTGGATCGAAACTTCCCATCTCGAGTCGTTTTTTTGGAAGAATTCAGGGAAGAAGAAGATATGGCTGCTATAGCAGTATTTGAGGAAGAAAAAATTGGAGACTGGTGCTGAACTTCCAATCTCAATTTTTTTTATTCCCCTTTTTTTAGGATTTCAGGAAAGAAGAAGAAGGTGGCTTCTGTAGCAGTATTTGAGGTAGGGGTGTAAATGAGACTAGACTATTCGCAAACGGTTAGGGTTCGGCTCGATGAAAGCTCGAATTCGGCTCCTCTTAGAAGAGCTAGAGCCAAGCCCATATGTATTCGTTTATATAGGCTCGCAAGCCTAAAAGAGCTTTTAATATACATATAATCATTTATTTATATACATATCTACATGTATATTATAAATATGATATGGTCTATTTATTATATAATTTGTTATTTATATATCCATATAATTTGATTTTAACTCTTATAAGTTAGATGCTTTAGTTGGTTGTTTCAAGAAATTTAACAAGTCACTTTCAAGCTATGAACTGTAAGTTCCTGGACATGATATGTAATGTGAGAATTAGTTATTAGATGTTTTTCTTACTAACTTTATACTAGACCAATCAATTACTTTAGAATTCCATCTTAAATTTCATACTTTACAACCAATATATATGAAAATTATTGTTTTATTTGAGTGATTATTAATATATATATATATATATATATATATATCTATATAAATATATATTGTTAATATGTCAATTGTCTTATTTGTTATGACAGACTTGAAATTTTATCATTTTAAGTACTCAATTGAATCACAAGATTTGTTCCAAAAGAATTACAAGAATTGTATTTCATCGATTTGGGAGAAACATGCGATGCAAATTTGATCATTTTGTCGTGGCATGGGTTGTCATTTAAGTAACTCTAGTGTTAAATCTTTTTTTAATTTTAAATTCAGACTTCAGAGACTTATAAAGGAGATTTAGATTTGAATGTGTTGTATAAATGAATTTGATTTTAAATATTATTATTATAAAATTTAATAACTCTAGTGTTAAATCTTTTTTTTTAATTTTAAATTCAGACTTACTTATAAAGGAGATTTATATTTGAATGTGTTGTATAAATGAATTTGATTTTAAATATTATTATTATAAAATTTAATTTTATTAATTTTTTTAAGCTTAAACGAGCCTAGTTCGAGCTGAGCTTAAACTAGCTTGAGCTCGCGAGCCTTCCTTATAATAAAAGAGGCGAGCTCGAGCCTCTAGAGCCTGAAATAATATAAACGAACTGAGCTTGAGTCCAGTAGATTCGGGCTCAGCTTGGCTCGTTTACATCCCTAATTTGAGGAAGAGAGTTTTTTTTTTTTTTTTTTCTCCTTTAAAAATTAATTCAGGAGAGAAGAAGATGATGATGGCTGCTCTAGCACAGTAATTTTATTTTAATGAGCACTCAGGTTGAAAAAATGAAAACAGGCATTAGGCTTTTCTACTTTTCCACCAATTTCTAGACCTTTTTGCAAAAACTGAGATAGTCAAAGTTGGTCAGCTCTTAACCAAATGAGATTTGAGTCACCTAATTGAAAAGCTTCTTCCCAAATGCACCCAAGATATCTGGGTTTGAAGGTAATAAATATAGATCAGTGAATCAATAGCTGTCCTAAATTAGAGACAAGATGTGACTATTATTTGATCATGTGGTAAACATTTTTTGGGAACCATTGAACTGTATCTTTTCCAATTGTATGAACACTAAGTGGCTTCAAATGAAAGTTGGTCTTCACCCATTTTTAGTTGTGGACTGTGGAGTTCATGTTTAACATTAATGATTGTATCAAAGAAGCATGTCCAGTGGCAAATGAATATTCTTAAGGTTACCGCAAGCTTGATTTTTTTTCTCTCTTTAAATCTAGTTGTGCCAATTCTAGCAGGAAGTGTTTTTATTCAATTTGACAAATCCTTCTTTGTTTTAGTGAGATTGGCTAAGTTGACCGTTGATAAAGTTCTGACTGCACCATGTAGTACATCTGTTCTGTACCCTAAGAGTGGAGGAAATGTGCATTGTTTTACTGCAATAACTCCATGTGCTGTGCTTGACATCTTGGCACCTCCTTATGATGAGGCAGTTGGCAGAAAATGTACCTATTACCATGATTACCCTTATGCTACATTCTGTAAGTTCTTCCACTACAATACGCTTCTGGAATAACTGGATTCGGAATCATTTTTTAGACCCCTAATAATTTTAGATCTTCGGTGGTCTTTTTCAGCCTCAGGAAATGGAAATGAGATTGATAATGGAAAAGAAGAGGAGTATGCTTGGCTTTCCAAAATTGGTACACCGAATGATCTGTATATGCGTCCAGGAAGGTATATGGGTCCAGCTATTGCACTATAGTAGCCAGTCAGCATTTCTTTCTTTCTTGATGCTCCTGATGCTGTTCTATATGGCCGAACTCTTTTCAACACTTGAGATGGAAGTCACCAGAGTTATGCTTTTGAAATCAGGCTTGGCTGGATCCTCAAGCTTCCAGAGGACTTAAAAGAGTAGCGATGTATCAACCTTCTGTATATGAGCTTCACTAACCGGTTGTATGTTAGGCATTGCTTCTTCTAACTTTCAAGCTGTAATGTAATGGCTGTTTTACAAATTTTTCTTAAGGCCATGTAAAGTTCCTTCTCTGAGTTGCTTAGTATGAATCATCTCTTCTCTTCCTAGATAGTTGATTTTCTTTTGAAGCTTAACCTTCTGAAATTCGTGGTATATGGTCTTTGTAGATCGTCCTTGAGGTTTCAAGCACTGAAACTGCAAATTTGACAAGATACCCTCATTCGGTTGTACATATTATATTTCTGTTTAATCAGGAACTCTAAAAGCTTACTCAGAATTTGTTTGGAAATGGACCCAAATACTGGAGTTTAGACTACTAATTCCAGTATAACTTTCTAAGCCCTTTTGCTGATAAATTTATACACACAAGAGAAACCCAGAATTCTCTTAAAGCTCTTTGACATCATCCAGTAGTTTAAATCTGAACTTCCCTTTTTGGTTACATATTGTAGTATAACCAATCATATGCTAGACATGTATGCTGTTCAAGACAGCCTTTAGAATTCATTTCTCTCAAATTTAGATCTCTCTGGATTCCATAAATGATTGATTTGTTCACTACAACAAAGAGGTACAAAGATTAGCGTGCAACAGCTTGTCCCCTTCTAGATCTTGGCAGACAAGATCACCAACACTCTACTAGTACTATTTCTTGGATTAATTTGCATCATAGGATGGAAGACATTCTTTCTAATCCTACTGCCCTTATGAATTAATCCTCTATCTTGCTTTAGGTACCCAAAGGCCAATTGAGAAAACCAAAATTATCTCCACTGTATGTAACCTAGAATTCAAAGAATCATTTGAACTTATTCAGTGCCGGATTAACGTCCAGAAGAAGCATTGTGCTGCTATTTCAAGGTGATCTGAATGCTTCTCCAGCATAGCGAACATTTCCAAGTTCCCCTTCAATGCGAAGCAGCTGAAAATTATAAAATGAAAACATTAGGAATCTAGTACTTTCAAAAATCTTATCAATCTTTAACTTGGCCACGGGAATTAAGAAAACACTAAAGAAGAGTACAAATTATTATTACCCTACACGTTGCACCATTTAATGAGTTAAATGGCTTAAAGGGTAAATTAAGAATAAAAGTAATTTATGTCTTATTGATTAGAAGATTGCCAAGATTTTTGGTACAATAAAAGTAATAAAATAGACAAGAGATTAGCGAGTGAGAATAGTTGTATATTGAGTATCATGTAGGACTAGGAACCGAAATTCTAAAAATAAAAAGAGGGACTGTTGAGTTTTCACATATAATAACTGTGACACAAGGTCTGAGAAAAAACTTCAAATAAGAGCCTAAGTTATGAAACCAATGAATTAATACCATGCTTTAGTCTAGCAGCTTAATGAAGTTCCACTAAAGAACTTCTTGATTGTTCAGCAATATTATCCATTCAAGATGAAATTCTTAATGTCACAAACAAGCAGAAAGCAGTAGGGCAGAGTGGAAGGATCAGGGAGCTCCAGTCTTGATCTGGAAAATTAGAAAAGCTGTGTTTCTAACCTGATTGTACTTGGCTAACCGTTCACTGCGGCAGGGAGCTCCAGTCTTGATCTGCACAGGCAGAAAATATTAACATTGTTAGAATATTTAAGTATATGAATATACATAAGAAGCAATTAAATAAAACTTAACCTGTCCACTGGCCAAACCAACAGACAGATCTGCAATGAAGTTATCTTCTGTTTCACCACTGCGGTGGCTGACCATCACACCCCATCCTGCAGCTTTTGAGTCAAGGGCTGCTTGAATTGATTCAGTTACAGTACCGATTTGGTTAACCTGGAAAATTTTGACAATTAAAAATAAGCTTTAGTTAAAAAACATGGCTACAAATGGATAATTAGTGAACAAATGTCCATCTCAAGTGCAGAAATTATTAAGCTCAAACACATCTGCTACAGTATCAACCCCACCAGTGATCATCAAAGATATTTGAAATCCAGGTCAAGATACAAATTTAATCAGTTGAAAAAAAGGACTGACAAGCTTAACTTTTTAAAAGATAATAGGTTTGGCACCATAACAATGGAACTGAAGTATTGTCTTCAAAAGTTCCATGTAAGATATATCAGTGGAGAGAAATATCTCCATGTATGTATAACATTAAGATAGCAACTGCTGCTTCAATTGTTTTCACCCAAATCAGTAAAGCATTAGCTAATTCCACGCTCCCACTAAAAGCACTGACACAAGTCACATTTAAATATTTCTGTTTAACCTGACATGAGAAAGCTCAACTAACCACAGCTAAAATGTTGAGGTGTTTGTGACGAGTCAATCTTTAACCGCTTTCAATACGAGCAAATTATTGACATATTTTTGAAAAGCAGAACAGGTTCTGATAAGTGCAGGAGTCTAGCATTTTCTATTTTCAACCAAAATGCTGTGCTTTGCTCCTACTTTCAACTAAACTTAATCTCGAATTGAACTCAATAAATAAATAATTGTAGTTGAATTAAGTAAATAACTCCTATTTGTTTAGGAGACTTCTCAAAGGCATAATTGTGAGGCTAAATAATGAACCTAGTCGTGATGAATCTGTTCAAAATTTCAACATAAAGAGGCAGCATATTAAGACTTGATTGCACGGCGGGATACAAGGAAAGTATGATGTAGAAGTACAACAAAACTCTTGTTTTGAAATAATTACCTTCAATAGCAAAGCATTGCAAGACTTCTTTTCAATTGCCTCAGCTATTCTCTTCGGATTGGTGACCAACAAGTCATCACCCACGAGTTGGATGTCAACCGATGACTGCAGTGATGCCCATGAGTTCCAATCATCTTGATCAAAGGGATCTTCAATTGATACGATTGGGAAATCTTTAACAAATTCCTTGTAAAGATCACACAGTCTCTGAGCTGCAAGCACATGAGCACCATCGTTTGGTTGTTTCTTGAAATTTAGGTCATATTTCCCATCTTTTGTGAAGAATTCTGAAGCAGCAACATCCATCCCAATTTTAATCTGCACAAATTAGATAAAAAATGAAGAATGATCCCCAATGCAAGTTCCGTAAGGGTACAAGATAAATAATTCTTCCTGCCTTGCCCGTGTATCCAGCTTTTTCAATGGCATCCATGAGCAGTACCAGTCCTTCCCTGTTGTCCTGAACATTAGGAGCAAACCCACCTTCATCTCCAACATTGCATGCATCTTGTCCATACTTTGCTTTTATGATTCCCTTTAAAATGTGATAAACTGATACCCAAGATAAAATGAAAAGTGTTACCTTCAATATAGAGAATAAATTCATTTGAGGGGCAGGGAAGGGATTATTCAATAGGAACATCTTGCCAACCTTCACTGCCCATTCGAAGTGCTTCGGCAAATGTAGATGCCCCCACAGGTAGGATCATGAATTCTTGCATTGCCAAATTGTTACCAGCATGGCTTCCCCCATTGATCACATTGAACGCTGGAACTGGCATAACAAGCTCTTTTGTTAATGATAATTCCTGAATGTGTTTGTACAATGGAATTTCCTTTGCTCCTGCACCAGCTCTACACACACTAAGAGACACTCCCAGAATTGCATTAGCACCAAGTTTGGATTTGTTTGGTGTCCCGTCAATTTCCAGCATAACTCCGTCAACATCAGCTTGATTCCTTTTTAACAGAGGGCCCAAAAAAGTCTTAGCTGAATTTCTTGAAAATCTACGTGTCTGTATATATACACTCACACACAAGGCCTAAGAATACGATATCCTTTCAATGTAGGAGGAAAAATGTAGAAACAATACAACTTCATGAAAGCATTAGATGTACCACAACTCTCCTGTATCCTTGAGATGCAGATTAAAGATATGCAATTTGCAAAATTTAGAATTATAAAACACTAATAAGTAACAAGAAAAATGGAAAATAACATAAAAAATGAAGTAAGAAATAAAAGACAGAAGTGAAAGTACCTGACATCGACGCCAATGAGCTTGGGACCCAAGATATCGTTAATATTCTTGACAGCATTGAGGACGCCTTTACCTCCATAGACACTTTTGTCACCATCTCTAAGTTCTAAGGCCTCATAGATTCCAGTAGAGGCCCCACTTGGAACCGCCGATCTATACAGTTGACCATCTGGACCGTCTGTAACAAGGTCAACCTCCACAGTAGGATTCCCTCTGCTATCGATGATCTGTCTAGCCTTCACTGACTTTACCTTAGCAGAAGTCTTTGAAGCAGCGGCAGAAGCAGGAGCAGCGGCAATGGAGCTACGGATCACAGATGGTTTCGACTGTAGTTTTCTGATGGTGGGGAGTGAAAAAAGTGGGGTTTGAGAGGCGGGTTTGGTGGAAAAGAAAGGCTTTGAAAGTGGGGTGGGAGCCAAAGCCATTCTTGAAATATTATGTAACTGGAGAATTGGCGACGTGCAACTGGCGGCGATATATGTTATTTGTGGGGGAGGTTAAAGATGCAGGGAAAGTCCGCCGTGCGGCGGAGAAAGCGAGGTGAGAGCAAAGGGCAGTTGGCAGGGTTGGTGGCGCTTTGGACTTTGGAGGGGACGTCAAGGAGAAATCCGAAATGGGGGCGGCTGGAGCAAGGGAAGTTAGGTGCACTGTGTGTACAGGTATAAAGTGGGTCCTCAATCCATTTCTTTCTTTTGAAAGTAGTGGGCCCTATTTCTTTCCATTTCATAAATTTGGTTACACATTAAGTCATAAACAATTTAGATTTTCTATTATATCTTCTATACAATTATATTATCTTCTATCCCATTAATAATATATTTTTTTAAAAAAAATATATATATTTCATTAATAAAATTTTAAAAAATATGATAAATCTTAAAAATACTTAATCTTTATAAAATAATAAATATTACTTTATTTGTTGGTATATATGAGATAAAAATATCCTAACTATCTTCTTGTACTAATAAAATTAAATATTCTTAAAAAAATTTATATTAAATAGTCATGATATATAATAATTAAATATTAAATATTTTTATTAATTAAAATATATGTTATAACTGTTTAGTATTATTTATAGCTATTTAATATGATTTAAATTGTTTGTTATTATTTCTAATTATTTAATATTGATTATAATATCGAAAATTAAGCTAAAGAATTGAATATAAAGAGTTATCATTGAATATTTTGTGTATGCATTAATTGAAATATTGGTAATAATTACTTATTATTATTTTTAATAAAATTGATTAATAATAGGGTTTTTCGTCAATATAATTTCATTAGTTTATGGTAAATTATAAAATGGTTTCATTTTTTCCGATGTTTTTTTTTTTTTGCCATGACACTCCCACATATTTTTAAAATCTGTCAAAATGGTTCATACCACCTTTTTCTGGCTGCTCACATAGTGGAGCCGATCACGCGACCGACACATAGTGCGTTTTAAAAGGCAATACAGTTATTTCAAGCCATACCATCCTAATCCAACAGATTCCCACAATAATTAAAAGAAAAAAGAAAAATCTAAAAGGAGAAAGCTAGATTGGGCATGGGTTAGGACAGGAAGTTGGCCAGGGATTGGGAAATGAATTTAAGGTGGCGGCTCAAGCTGAAATTCATGGGTTGCAGTAGATCCGACAATAAACACTGACGAAGTGGGCAAGGGTCAATGTGGGGAAGATGACGGTGAAAGCCGAGCCCGTGGGACCTGGG
>JAOXNR010000030.1:17762899-17781734 GCA_028571225.1 Parsonsia alboflavescens
AATATATTTTTATTATTTTTTAAAGGTTTTTAAAAAATAAAGGGTAAAAAGTCTCTATTGACCCTTAACTTTTCAAGATTTTGACCTTTTCCCTCCAACTACTTAATTATCGAAAGTTGCATTACATGAATAAATATCTCACAAGTTGAGTGCAAGCTTGAATATCATGAGCTTGAACCTAAAAAAGTATAAATTAGCCTAGCCAAGTCCGAGTATGACGTATTAAAGCTTCGCTTGGCTCATTATAGTCTTATCTGTAAGTCATTAGTAGTTATTTTGTCAAAATTAAAATAATATTTTTTTTTTTTAAAAAAAAAGCAGTTATATATGATTTTAATCAATCTAACAATAGTGATTATATATGATTTTAATCAATCTAACAATAGTGATTATGAAAGAGACAGATAAATGAATAATATGATAAAAAATGAATCAAATATCTAATAAACTAAGAATAAAGATTTATATATATATATGACAAAGAAAGTGAATTTAAATTATTTATAATAATAATAGAGGGAGCGACATGGGATAATAGTACTTAGCTATGGCCTGATTATATAATAGTAATTAACGTAGGAAAATTCTGATATGAACCTAATTTATGGGCACATGAACCTTATAATTCATATCAATCTAAATAAAAAAAAAATTTTAGAATGATATTACGTGTGGATCGCACGGTAACTTTTGAATAATTATAATGATATAAGTTAATGATCAAAAAATTTCTATTAGCATTTTTGTTTTGGAAATTAAAATAGTAATTAATTACGATTATTATTTGGTTTGAAACAGGATATAATAATTAAATAAATTATATAGTGGTACTAATAAAAAAGGTGATCAGACATATACCGATTAAGGTGCTAACTTACGGGTAGAAAAAGTCAAAAATCCGACAGATCTAGAGTATAACACGTGTCAACTGACTTGTCAAAGCTGCCGGGCTGCTAAGTGATTTCAACTGCATGGTGACCTTTTGTTCATAATTTCAAGTTTTCAAACCGTTCGTTACGTGGTCTCGGAATCCCTTCTTTCCTTTCCAATCACAGCCAGGCGCCCAAGAAACAGTTACTTCTTCTTCTTGTTCTAATATTCCAATTCCAACCTCACCGGAAAACCCCATTTTCTCCGGCCACTCTTTCTCCTCTTCCTCTTTCATAATAATCATATATAAAAACAACAGCATTAACAGATCATCAGGGTTTTTCTTTCTGATATCCAGATAAAAAGAAAAGATTAAAAAAAAAAAAATTTTTTAAAAATGCCTCGTCCAAGCAACGTGATCATCATAATTCTGAATGTTATAACCCTAGCAGCAGGACTTCTAGCCATTGGATTTTCATTTTGGTTCTCATTGGACGCCCGTTCTCCCTGCCAAAAGGGCCTCCAAGAGCCAGTCATGTATCTGGGAATAGCCCTCTCCGTGGTTTCCTTGTTTGGATTGGTGGGCGCTTGTTGCAGAAGCTCCGTCCTTTTATGGATATATTTGTTTGTGTTGTTTCTGTTGATTTTGGGGATGATGTTCTTCACGGTTTTCACCATCATTGTTACCAACAGAGGCTTCGGAAGAGCATTGTCCAACAGAGGCGTGGAGCATCATAGGCTCGGAGATTACTCAAAATGGTTGCAGAAACATGTGGTGAATGCCAAAAATTGGGAAGAAATCAAGAGTTGTATGGTTGAGGCTCATTTTTGTCAACTTAAAGCCGAGCTTGTGGCCAAAGATAGCATTTCTGCAGTTCAAGTAATTCATTTTCCGATACTCATATCATTTTATAATCTTTTTTTTTTTTTTTAATTCCTTCATAGATCATGTTTATTAGGGGAAGATTCTTAAAAGAGAAAATGGATCAGTTTATTTTGGAAATTTTAAATCTGAAATTGTTAGTTCCTCCTCCATATCATATGGAATTGAATGTTTAACATTGCCATGTTTAGAAAAATAAGACATTTAATATTAAATGATTTAAAATAAAAAATAAAAAATGTCTTTATTTCTATTTTAATTTGTTTATAATTTTGAAATTAAGACTATTACATGAATAAATGAGAAGGACAAATAATTAGTAACTTTGTTAAAGTAAAATACATTACTTAATTTTTTTATCAAATCAAAATGAAATATTCAATTTCAAATACAAACTAATTATTTGATGGTTCATTTGTTTGCCTAACTTTATACTAATGCAAATGTTGGATCGCAGTCGAGTTGCTGCAAGCCTCCAAAGTACTGTGGATTCGAGTTCCACAATGAAACATTCTGGACAATGCCTAAATCAGGACCAGCCGTGCCGGACAGCGATTGCAAGACATGGAGCAATAACCAGACACAGCTCTGCTTCAATTGCAAAACATGCCAGATTGAGTTTCTGAACAACATCAAGAGAGAATGGAAAACTTTGGCTATCATCAATCTCGTCATCCTTCTCTTTGTGATCGTCGTCTATTCCACAGGCTGCTGTGCTCTAAGGAGCAACATGAGAAGTGGATATAACCCGTATAAGCCCTAGATGCTCTCCATGCATGACTATACCCAGCTTCTCTTCCTTTTATTATTATGATGATATATATACTAGTTAATCTTTAATTTGTTTTAACATACAGTTGTACTTGGCATTGTTCCATGCATGTTTGTTCACGTACGTATGCTAAATATGTGAATGAAATGATTCCCTACCCGAAAAAAAAAAAAGGTTGGATGCTGGAATCTTTGATTATCGGATGGTTTTTAGCTTAAACTCATCAATTTCCTCATATTTAAAATTTGGAGAACTTGTGAAGATCAATTCATGTTTAATAAGCTAAACACATCAAATCGGGAGGTATGTAAGTTACATCATTACAGATGGCCAAAATGATGATTGAACAAATGAGGCACAAAGAAAACAGCCATGTATACAATTTTCTGTAACACCAAGGTAATTCATATGACTGAAACTAACACCGAGGTTTTTTCACTTGAGGAAAGTACAAGCAAGGAACAAAAACACATATACTACCATTGAAGTTAGAAGTTCCAATGTCCAAGTTGGTTGTAGCAAAAATGTTGGAATTGTGGGAACCAGGAAGGAACCACAAACCCACCCCAGCACAAGAGCCAAAAATCTGCAATATATAGGAAAAATGTATTAGTAACTCACTAGAATAATGAAAGAAAGATAATCCGAGCGGCAGAAGAGAAGGATATGAAACCCTCTCAGCTATGGCAAGCTCACCCAGTGATGGCAGCTCTGGACACACTTTTCATCTTATCATTGAGGAAATATATGCATGCTGCCAAAGATATTGCCACCTGCATGTTCAAAACATAGAATTTACTTGGATATTTCAAGATATTGGAGTCTCTTCACAAGAAATCAATTACTAAAACAGGACAAGAATTTACAGAGAATGCAATTACCACAGAAATTAGAAAAATGACAAGATAGTTATAGGGAAAAAAATGCATAAAGGCTCTCTGCATCATAAACCCAAGCTAACGTAGAAAGATGCTTACTCGACCTAAATAATTATTTAAGGTTCAAGTATGGTCCAAAGTTGTTGAATCCAAGACAATGATACTGGGCTTCATATTCTAAGGGATCAAAACATATTGAACCATTTCAGGAACATAGAAGTACAAAGAGAATAAAGAATATAAATATAAAATAAAGAATAGCTAAATACTCAAGACACCAAACTGCAGACATGATGAAAAAATAATACTGGTGATGCATTTCTTTTTGCTGCTGGGCAATAATAAACGATGACTACTTAATTGAATTTAAATTCCCCAAATGACTTGAAAAACATTACTGATTGCACTTTAATTGTCTACAAATACAGAAAAATTTATTTAATTGATATGTTTTTTATGTTCAAGGGGAGCTTTATGCCAATACTTCAGTTTTTACTGGCTCCAAGTAGCCTAATGTACTACTCAAAGCAGTTGCGAAAACAGAGGCTACAACTCTTTACCATATAAGCCCTCCCCAAAGTTACTTGATTACAAGATCCACCATAAACTCCTCCTTCCAAAACAAAAACAAATCCAACAGAAGGTAAAACCAGAATGAACAGCACATGAAAGCCAAATCCTGATTCAATATGCCATAACAACTAACACACTCATCACTATCAAGCAACTAGGAAGTACTCCCATGCAAGTAAACACCAGAGCTAGAGACCAGAAACATAAACAAACAATCATTTCAACCCAATGTATTATATCATAGCACTAAGTGACGAGATACTTTTGAATCCATAATAGCAATTAGTCTTCAGTAGTCACTAGTCACTAGTCACGTGGAAAATAATTCCAAATCAGATATTTGCAAAACAAAAGTGTAAATAAAGATAGTTTGTTGAAGATGAATCTTGATTAGAAACAAGCCAATCCATGTTTACGTCTGCGTTGAAGATCAAAATTCAAAAACAGGTAAAAAGGCACTGCAAATCATACTGTGCCAGCCTTATTGCTGAAAATTATACAAAACAATGCATGAGAATTGAAAAGCAAAGACCATGATGATGAGTCAATGACTTTGATGAACTAGCCCAGACTCAACTGAGTTACTGAACTATATGCTCATGTAGTGAAATCTATAGAACTTAACTCAGTACAATACAATAGGAAAAATGACAGATACTACAGTCTACAAATAACATAAGAATGGAAGTTTCCTATAAGCCCAACAATAAGGGAACAATTAAATGTATTCAGAAAGGTTTCTGTTCCAGCAGATAAATCTTGACAAAACGAATACTGTTTAAGAGCACATGCACCTCCCAGCTTGGGTAGATGTTTCAGAATTTCCTCCATTAAAGAAAAATTACAAAGTATACAAGACATCTAGAATATACCTGGAATGCAGGTCCAGCATCAGCAGAGTTCATTACACTCCAGCATGCCATGAATCCAAACAGGAACAATCTTCTTAAAATGATTACACCAGGAGGAATTTCAACAAAACTGACTAGTTGCTTAACCCAAGGTGGAGATTCTTCCACTTTCTTCTTCAGCCTGGTTTTTAAGTTGATCTTGGTCCGTTTCCTATTCTTGAAGCTGTTCATAAGTATTCTCTCAAAAGCAGCTTCAATGGATTCAGCACTTCTCTCATGACCAGAATACTGATTCAACAAAAAGTTACGAGAACTCCAAATTTCTTCCTCTGAAGCATCCCTACTTATACCCAGTCGCTTATAAGGGTCCCAAACAGTAAGTCTAGGGAATTTCATAGCGCTACCTGCAATAATCAGGTGAAGATAACGGGCCCATCACAAACAAAATTAGGCAAAAGAAATTCAACACCAAGCAACAAAAATTCGGGAGAAATAAAGGTATGTGCCCTTAGATCAAGTAAATATCATGAAATGTAATACAAGCATTATTCAACAAGCATAAAAGTGATCCTATCATCAAATACCAAGCGCAGACACATATCACAGGAAAGCAAGAGTCAAACTAAAGAATGTTTATCACCAAAAGTCACAGTTCTCTTTAGGATATATGCTTAACTCCTCAATTACAGAATCTTATCTGCTAGAAAACTAATTTTAAAGGGGAAAAAAAACAAAGGATAAATTTAATTTGAATAAACAAAAATTATGAGCAACTAACCACCAAAAGAAGCATCAAGTGTACATCTTGGGCTCCTAAAGACGAATGCTCTCTGCGTCAAACTCTTCGAATTTCCTTCCTCAGCGCAACTGTAAACAAAACACACGCAGGAGAAAAAAAGGGAAAAAATTAAAACTTTATCCAAAAGATGCTATCCATCTCCGAAGGTGCTAACGCATTAAACAGAAAATGATGAGAAATATTGAACTTACAGTTTCTGGCCAAGGAAAGGAGAAGAAAGAGTGTGGTTTGAGAAGATAAGAGTTGACGCCATAGAAATCTTTTACTCTCCAATTGTGAACGAAGTATTTCCTGTCTACGGAACCCTAATTTGACCTGATAAGAAGACGGGAAGCCATAGGCAGAAGACAGGTACAAGGGAGGCCTCCTGACTGGGGCCGGGGGTTCGTTTTTCTGGTGGCGGAGCGGAAGAGAAGAAGCTCTCTCGCTTTTGAGATTTTGTAGTGCAAAAGGTTGAAGACAATTTTTTTTTTTTTTTCTTTAACTCTCTATAGATAATAATAAGAATTATAATTATAATAATAGGCATGGTTTTTAATATAATCCTTCTGTCAAAATTCAGTTTTAATCAGAAGTATCAATTTTTTAGTAAACAATTTCAATAAATTAGAATTGAATAGAATTCAAAAATAAATAAGTGCATTTGTTTAAAATAATAATGCAATTCAGTATTTTTTCTATTTTTAATGTGCTGCGACTTTAAAAATATTTTAAAGCAGGACTTACTTTCTAGATTTAAAATTCATACTTAGTTGATTAAGAATTAGTCTCAATAAAAAGATAGAAATTGAATATTGTGAAAAATCTATATATGACTATTTATATATTATTAAATTATCCATAATTATTAGAGGGAAACAAATTATCAATCTCTCCCCGCAAGAAAAAAGGACTATAATAAATTGCTTTAGAAAACTAAAATTGAAAATTCACTCTCCATTAAATTATTTAAGTGATAATTAAAATAAAAACAAATAAACTCTCCCAGGAGACATATGAAAGAGCCAGGAATAAATAATTTTATTATATTTTTATGGAGTAGTAGCGCATAACATGATGCATTAAGCTATTTTTAAAAAAGTTTAATTAAATTTATTCATTTACAGAATTATTAATATAATAAGAAAATAAAACCAAAGGGGTAAATAGTCGGGCTTAATCCGTGGCTTCGCTTTCACAGTTTCATGCTGCGCGACGTCAAATTGCTGAGGAGGACAGTTCTTTTCCATTAATGAGAAAATGTAATAATACATTCAAGCTCAAGTTCTGGAATTCTCTCAAACATCAAGTAGATAATAACCGCTCTAAATTCTGAAGTTCCATCAGAGAAGACAAGATGATGAAGAACTGAATCTGATGCTACAGGAAAAAGAAAATGAGAAAAGAAGAAATCTTTGCAACAGACACTTCGACCATGTAACTACAAAAGCATCTGCATTGAAAAGGGGCAAAGGTTTACAGTTTTGGATTTTTGTCTATCTGAGATAACTGCTGCCGTAAAACCCTTCTCATGACCTTATTTGTTGCCGTTCTTGGAAGGAAAGGGAGGGAAATGATGTTAGAAACCTGCAAATTTTGTAAAAATTCATTTCAAGGCACACTGGAAGTTGCAAAATCATACAGAATCCGTACCACAGAATGGAACTTACCTTGAACAAAGGATTCAATTTTTTCTGCAATGCTGAATTGAATGATTGCATAAGTGTGTTTGTGTTGGTTGGGGAGCTTTTGGGATCTTTGAATACAACAGCAATTACCAACTTCTCCGGCCCACCTCCCGGAGGTGGTACTCCGATTGCAGCTGTTTCCAAAATATTACCATCAACAGCATTACAGATGCGCTCAATCTCCACTGAACTCACCTGCAAAGAAAACACAAGTTTTATTTCAATTTTACAGTATGAGAATTTGCTGAACAATGAAACATTGATTTCAGGATAAACATAGATTTTGTAGTATAAAAGAGAGGTATATGAAGACCTTGATGCCCCCAAGATTCATAGTATCATCAGCACGACCATGCGCATGGTAGTATCCTTTGGATGTCCGCTCAAATACATCCCCATGCCTTCTTAAGACCTGTATGAGGTGGGGGAAGCCATAATCAAGAAAACCCACAAAACAGGAGGAAGAGAACTTTTTATGTACTTACCCTCCCATTCCAAACAGGCATTCCTTTGAAATAAACTTCGTAGTGATCTGCATTCAGAAGTGTGCTTGAAGCCCCAAACATGATTGGACCAAGAGCCAATTCTCCAATTCCTGGAGCATTTTGTGGCTGCAAAAAATGGATGTATTTACATATTGATAAGAAAGCATGGGATAAGAAAAAGCAACTCTTTACGTGGAGTGCACAACTTCCCAAAATAACTTAGACTGGTTCCAATTAAATAGCCATGAATTGTTAGAAACTCCACCAAAAATAATTCCAAAGATGTGCAAAATAACCCACCATGGCATTATCCTAAGCCAGTCATGCCTAGTAATTTTAGGCACAGACTATCCAAAGAAAACTAGAATATAGAAGGTGAAATATGAGTTACAGAATTGTTTCTTAGCATATATAATACACATTGAAACTTGTGAAGCCAACAATTCATTCCTCAGCACATGAGATGAGATTGCTTCATGCTTACCAGTGGACATCCATCCTCTCCAAGAATAAAGAGACTAGAACCCATGGCTGCAGTGCTAAAGGCAGCCAAAGATTGAGGCTGCACTAATGAACCAGAAATAAATCCACCACCAATCTCTGTACCACCACAGTACTCAATGACAGGCTTGTAACAAGCTCTTCCCATCAGCCAGAGATACTCATCCACACTCGATGCCTCCCCAGTAGAGCCAAAGCAACTATTGAGGTCCATAAGAATGGTATTCAACAAAACGTAGTGTTAGACAAAGCTTTTGGAAACAATATCCTGTACTGAATTATATATTCATAACTATATTCAAGAGATATAAAGGGACATGCAGGAAGTCAGAAAATATAACTGCCATGAGGACATAGCAATCTAAAAGCAAATTTCCAGAACCTACCGAATGGATGACCAATCATAGCCAGCTATACAGTCTGTGGTCTTCCATGTCCTCACAAGACTTGGGATAACACCAAGCATAGTCACCTTAGCATCCTAGAAAAGTGAGGAGCATTCTTTAAGCAAAAGATCAGAAAGATATTTGAGAAACTTAGAAATTAGGCATTTTTCATACGATGTTTATAAAGAAACAAATTTGTGATAGCTGAAATACAGCCCCCCATTTCAGCATATTTGACCATATCAAATCCAGAGAAGAAGTAGCAGTATTAATCACAAGCAACAACTCAAAATGGTATAATTGAGAACTATATATATACATAGGGGAGGGGACTAGAACCATTTAGGGAGAAATGGAAAAAAAGATACCCAGAAAATGTTGGAAATGAGAATTGAGCCTTCTATATTAACTCCATTCTCTCAACTACAAGAATTTCCAAGCGTCTCATGATTATAAGCCAAAGGATCAGAAAAATTACAGAAAATGTCTTCTTCTGATGTATTTTGTTTTTAGTGTCTGTTTCACTTACCAGAACAATACAAAGCCAAAACATTAGCAATGCATTTTTCAGAATCATGATACAAATAATAAACATATTTCTAACTTCAGAGCGAAATACAGAAATCAAAGAGTTCATCATGATAAAACCTCTAACATATGGAAACGTTCTTTACCTGTACAAACTTAGCAAAACCAGAACCAAGAGGAGATCCATTATATAAAGCCATAGAAGCACCATTTAATAGTGAGGCATAAACTAGCCATGGTCCCATCATCCATCCAAGATTAGTAGGCCAGGCCACAGTATCTCCTTTTCTAATATCCATGTGGCACCATCCATCCGCAGCAGCTTTGAAAGGGGTAGCAACAGTCCATGGAATTGCCTTGGGATCCCCTAAATCATCAATCTTGTTATTTTATATTCAACACTTTAGAACAGAACTGTAACAATTTATGTTCTCTAGCTGCAGAATATCTTTTAATTTTTCATTCTATCAAATGACTCATTCTTCAATCAGCCGTTGCACACAGAACTTTCCATGAAAAATTAGTTTCTTCATATTCACTGTATCTTACCCTAGAACATAACCACTATTTCAAGCATCAAAATCAGCAATGAGGAAAAGGCAATTAGGATATGCTTCAGTAGTCAACATACCAGTTGTTCCAGAAGAGAAAAGAATATTTGTGAATGCTTCAATTGGTTGCTCAACAGCAGCAAACTCAACCTCTCTGCAATTCCAAGAAGAGACAGCATTAGCTTCTGGCTTTCCGTGATTTGAGTGGTTAAAACTTAAAACTTGAAAGTAGTACAGCATAATACGTCTACACAGGTTTAGTGAGTGTATTTTTTGCCCATCATCTCAAATCTCCAACAATCACATGGGCACAAACCTATACACTTTTTTCTTTCTTCATAAGAAACTAAAAGATTCAATCTCTTATTCTATATGTCCAAGACTTGCAAGGTAGTGACAAATATGATATTTAAGTGTGCATGCCCAATATACTCACCACAAAAGAAAAAGGTAAAATAACAATGCAAAGGACCAATGCACAAAAGCAGGTGATTGAGAAAATAATAAACATCCAATGGAACAGGAATGCACGCATAATTAGTGTAGCTTTTTAATTAAGATCTACGACAAAGTTGCTACTCAAGAACCAACACTATTGTTATCATCTAACAAAGCAGTACAACTCAATTATCTTAACAAGAAAGACAAAATTAATGATCTACTAAAACCGAATCATATTTGTTAAAAGGATATGGATATTATTACAAACGCTTTAGTTGTGTCCTGGTCCAACTTCAGGGTGGGAACATATCTTAATTGACTCCCCTTTCAAAAGAAGCAAGAATAGAAAAACCAGAAGCAAATGTGTATCATTGAAAGACTCCATGATGGAATTGCTTTACAGTGTCAAATAAAGTCCTTACTTGGATCCTTCTGCTCTTTTCAGGAAGTCCTGCCAAGAAATGTCACCAATGCGCAATTCCCGACTGAAGCTAGAACCTCTTGTAGGAAGTACAATTGCCATGGGAGACAGAGCATCTACTACTCTACTGCAGAACCAAAGAAACATGTGACGAATAAATAGAACATAACACAAAGGATAACAAAAAATAAAGAAGTGAAATTCACCTGTACAATGGAATTTTCCGATCACCTCGGACAATGAGATCCTGGGAAAGATCATATACTACATAAAAATTAGGAAAAAGATCGAAAAGAATTAATATTGTTCTATAAACTATCAGTTCATGCATCAGAAGGTCCAAACTAAAGAGTAAGCAATATCATCTAATCTACAAGACTGCAAATTTATGCTAGTAAAACAGCACGGTAATATGCTGCAACAGGTTCACTAAGTACTTTAATTTGATTAAATTGTAGATCAGGTATATAGTTCAATTCCAGAGAAGAAACACAAGAAGTGAGCCTTCATTGTCACCTGAGTGAAAATTGCTTTTGCTTTTGATAGTTTGACTCTCGTAGCTATCTCATTGGCCGCAAAACTATCAGCAATGGACACAACCACATAACCGGCAAGTACAATGGCCAGGTAAATCACCACAGAATTCACATCCATTGGCATATCTATGGCAACTGAAGATCCTTTCACCAACCCCAGTGTTTCAAGGGCAAATGCAACTAGCCTTTAAAAAGAAGTAAAATAAACAATTCAGTTAAAAGAATTCTCTGAAATTTGAGCACTTAGCAGCAAAAGAAACTCTTTTTTTTTAACCGAAAAGATTTATTTCTTCCTGGAAAATCAATCATACATATACAAACCACAATGTATCTTGTCCTACAATAACACTGCTGGTTACTACTTTCTTTTTACATATCAGAGACAAGAGGTTCAGGTTAGGCCAATGTCTGGGGAAATAAGAACTGACACAAAGTGGAAACCTCCCAGTTTTGCTTGTTTGATAGAGAAGAATGCTTTAAGAAACAGGTTAGGGTAGACATAACTTTCCAATGTATTATCCAAGATAGTGAAATTAATATTGAAGCAGAATAAAAAATAATGGAATAAGTTTTCTTTTCCCTAAGGTGGGGCCTATATCCCACTTGAAATATGTGACTTGACATTCAGGGGACAACAAATATCCAGATGAAACAATCAAATAATACCATTAACCAGAGCATACCACACTCTTGACTGCAACTCCTTCAAAGTCATCTTTTGAAGTGTCAGTTGATGATCTCCTTCATCCCGCCACAATAGGACAACATCATCCAAAGTCCTCTTTTTGTTCAAACTCAGACAATCCTTTGCTGGATTCACATATGCTCCGGGAAGCCATTGACCTCCTGGGTGAGAGGGATTCTCAAGTAAAATACATTCAGGGGCAATTGAGAAAGATATACTCATTTCATCTAGTACAGCTTTCCAGTAAACCTGAGAGGAAAAAATGTAAAAGAAAAGAAATATCAGAAAGATACGATTTTTAACACTCAGTGGTATCACCATACGCTGTCAGTTACCTCTGGGTTGGATACTGAAAATTCCTGAAAACTAGAAAAACTCGAAATGGGGTCTTCATATATTGATCCCAAAAACTCATATCCCCTTCTGTCAAGAAGCAGCCCAACATTGGTTGCCTTTGCATTCTCCCTGTGCCAGTAAGCATATATGAGCAAAATCATTAGACTTTCCAAACTGAATCAACTCCATAAAGGTAAAGAGGAGAAACAATCCACAATTTTCAAATTCTTCAATAGAAGTACCCATTTGATCTAATGTTAATACCACAATTTGTCTCGTATCGAAGCACTCCGAATCTAATACAACATCAATTCAGAATTTTGATAGTTCCAGCTAATGCAAAAACACCATTGAAAATTATTTTCATATCTTCAATTTCAAATTCGATGAAACCCCAGATGAAGAAAACAATAAACATGCGATCTTTCATGCTACAATTTTAGGGGAAAACGGCAAAGAAAGAATTACAAGTCGGGTAGCCAAGCGGGTGGGTTGGGTCCAAAATCCCTGTAGCAGCCATAATACATAATCTGATGAAAGGGGAAGGGAAGGTCCGGATTCAGAAGCTCCTTGGAGATGTGTTGCCATGTCAGGGGACTAGCGGCTCCATATTTATCAATAATTCCAGTAAGCTTTTGGTGAAGCTGGTGTGCGACTTGAGATACTATTCCCAGAGCCATGATATCCTCGATGGTAATCGAATCCAAGGGTTTGTGGGATTGAGCCATAGTGATCCTGGTTCGTGTCCTCCCAATTCAGTATATATACTCAACTAAGTGCATTCATACATATCAGGAACTGGGATATTGCAAGGAGAAACTGAGTGACCAAATTGGTCGCGTGTGCTTGAATCATTAGTTGCTACAACAAACTATGATTGAAACTTGAAAGTGATAATTTTGCTCTGATAACTCCAATCTTGTTAGGATATTTTTACTTTTTGATTAATAAAGATTCTGATTTCTATGCATTTGACATGTCAGCCATTGACGGGTTACTACTTACTAGTGCCGAAGATTGATTTTTGTGTGGATAACGTCCGTAGTGTAGTGCAAGCCAGCTTCATCTCCTTAAATATCCTTGACTGAGTTCCTGCAAAATCAAACTGACTGTTCCATTGGTTTGTTTAGCGTTTTTGAGACGTAAATTTCAATCATAATTTTCAGTCCTTGTTTAGATTAATTAATTAATCGTACTACTTTTTATTAAATTTACCTTTTTATACAACAATAATCAACCGAATATTATATTCCACTTAATTAAAGTAAAATTGTTTTAAATTTTTTTATTTGTATCAACCTATAAATTGTTTCAAAGTATTCTGTTTGGTTTTATTTTTTTCTTGATAACCATTTTGTAAAATATTTCTATAGAACTATTAAATGAAAAAAAGAAAAAAAAATCTATTTGTCAAATTTCATTTTTCTAACAATTTTTATGGTAATTTAGAAAATTTTTTAGAATTTTCTTGGGTTTCTTTAAAAAAAATTGTTTCAATATATAATCCCCAACAAAATTTTATATAAACATTTGAAGATTAATCAAAAAAAAAAGTTAGAAAATTTATTAACTTATAAATTGAATTAAATTTACTAATAATAATATAATTAAATTTAGTTAAAATAAATAACATATTATTTCATGCTGAAAAGTTTACAAGAGAAAATATAAAATATGAAATACAAAGGAAAATATTTATTTTTAGAAAAAGGTTTTTTTGAAAAAAAATCATAATAATAGAATACATATTTGAAAATACTATCATAAAGCAAATATATATATATATTGTTTTTTATAAAATACAAAATATTTTTAAAAAATTCATAATCATAAATTTTTTAAAAATATATATATTTTTATAAGTAGTAATGATGAAGTCTAATAATTTTAACATTGAATTTACACCATAAAATTAATTTTTTTGAAAAATCAAAAAACAAAACAAAATAAAAAAACATCTAAAAGATTTTTTTAAAAGTTGTTATAAAATCGAGATGCGAAGAATGGTTCTGTAAAATTATTTTTCAAAATAAGTGTGTCCATTGAATTTTTTTTTTTTTACTATAAATTTTCTAGAAAAAAAAAAAAACTGTTCTGAACCAGAAAGGAAGTTTATTGCCTACTAGTTCTTTTTTCAATTTTTTAGATATTCGAATTATTTTTTAAAAATTTTTATAAATAAATGATTTCTAACTTAATTCGTGAGGAAAAAAATATTCATATCGTTTCCGTCTAAAAAACTCAACTTCCTAAAAGTTTCAAAATATGAAATAGGACAATTATGTTAAGATACTTTTTACGGTAAACAAATATTATTCATTTATTTTTATTTCTTAGAAAAAAAATATATTATTTATATATCAAATTTTAGTTATTTATATTAAGTAATTGGTGGGACCTAACTTTACCGCAGATTCAACTTTCTCAGATTTAGCGGGTGGAGTTTGGTTTGTTTTAACTTCTCAATGTGATATTTGACAAAAAAAAAAAAAGGTCTTGTTTTTAATTTAACTACTATATAAAAAAACGCGCAATGGATGGAAAGTCACTAATAATAGTTGAATAAAGTATGAAATAATAAAATTAAAAATAAAAATGTATTTAAGAAAAGATAATTTAGAGTGTTATTTACTACCCATTCAAAATAAAATTTATCTAAAATTTTAAAAATAGAAATATCCATGTATAATTTTCAATTACTTTTTAAAAAAACTTAATTAATTAAATTCATACTTTTTTCGTCACTTTTTATAAGTCATTAGAGCTATTAGTTTATTAAGTAGTTGACTAGGTTTTTTCCTTATTAGCCATGTCTGAGCTATCCATTTATCTCTTTTCAAAACTTTCTTCTCTCTTCAAATCTTGCAGAAAGGCATTTTAGGAAAAAAAAATTTTAATTTTACAAAATGACTACAAATGACTTAAAAATATGACTGAGAGAGTATTAGCTAATGTGTATATATGTATATAAATATATATATATATATATCATTGGATTTGCTAAGACGTGCTTTGGAGCGCGTCTTAATGCTCGCTCCAATCGTTACTGTAACGAAATTCTTGCTCCACTTGATTGGCTGCATGAGCAATGTAGCAAGAATTCCATTACGGTAACAGTTGGAGGGCATATTAAGGCATACTCCTTAGCAAAGTTTATTATAAATATTTTCAAATTATATTATATATTAAATCTACTATTTTGTATTTTTTTAGTGGTATCCGAGTTAGGGTTTTATATCCTTATAATTCTTTTAAAATAAGAAATGATGTAGAATTTTATGAGATTTTAATTAGAAGCTGATAAAATCAAATTGTTTCAATTCTTTAATATACGCTTGATAATAGATAAATATTATACTTCAAATTTTATAACCTTTCTTTTATGAGAAAAATCTCAATGCAGTTGTTACACCCTATCACCCTAGTGATTTGGTGTGGCAGCCCAGTAAGCCTTCTCCACATGACATTCCTTGCCACATCAGCTATTCCACTAATAATTTACATGGTTAAAACATGGACTGTCAACCTCCAAACCATTTCATCAGACCATTTTGACGGCAAAATTTTGAGAAACAAAGAGATTCTCCCAGACAAATTTTTAGAAACATTATGGAGATTAATTCGGTATTCCCTGCATTTCCTCAAATTTCATCATCTTGTAGCCTGTGGACTCAGCGATGATGACCTCATAGCATAAGTTCGTTTTACATATAATTTTAAGGACATCGAAATTTTGTTTTTCACATATGGAAATTCATTCAAATATATCCGATTTACTTATGTTGATGATTATACGCCATGGAAGACTGGGAGATTTATTCCGGTCTTTTTTTTAATTAAACTGTAATCTATTTATTTTGCTTAGACTCTCGGAGATGAAATAGAAATAAGTTGCCTTCAATCCGGCAGGGAAAAAAATAGGCAATTTTTTTGGATTTTCTTCACATCTTTAATGGGTTCGTTTGTTTGTTGGGATTATAATTAACGATTTGTCTATAGAGTTAGAAAGATGGTTATGCAGATACAGTGTTTGATGAAAGGCTTAAGAGATGAGTCCCTTGGACTTACGATTTTTCAGAAGATGTAGTTTGCAATTATTACATTCCTGCATTTGATTGACATTACTTTTCACCACCAAAACAAAAAGTAATTACACTAATATATGGTGCAAATAGTTGCAGAACTTTACAATCCTTGGTACTTTTCCCAAATAATATGGACTGTCAAAAATCTGCAATGCTAATATTAAGGTCATCAGATATCTTCTAACTGGATTCCAACATCATAAGGTAGGAAGAAATCCAGGTATTGCAATCTGCCATACTGATGGAGTATATTAAAGCGGGTTCCTTGAAGGTAATTTTCTTTCTTTAATCAAACTTTATGTTCTCAATACTTATGTAATATTTGTTTTGATTCTCCCATCCTTTTCCATACAATGTTATTTGGAGAAACTTGCTAGAGCTTGTTCGAAACATGTTCCAGTGACACTAGCACTACTTTTGGCTAGAGATGTTGCCTTTACATGGTCAGAGCTGCACTACAAGCTCATTATTCATCGCAACATAAAAAGTGAAAACATTTTGATTAATCTTGATGATAAGAAGAATGATGGTTCACCTCTTGTGAGCATGGTGATTTTGATAGGGCAATCCGTTTTCGCTCTAGCTTTGTATTGCTCATAGTGGGATCCCTCCTAATGACATTTGTGTCGGCAACCCTCGACGAATGGTTCCTGAGGTGTTCCGCACAATTCAGAAGCATGACCTATAAGGGCTGGTAAGTTAATTTCTACCTTCTGTTTTCTAATAAAACCGATGATGAGAAAATTTTAAAAGCTAAATCAGTTGAACCATTAGCTGGCAAAGTGGAAGGAGTTTACATTGTCATGGAGCAGGAGATGTTTCCCATGGAGACTCCTGCAGAGAAAGAGAACAGAGCTGATTATGTGTAGAACCAAGAAATCACTTCTGGATCTGAGCTTAGTGGAACACCACAAATTAAGAAGCCTTTACTTTCACTATCACTACTCTAAAGATATTTTCTTGTTTTTCCTTACCTTAATAGTATGATTTCAGGAGAGTTCCAGCAATTTGCAAGATGTTTCATCAGTGAATAGCAAGGAAAAAATCTGCCTTTTCTTCATTGAAGTCATTAGTTTACCGCAAAACTTCTGAACTTCCATTTTCTCCTGTCAAGTCAACAACATCCCAAGTCAGGAAAGAAGCTACTCCTATTGAAAAGAAGCCAACCATAGACTTTACAGAGAAGAAAAGATCAATTCCTAAATCCTTGCAAACATATGTTAATTCCACACCTGCTAAAGAACCTGACAGAGTATTTGCTTCTGCTACCAAGAAGAATGAGAATTCAAACGCTACTGCAACTTCTTATAACGGATCTCAGGACTGCAAGATTCCCCTTAGAACTCCAAAAATGGTTATTTACCTTTGCATGTTCATGCATGTCATGATAGCTTCTCTATGCCATCCCAATTCGGGACTGCTTTCCAGACATACTGATACTCCAGCTGTCTTTTTGTCACTTGCAGGCAACTTCAGCTAGTATGTTGAAGCATGCTCTAGCTATTACTTGTAGAGAATACATGGTACATGATAATTGTAATTGAGCAAGGAATCTGATTTTGATGCTACAAGACAAATGATGTCTTGATTAGAACTAAGATTTGTTTTTCATTTTATGGCTCACAGGCCTAAATCTCCAAATGCTGGAAGCAAATCAACAGGGCCAAAGTGGAACATTTTTTCTACTGTGCAAGTAAATTTCTCCAAGAACCTAGGATAAAATACATATATGACAGCACGAAGAGGAATTCAATTGAAGAACAAACAGAATATTGTCTTAAATTAGGAAAAGGAAACAATTTGACACCATAATCACATATTTATTGGACTAAGCTGAATCTTGTCATTAACACATCTCTAGAAAGTAGGATAACTGATTAACTTCGAGAAAAATATCCTATCATAATCATAAGAATCAAGGAAACTCTTTTCTAAATTCTTTGGCATGCTCAAAAGAAGGAATGCAAAAGAAACATCAAGGAAATGACTTCAAAATATAAATTTATTCTTGATGTTGACTTCTTTCTTTCTTGCAGAACTCAGTGGCAGAACCTCAGTTAGGTAAACTAGAAAGAAAGCACAGTTCCAGCACAATCTCAGTGCCATCATCAATCCCTAAGAACAAGAGCAGCAACAGTTCGGAGCATGTATCTGCTAGGAATGGCCAAAAGACTCAAAACACCAATAATTCTTTTGCTTTAGTGCCAGAAATGATCGATCACGAGAATAAATCATTGAACATTCTGTACTGATTAGATAAAATTTTTACCACTCTTTCATTGTAGCAGGCTTGATTCATGAAAATTACCACAAGACATGACAAATGAGACTAGGACAAATATTATTATCCATGTTAGAATGTAAAGGGGCAAAGCAATTATATGCTCTTTGTATTGCTTCAGCATATGTAAAAATTTCAAACTTTACAAATTCCGGTCAATTTCTTCTATGCAACAATTGCATTATGGTTAATTATGGAAAATGTACAAGCTTTTTTTCTCATCTTGTCCAGTTAAATGCTATTTCATAAAAGTTTGAGCTTCAACAGATAAAGATCTAAGATTTGTATTTAACTTCTGATACTAGA
>JAOXNR010000030.1:17781834-17792046 GCA_028571225.1 Parsonsia alboflavescens
TTTACAGCTATCAAATGTTTACAGGGTGTCTTAAAGATCACCTGATATAAAGTAGTATCAAATGTAATTTTATGGAAAATTACATAAAATAATATATAATTTAAATCTATTTTTTTTCTATCATAATTACAGAGTCAAATAGAAAACATTTATTCTCATCTAATAAAATAATATATATAAATATATTTTTATATATATTACATGGTTTTTTTATTTAAATAGATTTAAGGAAATTCTATACCTATATATATAAAAAAGAAACATTTAATGAGGAGCTGGTAGCTCCTCACAATTGGGTGAGATTAATTTTTTGTGAAATTTGACAGAGGAAAGTTTTAGACTAAAAAGAAATAAATTATTTATTTTTATAAGATAAATACTAACTATTTTTACATGTGCCATTATAAAAGAAAGTATTTTGTTGATAAATGTGTGCAAGAAGATAAATGCATTCTCTTAGATTTATCACCAACGTTTACTAAAACATTTATTTTTCTTTTATAAAACTAACTTATTGTTTAATTATATTATATTCTTATATCTTTGAATGTCATCAATGAAAATTTAACGACTTTTAACTCCTTCTAATAAGATTAAATTTTTTGTATATAATTAAATTAATTATAATTATATAATTTATTTCCTAAAGATTTAAGTCATTTAATTTGTATAGGTTTCCTAAAGTATTATAGTTTTCTTTTTAGATAGATTTAATTAATATATTATCAAAAGATTTAAGTCAATTTATCTATACAGGTTTATAATTTATTTTAAAGCAAGTATTTTTTTAATAAAAAAAAACTAATCTAAATTATAAAGATTTCTAACTCATTTAATGTCTATCTTCAGAAAAAAAAAAAGAGAGTTAAATTTAATAAATTTTTAACTATAATTTATTTACCAAGATTTAAATTATTTACTAATTTATTTCTAAATGATATATATATAAATATATATATATTTATAAGTTAAGAAAATCAATTTCAAATGATTTAAAGATATGTAAATTTTATTCTAAAAAGAATCAGATAATGATTCTATCCAAGAGATATGAAGAGGTTTTAATTAAATTAAAATTATTAAGCTCTTGTATTTTTTGTTTCTTTGGATTTTTTAGTCGAACAATCTTTAGGTTAATTAACTATATATATATAAATATATATATATATTTATATTCAGGTATACGAATTTATTTATTATTATAAAAATCAATATAAAAAACTTAACTAAATGTAATTCTAAAATATAAAGTATATAAAAGATTAATATATATTATTTTTATCTTACGGGACAAAGTATGAACGATAGTTAATTTGATTAGAATTTGTATTAAATTTCTATCTTATACATATATAGAGGATTGGTTACCGTATAAGTTTACTATTAAAATTTATTGAAAAAATCAATTAAAAAAATATATAATCTTTATAAATATAATCAATTTAAAAATCAATTTTCAAGAATATAAATATAACTCTCTCTCTATATATATATATTTAGAGGTCTCTTGCAGCCAACCAAGCGGAGTAAAAATTCCGTTACGGTAACGGTTGGAGTGCACATTAAGGCGTGCTCATATATTTATTTATTTATATTTAGAGGTCTAATTTGATCCGCTCTTGCTAATTATCTTACATGAGCTTTAGATTCTCATTACTCCTATATAAAAATTATAAATTAAAGTTTCTTAGATATAAAACATTTGATCTTAGTCAAAAAGTCAAGAAATGTATAATTCTTAAAGCCTATGGTCTTTTAATTTTATACAAATTTCTCTATCTTCGAATTTCTTAATATAGCGATGTGAGACAATACTTTAGTCTCAAAACAAAACAAAATATATTTTTGAAATAAATCATTTGATGATTTTTGTAAATATTTATATTTTGAAATATCCAAAGACTCTCTCTCGTTAATATTTTAACAGTTAAAGAGAGAAAACAATTGATTTGGACATAATTAAACTTTATCCTAATCATTCAAAAAATGACATTTGTCAGCCTCTCATGGATACTACTTTTATATATTAAATATAGATATATACTGCAGCTAATTTTCTTTAACCATACATTCTAGATTTTTCTTGTTTATTAGTGACATTTGAGATTAGGGGTGTAAATGAGACGAGACAATTCGGGAACGGTTCAAGTTCAACTCGATGAAAGCTTGAATTTAGCTTGCTTTAATCTTGCTCGAGCTGAGCTTAAGCTCACTCTCTTATGAAATAAGCTGAGCCAATCTCGTAAGTATTCGATTTGTTAGTCTCGCGAGTCTAAATGAACTTTTAATATAAATAATTTTTTATTGATAATATTATATATAATATAACTTATTTATTAAATATATAATGTTTTTTATTTTATATAATATATTTTATTCATTCATCTACTATATATAATAAATATTATTATTTCTTAAAGTTTCAAGAAAAAAAAATTAATACACCAAAACGAGGTTAAAGGATTTCGAGTTTGGAGTCGAGTTGAGTTTAAACGAATCCAAATACTTAACCTTTTTGACTGTACTTAAATGAGCCCAAACTCGAGCCTTCTAAATATTTAAATCAGTCAAACTTGAGCTTGAATTTTAAAGTTCGAATAAGTCCAAGCTTGAGCCTAACAGATTTAGACTTGACTCATTTGCCGTCCTATTTGAGATGATGAAACCACAATTTTTTTTTTGTAAATATTTTTCATCATGATTATTCTGCATGATCAAAATGTAAATACTTATCTGTGACCAAAAGGTTGTAAATATAACTTATTGGTTCTCGTTCAATTATTTCAATAAATAACTAAATTTGGTACATAATAACTCAATGTAATAATTGTGTTTTTTTTATAGTAAAAATAACTTAATCTTTTTGTTCAATATTAAGGCTACTTTTGTTTCTGAAGAATAAGTTGGACAAATTAGAGGGATTTGTGGTGGATGGAAATATATTGTTAGTTTCCACTCCAAATCTAATCAACCCATGCACCCATCAAATACGAGACAAAACATCCAGTGGTATATCTTCACAGGTTCAGATGGATCAAAAAAGAGAGATTGAATTGAATCAATTGATCAACATTAACAAAAGAATTACAGCAGATCAGATCATGATTCAGATGACTCTTCAAAACTCTACTGAGGAGAGGGCTAAAGTAACAATGATTACAAACTAAAACACTTAATCTCCAGGAAGCAGTTTTGTAATGCTTCTTGTACCTATACGTCTGGTAGCAGCAGGAATTATCCTGGATGGTGATAAGACTTGTGCAAAGGATATGTTGTAAGAATCTGTTCCTAGGCGACTCTGCAGCCAACCTCGGCTTCCTGAGAATCCATCAGTCACAATCCATGTTTTCTTGAAGCCAAGTTTTGTAAGTGTCTTGGCAACTGTTTTAGCTGAGTTTGAGTACCTGAGATTTTTAACAATGTATATATATGCCAAGCTCAGTTTAATCCCCGCATGGAAGCCAAGATGGTTGCTAAAATGGAGTTTCCCGTAAGCAAATTAAGGAGAAACTCACGAGTCCAATATCACCAGGTTGGAACCCTTGTTGATCTTCTTGAGATATGAAATCTTTAACGCTGTCAATTCAGCTTCTACTTTCTTTGGACTTCTCACTTGATTTCTTAGCTTGCTGGGCAGTTCTTCTAAGCTGAAACAGTTCAGATTCGATGTTATGTAAGAATGAATGCCTCAAAGAAACAAGACTTTTCTCTCATCTCAAAGGTAAGACATGCAGTACTTCTGCACTATCACAGGAGTGATACACTGTTCTTGTGCCCTTAGGCATTTGACAGATTCACACCAGTAAAACTAATCGGTAGGATCTTTATAGTTCTTTGAATATAATCTACGAAATGATTGGTGATTCATAGGCATCAATCCTTCAAAATTCAAGTCAATTAATAAAACATATGCTTATACATGACAAATACTACAAAGAAAATGTTATTCTCAGTTGCTGTCCCTTTGTTAACTTCATAAATCTACAACTCTCGTTTGAAACTATATCCACTCATCCCACAGATCCATACAACAGAAAAATCCAAGATTCTTACTTCTTCTCTTTTTGCTCTCCCAGAGATATTGCATTAGTACAACTAGAACTTTCCATGGTCTTGCATATAAGGGCCTCATTGAATATATACGAAAATGGAGCCAAAAAATCTGAAGACCGAGTGTCTCATTGAAAGAGTTCAATTTATCCAGTCTCATGCAATTCCTAAAAGAAACCGTGAAATGTTCACTTACGGGATTGCAACCAGTTGGTTTTTCACGGCAGAGGGAAGGCGGGGAATTCCAGCTGTGTCCTTGTCCTTCTCTGACCTGATATCAATCATAACGTAATTCTTTGTACACATTGCATCCAGTGTTTGAGCAGGAGTTAGTGCACCTGTAGATTATTTGCACCAAGTCAAGCATATGCGTGTATCCATTTGGAAATAAACATAAATTTAGAAAGGAAATTAGAGAGTATCATAAAGTCGAGCCTTAGAGAAACGAACGAGAAAATTTGCAAGAAGATAAGGGGTGAGAGGAATGAATTGATCGAATCCAGTCTATCAAATTACCCTTATATCCTCGAAAACCGAAAGAGATGGCAGAAAAGACAGGAGGAAGAAGAAGGTATGCAACGAATAATGCACCACCAGCATATACAATTGTAACAGGATCAGCAGATGAGATGGTTTCCATGGTAGATGAGGCTATAGGCTTTGCATCTTCTATCACCTTGGTGGTTTGTTGTGCAGCATCAGCAACGGTCTGGAATTAAGACGAAAAGAAACTCATGAAACTTCACCTAGTGAAATATCAGATCTCAAAATTGCAAACAGCAAAACCAGATTCCTCCACTTTAAACGAAGATCAGGACCAAAATCTATTGGATTATTAAAAAGGTAACTTGCATGCTTTGATTCATCTAAAATTAAGTTCTTGAACTTTTTCCATAAAATTTGCAGAAGATATATCTTGAGAACTTGAAAAGCAGACAGTTAAAACCCCAAGTCTTTTACCAAATTAGATTCTATTCTTGAATGAAGAATGTTGATCAATAATGATTGTCCCAAAGAGGTAGGTTGCAAATTCAGAGCAATTCTACCTCTTGATTTCTTAATATTAGTAGAGAGAATACTTTTCAACACAATTCGTGGCTTCTAAAATACTCCCTCTGTTAACTATCAGACATTGACTATCATTTTGTAAAAATTAATCTAATTTTTTTTCACTAAAATGTTATCTAATCATCTTTTCAAAAATTTGAATACCATTTTTTATAAGTATAGCAGTAGAGAGTTAATATAGAAAAAATATATTCAAAAAGCTAATTAACTAACGACGATGACTTATAATTAGTGACAAATTAGTTAAAATGACCTATGTTTAGTGAAGTATCAGACAAATAAAAAATTTACAAAACCAGGTGAATATTGTAGCATCTTCATCGAAATATGGTGGTTTAGTACATTGAATCCTAGGATAGAAGGAGACAAATTCTTCATTTCTGTTGGGTTTTTCTTTCTCTTAAAAGAAAAAAGGGGCTGTGGGGGGGGACTATAAAATTTTGTTTGTGCACTTTGCTTAACGGAAAAATTCTTTTTTGCCAACTTTAAAACTTTCAAATTACTTTTGCAATTTACAAAAGTCATTAATGAAGAATACGAACCAATAAAGATCTGATAAACTCATTAGATTAGGGCATGAAGTCAAATAAAGTAAGCACCTTTGCTGCAGTAACCACAGGTTGTGTGTCAAAGCCAGAGCTCTGAATTGCCTCTTGGGCTTTCTTGGATGCCTCAGACATTGCAGGTGATGCAATCTTCAGAGCCTGCTCTCCAGCCTGCTTCAGAAAGGGCAAAGCGCTATCAATGCCAGGCTTGACGACTTCGACTACAGTCCCAATCACTCGCCCAGCAATATCAAAAACGGTAGATCCCACTTCTTGAACTCGATCAATTGTCGACTCCACCTGAGTAATTCAGTAACGAAGAAGCAATTTTGTGGGGATCAATTTCAGGAAAACGCTACCAGAATTCAGAACTAAACTCTAAAATTCTAAGGGAAAAAAAAGGACTTTACCTGATTGAGAGAAGAGACAATTTGTTCCTTGGGCAAGCTGACAGCTTTAGCATCGTGTGGAACAGTGAACAGAGCAACCAGAGAAAGAGTGGTTGATGTAGGAAGTGACACTGCTAGAGAGATGGTTTTACTCTGATTCTTGTGTGAAAGTTTAACAGGAGGAACAAAGACTTTGGATGGTGAAGAAGAAGAAGAAGATTGGGGTAGAGGAAGTGATGGTCTAGCTGTGGCTGAAGCTCTCAGAGCCATCACCCTCAGTCTCTTGCCAGTGCTCGTTCTGTGTGTATGTGTGCAAACTGTAAAGACTCTGCTTTTGCAGTTTGGTTGGCTTCGGATCGCAGAAGAAGTAGAAGAGGCATTTGTGATAGAAAACATAGAATCGTCCAAGTGTCTTTGATTGGTACACGTAATCCGACGTGGAATTCTAACTTATAAACTAGCCTTCCATTGTCTTTCCACGTGAACTATAGGATGAGAGATGTGGGCTACCTTCAATTTTGTGACTGAGGCTCCTTTTCTTCCCATTGGATACTTAGATTGGAGGTACCTGATGAATCCCATACCAATTCTCCCTCTTCCGATCCTTAACCTTCAACTCGAAATCGTGCTGAAAGTATCCCAGCTTCAGATCCCTCAGACTTGTACTGGTTGCAACCCATTTGGAACAATCTTTATCCGTTTACAGTCTATGATTTCCACTTGTTTAAGGGTTGGCAAATGCCCCATCTTCTGTCTTCCACGTATGTACTGAGAGGAAAGACAGTTTCAAGAAATGGAGTTGAGGGAAGCCTCCATTAGAGCAGACCAGTTCTTTCCCGTAATATGAATCTTGTTTCAGTTTCAAGATTCTCAGGTTTTGCGGCTTCTCCAGCTTCGGCATAGGGTCTTCCATCAGATAGTTGCCTTGCAAAGATAACTCCGTAAGGTTGGGGGTGGAACTGATGAACATCAAAAAGGCTTTTGATAAATCCTCTTAGATGCAACTTAGAAAGACAAAAATGATTCCCCGGCATCAATGACAGTGGAATGTGGACACATGTCATGTCAAATTTGTCATATGAATCCAGCAGAGTGTTCCCACCAACCTTTAGCTTCAGAGATTCCAGGTTCTGTAACATAAAAATCCATTTAGCCAAGGCTGCTTCATGGGTAGATAGTGCACCATACACCTGCAACTCTCTGAGGCTGATCAATCTTTCTAAGCGATGCTCTATTTGAGTTTTCTGGCCAATGCATATCCCATGCAGGGATCGAAGGCAAGGCAAATTTGCATTTCTTGGTGGATTTAGAGTCATCTCTTTCTGTTTGTTGAAATACAGATTTCCGAGGTGATGCAGATTCCAAATTGCAGTAGGAAAGGGATTAATCAATGTTGATCTCAAGTCCAAGGTCCGCAGCTTGATAAGGTAATGGATTGATGATGGAATCTTGTTTAACCAAGTTCCTCTTAACCCAAGGTACCTCAAATGAATTAGATTTTCTATAGAAGAATCCAACTGAGTCAAGTAAATATCTTCCAGATCTAGGACCCTCAAGAGTTTAAATTTTTTGAGTCCTAAGCTTGTTTCACTCATATCAAAGCATAATAAAGAACGAAAATTTTCAGTATGCTTTGTAATGGGTAATACTCCCGAATGAATTGCTAGTCGACGACCTCTAATAAGGTAATCAACATGTAAATCTCTATTGATGACATCAAGAAAACGATCTTCCTTAGCCTTTGAGATTGCAAGTTTGCTAAGAAGATCATGCACATTGCAGGCTTTAATCTTTCCGCTGGAACTTCTTTTTGCCACTTGAATCATACTCCTTCCAATTAGCTCTTCTAAATAATCTTCTGCTACATCTTCAAGTGGTTCCTCACCTCTGGGAAGCACAAATCCTTCTGCGATCCATAATAACAATAATCTTCTGGCTGAAATTTCAAAATCTTCAGGGAACAAGCCCAAATATAGAAAACAGGATTTCAAATAATATGGCAGTTCCCTGTAGCTCAAACCCAAAATTTCTTCACATTGCAGAGGATCTTGGCTCAGCTGCCAATGCAGACTCTGCAAAACCTTTAGCCAGTTGTTGAAGGTTGGATCCTTTCTAGATAAGAGACCTCCCAACACAACAACGCCTCAAAGAAAGTCTGCTAACTGCAGAGTCTGCCCCTTCTCTAGGTCTCCCTATGTTTCCAATTCCATAAGTTGATCTGCTATTACTGATCTCATGAAGCCTACTCCTTATTCTTTTGATCCGATTGTTCATTTTAATACGTGAGATTAATTCACGAAATAAAAAGTACCTTTTAGGAAATGTAATAAGTCTTGATCTCCTGCTTTTTTGTGCCATACTGAAGATGAAAGAAACAACAACATCATCAGCATCATATGCCACATCCCTTATGTCTGCAATCCAATTTTTCACTCGTTCATCACTCTCTTCCTGTGAATCTGCATCTTTCAAGAAACATCTCCTTTGCCGTAATTCCCCGTCGATCTGTCAGACGTGATCGCGAAGTTTCAAGTCCTTTGACAAAGATGCAGCTTCCTCAATCAGATAGCAAGCAAGTTTTTCTAGTAGCAAAGAAACAACATATTCAGCCATGTTAGTGTATTCTCCTGCTTCCTGAAGGGACTATAGACCTGGAGATCAGTGGTCTTGAAAATGGTCTACAATTTTCTTCATTCTACTAAAGACCACCTCTAGTATGAACAGATCAAGGAAGTCGAATCCAGCTGTCAGAACATAGAACTCTCAACTACCGTTACCTAAGCTTCTTTTGATACATTAAAGATAATTTGGTAGTCAATGAACTGAAATATAAAATTCTCCTCCGTTCACAATTGACAAGTTTAAATGTCTTGAGATTCCTTCATCAAAACATCATGAAAGAGTCATGAGAAAATGCCACGGGAACACTTCCACCATTGTCTTAAGGGCAAAACTTGGTCATCCTTTCTTTGAGGCGTTGAGTAAAAGCTCGAAAAGGAATTGTCCAACGGACTAAGAAGTAAGAACTAGACGTGGTTGCCATCCTTTCACTCATATCTTGTAGTAATCTGCTGAAAATTCAAGCTTTCATATTGGAAAGTCTAACCCCTTTTCAGGTGTCAAACTTTTCTTTAGAAATTGAACACGTCAATTTACTCTTTTTACTATGATAACAGATAGTTCGTTGAAAAGAAAAATGAAAAAATGACAAAATCAATCATATCCTTTCACAATTAGTCTGCTCTACAATAGAACAAAAAAGGGAAAAGAAAAAGATTCAACCGCGAGTCCAATTATTCATGAGCTTAAGAAATGGTGTCTCGCACAGAGTACCTGTGACTTTGAAGATGAAAATGACAGAGTAATTTTAGTTTCTTTTGATAGAGTTAGAGGGAAGATTATTTCTTTTTGCCTGCTTTATTAACAATCATCACTGATTCACTGCTATTTATAACAAGAAAATAGTGCTGCTCATTTGTCTAACTATTCCCACAAAATAGGAACTAACTCTATCTCAATTGAAACTACTTACAGGAATTTGTTTACTGGTAGCTTGCAGTCATCGGGAAAAAAAAAGCTAGACCGTTGCAAAAAAGAAAAGGTTTCACCTGCACCTCCTCGACTATAGATAAGTCCCATTTGCATCATTAAATTTTTTTCTCCTTCATCATTATGCATATGGTTGTGTTGTGATTGTTCCCTCCATAATTATGCAAGATTGGGATAATCTATGGAAAGTTGGCCCATTATTATTTATTAATAATAATAAATTATTATTATTATAAAATTTTAAATAAAAATAAAAATTTATATTATTAAATTTAAAATTAAATAAAAATTAATTTTATTAAATTTTAAATTAAATAAAAATGTTATTATTATTTTAAGTTAAATATAAATTATTATTATTATTAAATTATAAATGAAATAAATTGTAACTAAAATAAAAATTATTACTATTATTATGAAAATAATTAAAAATTATTATTATTATTAAACTATCACTATACTTTACAATGATTTATTATTATTATACAATGTAGACTATACTGTTAGTGCATAATTGAATTTAATTATTCAATTTACTTTAATACTTAATATTTTATAATGATTGTCCTGCCTTATTTTATTTTTTTTATAAATAAAAATACATTGTACTT
>JAOXNR010000030.1:17792146-17848979 GCA_028571225.1 Parsonsia alboflavescens
TATATTAAGAAAGTAAAATAATAATATTATAATGACTCCACCAATGTCTATCTACTAAAAATAATAATAATAAGTTAAAACTATAATATGTTTTAAAATTAAATACTTGGGATAAAGTTTTATACAATAGTTTTAAATAATAAAATATTATAGATTTTTCTGTGAAATATTATGTAGGATTTAAATAATACTTTTTCATGTCATAACAAATTTTTTGGAGCTTATTTGATTTATTGTGCTTAGTTTAATTTAACGGCAATCTAGCGAATTATTTATTTATTTTTTATATATTTACAAAGATATGGATCATGAATGTCACGAAGGCAACAATAGTCAGGGAACTTTTCCCCGTACCCGTACCAAGCAATAGTCTCCTGGTATGGGGAAAGTTTTATGGTTATCATTTTCCTCATGGCATGAATGAAAGTGCATCCAACTTGCCGTCCTGTGATAATGGCTCCTCTTACTATGCTCCGTGCTTGGGATGGCAAGCTAAAGAGATGGAAAGTCAATATCCCATTTTTCAATTTAAATGATGCGGACTTATCTGGTGAAAGTAGGGAGGGGCAATAGGTGGGAAAGTTCAGAAAAATTCTCCTTGAGATGCTTGGAATTCTGATACTTGATGAGGGTCACACACCGCATAACCAGAACAGCCTATTGTGGAAGGTTTTGACAAAAGTCGAGACAAAAGCGACGGATAATCCTATCTGTTGCTAAAGGGAAAACAGTCTTGCAAAAGGAAGATGAGTTTCTTTGACAAGCCTGAAGTATCAGAATACTAATGATGCAATATAGGAACTCAGAGCAATGTCAGATCCATTTGTGCACGTGCACAAAGGATGGTACTATTCTTGACATTTTTTGTGCCTAACAGCCAGAGGGAGATGTTTATGAGAGGGAGGTGACAGATCCACCTACTCTAATTGAGGTCCGAACTACCGATCAGGTTAGATTAAACATCTCTCTATTTTTGAATATTTCATATGGGAATCAATTTTCGTAGTTAGTTAATTTATTTTAAATAGTAGGGGAGAGCGATGTCGGTGAGAGAGAGGCTTCACCCGCTTGGCCTAGTACTATTGTATCCGACCCTGTTGTTCAGGTGAGACATGACATAATTAACTTAGTTTCTTAGTATTTTTTTGACTTCATATTTATATGTCTGGTTCAAGTGCCTTTAATTTAATTTATTTACGTTCTAATAATTTGATTTAAAATTATCTTAGGAGGGAGGACATATTGTTCAGACCAAGGTCCGAGCTGCAAGCCTCATGTTACCTTTCACGGACCCCTCTCACAATATACATTATGGGCCTCCAAAGAAGAAGTCCAGAACGAAGAAAGGGAGAGAGATAGGTCTGCCTGGGGAGGGCTCTATGGTATTTCTAGTGGACACTCCTCAAAATTGGAGCTGTTTGGATAATTTCTGCTCTTTGAGGGAATTGGAGAAGTATTTACATGCATTTCGTTAATACAATTTAGCTTTCTCTTCATAATTAAGATACTGTGCCGTTTTTAGTACATTAGAGTTATTATTTATATTTTCTAACAATTTTGGTTTCTTTGCGGCAGTCGCTTGACTGGGGAATTTCTTTCATTTGACGGGAATTTTTTGAGGATTGTTCAAGATTGCACTCAATAGTTGGAGGACCCTCATGTCAATCAATTCATCAGAGGGCTTCGACGGGCAGCTATAGTGAATCCGGATGCCCACCCTATGGCTGAGAGGTTCGCCATTGTATCTCCTTATCTCTACGTAAGTATTTTGTTTAATTTTTATCAAGTGTATAAAGTATTTTTTTCATATAATATCAATTAAAAATGACACAATTTGCAGAGTATGTTTCATTCTGCTTTCGTTTCTACATCCACTGGAGGGAAGCCTAAGACCCACAAATTCAATGAAGGTTCCATCAGTTAGGTGAAGGAAGTCAGAGAAGATAATGAGGTTGCCTAATGGCAGGTCGATGAAGTAACAAATATATTTACTATTTATTTTTTAATTTTAAATTACATTTCATTTTAAAATAATTTAATATTTTCTGATGTATTCGTAGATCTTGATGCCATGTTGCCACAAGAATCACTAGGTACTTCTACGAATCTCATCGAAGAAGGCGAAGGTTACTCTATATGATCCGAGGCCAGCATAGGATAAAGTGGTGAAGGCATGTAGGAGAGAGCTGATGAATCCGGTTTGTAGGATGTTGCCGCACCTTCTGGTACAGGCTGGCTATCATTCCATGATGGGAATTGCTGCTGCTCTAACTGCCAAGTTCATATATGAGTTTTTTGGCATTAAATCCCTCTCGAGTCAGCCTGATTCGATTAGCTTTGGGGCCTACATTACATATTATATGGTGCAACTACTGAGAGAGTATGTTGGGACGATGCCATCATTGGAGGATATTCCAGATGCATCCCAACGCATCAGGGACGAGATGCCATTGATCACGCTTTATTATATCAGCGGTATATAGATTTTTGTCTTAGTGATTTTTTGTTTTATATCATGTATATATTTTGTACAGCTTGTAAATTATGTAAATGAAAATGAAATTATATTAGTTGTTTTATTTATATTGTGTAATTAAAAATAATATGAAAAAAACTACAAGTGATGATTAATATGAAAATAATTACAAGTCATGAATCATATAAAAAGAATACGAAAATAATTACAAGTTATGAAAATAGAGCAGTGACAGTGACATGTCGTGGTTTCAGATGCACCATTTTTGTTCCCTGTTGCGTTTGAACTGTAATAGTGACATGCCTCGATATCTGGTTTGATAATGACAGTGACATGCCTTGGATACAAAATAGTTACATAAACAAATGGGGAGATGAGATATGAGTTTGGAAATGGGAAAAATGCTTTTCTGGTGGAAGGTCGGTAGAATGATCCCAAGGTCGGTGTAATGATCTAAAGGTCAATTTTATCCACTGAAGGTCAATATAGGCTTGAAGATTAGCCTATACTACCGAAAGTCGACCAGACCTCCAAAAAAAACTGGGCTTGAAGGTTGGTCTCTACTACCAAAGGTCGACTATACCTCCTGAAAATCGGTCAATACTTCAAACACTCAACACAAGTAACTTTCTTTCTTTCTTTCCTTATATCAAACAAATAACATAAAACTGATGACCAGCAAAATCCAGCGATACTTAAGAATCAAAACACGACCATCAGACACCATAATAGCAAAAAATAAAAACAAATTGAACAACGCGAGCTTGATCTTGTGAAGAAAAAAACCAACACCTTTCCCAAACTCAGACACAACTGCCGCTTGTTTTTTTTCTTCAACAAAGAGAATAAGTTCCTTTCAATTTCAATTCAGTTTTACAGCAGTGCAGTGAGGAATGAGCTTCCTGTAAAATTGCAGGAATTAAAGTTGAATTAGGACTCAAAAATACCTTCACTTTTTTGAACCAAACCCCATCCCTCCAATTGAGTTGAGATTGATTTGAATTCTTAACCTATAGATTGGAATAAAAAGAATCTTCATCCACTTCCTGTTTTAACCGTTTCCACCAATCAGCAATAAGGCAAGTTAACGGCAGAAAAATTGATTCTCCTCAAAGAATCTGCCCCCGTATTTTAACTTCCTTGCTTATATTCAATAATATAATCATATCCCACTAATTTAGGAAGCCAACGAGCCTGGGCAGGAGTGGTAATTCGATGCTCCATGAGATATTTCAGACTTCGTTGATCCGTCTTAACCACAAATGATTGTCCCAGTAAGTTAAGGCCGCCACTTCCTTACGGCTTTCACAATTGCCAGCATCTCCTTTTCATATGTAGATAGAAGGAGAGAGGAACCTTCTAGTAACCTTTTAATGCTTCACTAAAAAATGCAATTGGCCGTCCCTTCTGTGAGAGAATGGCTCCAATACCTGTCCCACATGCATCGCACTCAATAGTAAAAGTTTGCGAGAAGTCTGGTAATCGGAGAACTGGAGATGTCGATAGAGCCTGCTTGAGAGAAGTAAATGCAACTTCTGCTTCGACATTCCATTGGAACCCATCCTTGGTAAGAAGTTGATTGAGAGGGGCTGCAATTTGTCTGAATTTGCTGATGAATTTTCTATAATAACCTGCCAACCCAAGGAAGCCTCGAACCTGTTTAGTAGTTTTTGGCGTCGGCCATTCCAATACAGCTTGAATTTTCTTCTGATCAACAGCTACTCCAGATTTAGATATGACTTGTCCCAGGTATTCCACTTGAGTATCTCCAAAATTACATTTGGTTGCCTTGGCATACAACTGATTAGCTCTTAGAATCTCCAGAACAGTTCGGAGGTGAGACAAATGTTCTTGCCATGTCTCCCTGTAAACCAAGATGTTGTCAAAAAATACCAATATGAACTGAAGTAGGTATGGTCTGAAAACTTCATGCATCAAACTTTGGAATGTTGCAGGGGCATTCCTGAGGCCAAATGGCATGACTAGGAATTCGTAGTGTCCATCATATATCCGGAACGCAGTTTTGAGAAACTCTTATTTGGTTGTATCCTGCACGTAAATCCAGTTTAGAGAAATACTTCAAGCCATGCAATTCATCCAGTAACTCATCAATAACTGGAATTGGGAATTTATCTTTAATGGTGATGTTGTTTAAGGCCCGCTAGTCAACACAAAATCTCCAACTTCCATCTGCTTTTTTGACGAGTAAGACAGGTGATGAGAATGGGCTTCTACTGGGATGAATTAATCCTGACTGTAAAGAGTTCTTGGACTAATTTTTCTATTTGTGATTTCTGGTAATGAGGATATCTATAAGGATAAACATTGACGGGACCAGAATGCGGTTAAGAGAGGGATTTGGTGATCATGTGACCGGTGGGGTGGTATTGATGTTCGAATGTCAAAGATATCTTGAAATTCACCTAATAATGTTGTGAGTTCAGGTGGGTTACTGCGTATCTTTTTTCTTTTTCTACCAAGGTGATTTGCAGGAAAAAACCAGTATTGTTGTTATGTTCCTTCTTTTTCAATGCAGTGATATCTCCTTGCTTCATCCCATGGAATACCAGTCTCTTCCCATTAGCATTAATGGACATGGTGAGGTGCTTGTAGTCAGTCTCAACTGGATCTAGGGTTGACAACCAATGTGCTCCAAGTACAACAGAACAGGCAGTGACAGGTAAGACATAAAAATCTGCCAAGGAATTAAATCCTTGTATATCAAAAGAAAGAGCCTTGCATTGTCCTGCACATTGAGCTTGCTCTTTATTAGCAACAATAATTTTAAAGGGCTTGTCTGTTATCACCTGTAGTCCAAGTCTCTTTGCCAAGGTTTCATCTATGAAGTTACGGACAGCCTCCATTGACCAGAATGGCCACTTCTTGCCCTTTTATCCTCCCACGAAGTCTCAAGGTTTGAGGGTGATCCACTCCGGATATTCCATTTAAAGAAATCTTATTTGCTGTATAGTTTTCATTAGATGAGTCCTCATCTAAATCCATATCTTCTTCTCCTACATCCTCAATCATGAACAATTGCGGGCGGCGACATCGATGTCCTAGAATGAATTTTTTGTGACGGTAATAACATAACCCCTTATCTCATCGCTCCTTTGCTTCCTGTGATGAGATCCTTCGGAATGAAGAGGGTTCAGGAATGTTGTGTCTGGCTGTAGGAACTGGTCCGAGAACTCCAGTAGTGGTGTGAACCTTGGCAGGCCAGCTGGTCTTGGAGATGGAAGTGCCTTCTTCTGAAGGCTATTTCGTTCCTCAATTACTCGAGCCAGCCCAATAGATGTAACTAGCATTTTGGATTGTTTGATTTTGACAACCTGTCTGACTTCATCTTTTAGGCCTGCAATGAAACAACCAACCAAAAAATTCTCTGGTAAATCATCAGCCCTATTGGATAATTTTTCGAATTCTTCTTGATAGGCTGCAACTGTGGTTGTTTGTTTCAGTCGAGTCAATGCTTCAAATGGATCTTCATAGTCTGTGGGTCCAAAACGTTGAAGAATCTCCTTTTTAAACTCCTCCCATGTCATTGGACCTTTGAGTTTACTAATCAATCGATGCCATTGCAAGGCAATTCCTTCCAAGTGGAAGGAGGTAAGCTGTACAGGTTGGTTTTCTGCAACTTCCTGAAATTCAAAATATTGTTCTGCTTTTGTATATCCAGCCATGGGATTCCTCCTCTTCAAACTTTGGGAAGTTAAGTTAAAGGCGATGGTTATGGCCTATGGGGGCTTGGATTTGGAATAGGTGTGTAAACGAGTCGAGTCGCCGAACGAAAGCAGGCTCATTTATATTCTTTCAAGTTCAGGTTCTAGCTCTCAATAGCCTAAATAGCTAGGCTTGAGCAAGATTCTTTTATTATAAGGAAGGCTCACGATTTCGAGTTCGGCTCATTTAAGCTCACCTCAAACTAGATTCGTTTAAACTTTAAAAAATTAATAAAATTAAATTTTACAATAATAATATTTAAGATCAATTTTATTTATACAACACTTTCAAATCTAAATCTCCTTTATAAGTCTTTGAAGTCTGAATTTAAAAAAAAAAAAAAACACATTCTAGAGTTACTTAAATCACAAACCATGCCATGACAAAATGATCAAATTAGCAACACATGTTTCTCCTAAATTGATGAAATACAATTCTTGTAATTCTTTTGACACACATCTTGTGATTCAATTGAATGCTCGAAATGATAAAATCTCAATTTACAATTAAACATATTTACAATTTATATATATTTGTGTGTAATAATCAATCAAATAAAACATCTAATAACTAAATTCTCACATTATATATTATGTCCACAGAGAAACTTCCAGTTCATACCTTAAAGTAACTTGTTAAATTTCTTGAATAAGGCATTCGACTTATAAGAGTTAGGATCAAATTATATGTATATATAAATAAAAAAATTATATAATAAATAGACAATATCATATTTTATATATATATATATATAAAAATATATATATTTATATTTATATATAAATAAATAAATTATTATATATATTAAAAACGATCTTATATAAATAAATACATATGGTTTCAGCTTGACTCATTTAATAAGAGAGCCCAGTCCAAGCTCGGCTTTAGCTCTTCAACTACGAGCCGAATTCAAGTTTTTATCGAGAAGAATCTAAACCGTTTGTAAATAGTCTCATCTCATTTACGCTCCTAGTTGGAATTACTTGATCCTGAGATGAATTTTGTTTGGGTAGAGGACTGTTTAGGTGCTTGGGGTTGTGACTTTGTTGAGTTGATTTCAGGAGGATCAAAGGGGTTTGGTTTCATCTTGCGAGGCAGTGAGGGACTGTAAATTCAGATGCTGGGATTCTTGGGTAGCTTTCCTGGATTGTATTTCAGAGACCATGGTTTGCATGGTAAAATGGATTTGGTCGAAGGTGGATTCATGTCTGGCTAGAGCATCATTGACTTCATTGCGGAACTCTGCATTGGATTTACCACGAGTCTCCATCCAGAGGCTCCGATACCACTTGATGGAGTAATTTTAGTTTCTTTTGACAGAAAAAACAGAGAGAAGAAGATTGAAGACAGAAGGGAAGATTATTTCTTTTTACCTGCTTTATTAACAATCATCACTGCTATTTATAACAAGAAAATAGTTCTGCTCATTTGTCTAACTATTCCCACAAAATAAGGAACTAATTCTATCTCAATTGAAACTACTTACAGGAAATCTGCAGGAGATTTCTACCCATCTGCAGCAACTGTATCATAAAATTGGCCAAAGAGCTCCTCCTAATAATTGGACTGCTCTTACTTTAGACTGGTCCAATTCTAGGCTCTCTCTCATTTTCCTTTTCCCATCCGTCTCTTCCAAGAATGATAGAGAAGTCAAGAAATCAAAGGAGAATGGAGTATCCTCATGATAAATGGGAACTAAACATTTTTTGATTAATCCAAAAGGGTCCCTTTGCCCTCCAACAAGTAGAGATAAATAATAAAGGTTATCTGAACAGTGACTTGCATATCCATAATCAGCTTTCTTCACATAACTTTCACAGGAAATAAATTCATAATTTAGTTTGATGTTCTAAGTTAATGGGAGTATTTCAGAAAGGCATGTCGAACAAGACCGATAAAGACATTCATTAAGAGACAAATGCTAAACATTAGTTTTCAATATTTCTGAGGAGAGAGATTGTCCTAAAAATAATAGAGAAACATGGGAGCCTCTGTTTGGTTTTGGGATTTTGAGGTGTTGGTTTTTGTTTGTAGCTCTTGGATGTACACCGGCAAGAGTATTAATGAGAATAATATTCACCATTACGGTATAGTTGTCTATAATATAACAACTTCTGGGGTAACCATCTGCTATTGATCAATTGGATTTAAACTCCATCCTTGTTGGTATGCCAAACTACCAAACCAAGATGTCTCTTTTTTTCTTTTTGGGTTTCCTTTTCATTCATTTCTTCCCAAGCAAAAGAAGATAAATAATATTGCAACGCCTACTAATTACCATATACTAAACACCACAACCCACATATCAAAAGTTGGGAAATCTTGATTCAATCACTGAACTATTGTATACATCAGACAAAGGTTGACACAAGGGTCGCCAATAATACCATCACGAGGTCAATTCTTGGAAATTTTAACTTGGAAGCATATCAATCCCTACTCTAAGAATTTGCATTTCACTTAATTCATGGGCTATTATTAATCTTGATCTTGCAATTCCTACCAACTGTGCTATAGTTGGCTTGCTTGTCATTTTCACACCTTAATTTAATCAATTTTAAAATCCTGCATAAATACAAATAATGAACCAAATAAGACAATAAACACTCCTAGAATATTCAACATTTCACTGTCAATAACCTTACTATTGTTGCAGTACATAACTTCTGTTTCCTTCCCAGTAATGATAAACAAACACCCTCTGTTTTAGATGAATAGCATGGAAACTCAAAGCTTTTCCCATAACCAGAATCCAGGATCAGTCAACCATCAAGAAACTGAAGTAAAAACAGACAAAAGAGGAAGTCGCAGTAAAGAAAAAAAGTTTCTTGGAGTTAGACAGAGACCTTCTGGTAGATGGGTATCAGAAATCAAAGAGTCCCAGCAGAAATTGAGGCTATGGCTGGGGACTTTTGACACGGCAGAAGAAGCCGCCTCGGCCTATGACACGGCTGCTCGGCTGCTACGAGGAAGAAATGCCAAGACAAACTTCACATATCACGGAGCAATGAGATATTCTCGAGAAGAAAGTTGCAGTTTACTTGGGAAAAACCCAAGACTTTATCATCTTCTTAGGCATGCCATTGTGAAAAACCTAGCGAAATCATCAACCATGGAGGCCTTAGAATCTGCAGAGATAACTTCTAATCAGAATCGAAACGAGGAAAACTGTGGATCAACTGAGATTAATACAGATTGTATCAGTTCTCAAGGTAAAGATCATATTGGGCTTTCAAGGGCTTCAATGGGAAGTATAGCTAAGGTTTATTCCTCTGTTATTGTGGCTCCTTCTTTCAGTTCTTCTCTTACAAGTCAAGAGAGACAACATGAAGAAAACGGTAGTAATCCTCTTTTCTCTTCATGCAATCAATGAATAGTTGTCACAGAAAAGTTGTAATTTTTTATGGATTTTACCTCTCCAGGAATTAAAATAATTTTCCTTGTACTTTTTTGGTCCCGTTGAGATGCTCGTTTTTCCAAAGATTTTTGTGGGTTCTTTAAAGCTTCTTCTTCCCCTAATTTTCTCTGTGTTTTATTAGTAATAAAAAAATTTTGGAGTTCCATTCCTCCCAAACTATTCTTTTTACCCGTATTTATTATTCTTTTGTTAAAATCAAAATTTTATATTTTTATTTTTTTTAATTCCAATAAAAAAGAAAAAAAATGGGCACTTAGTATACAAGATGGAAGAAATAATAAAAATAAAGAATGTTATTTGTCATAAATATTTCAGTTATGGACTAATTAAATATCATAAATGGCATTGGTAATAATACTATGTATCTAATCTCATACTTGATGAAGAGCATAACGGTTCTTATTTGTAAATCTACACATGAATGAATGAAAGATTATTCCAGTATATTTTTATCAAACTATTATCCTCTTTCTTTATTTCTATAACACTATCATATTATTGTTAAATATTTTATTTATAATTTTTATAAATATATATCTCTATAATACTATGATATTAGTGTTAAATATTTCATTTGTAATTTTTTTTTAAAAAAAAAAACATATATATTCAAGCTTTGAGCCCCTAATCTAATCCCCAAGGTTGATTTTAACTTGAAGTGCCATAAATTTTATGATAAAGGTTTAGTACAAACCTAATTCATATCCTCACCAATAAATCTTATAATTCAAATTAAGTTACATAAGTAAAATATTTATACTGTGAGCCTTTTTTTTTTTACATGTGACTTAATATCACTATAAAATATGTGTCCCTACTTTTATATATATATATATATATATATATATATATATATATATAAAATTTATATTAGAAATTTTTCAAAATTTTAACCATCCAAATGATTATTCCCGTCTTTTAAGGAATGAGTCCAACTCAATTCTACCCGACCCTTGAATTTTCTTCTTTGCTATTTAAATTTTAAAATATTAATTATATAAATATATTATACAACATATTTACAAGTTTATTCACATAAGTATATTATACATTTACATTTTTAAAAAAATATAAATTTTTAGAAATAATGTTATACCAAATTTTAAATTAACACTAATAATTAATCCGGTTTTGCTAAGGCATGCTCCGAAGAACGTCTTAATACATGCTTCAACCGTTACCGTAATGGAATTTTTGCTACAGTGCTCATGTAGCCAACTAAACGGAGTAAGAATTTTGTTACGGTAACGATAGGAGCGCGCATTAAGATACGCTCCGTAGCTCACCTTAGCAAATCCGATAATTAATCTACACAAACAGAAACAAGAAAAATTAAAGGTAGATAAAATTATTTTACCGATCTTTAAAATTTATTTATTTATTTTTGGTCCCCAGGGCTACTATGAGTTACATTAAGAGACTTTTGGAATTTGTACTGAATCTAAACATTTTTGACAACTCTACTTTTAGCGAATTCAGTAATTCTATGAATTCCAACTTGTCTCAAGGCCCACTAAAAGAAGAACAAGGCCCACTAGATTAAGACGCAGAAGAAGACGAATTGGGCTCAATGTACAGCACTTTAATATCTCAAAATATCAGTCAATACAGAGAAGAACTGGCCGACAAAAAAACTAGAACCTCATTTTTTTATTTTTTTATTTTTTTATTTTTCCTTTGGCCCGCCGACATTTATAGTACACGTCACGGTGACATATATACAAAGTTTTCCTTTTTCTTTCACGCAAGACAAGTTTGAAAGGAAAATTCAAATATAATAAAAAAAATAAATAATTCCCTTTACCTTTATATTGATTATAAGATTTATATATGAAGATATAAATCAAGTTCATATTAAAATTTTTCATAGTAAAATAATAAAATTCTATTAAAGACAAGGTCCGTTAGACTTTATGACTCACATTTAATCACATCATATATTTTTTCATAAAGTATTACTCTATCTATTATTAAATATAAGTCATTTTAATCAATTTTTTTTATCATTAATTATAAGTCACTGTTGTTAGTTAATTAGGTATCTAATATTATTTTTTATATATTACCCTTCTAATAATCTATAGTGAAATAGTGATTTTTGAAAGAATGTTGAGAGGATATTTATGAGAGGAAAAAAAGGGTTATCTTAATTTTTATAAAATGATGGTCGTGACTTATATTCAATGATTAAGGAGTAATATTTTGTGGTAAAAAAATAATAATAATACCGCTTAATTTGATATGGATTACAAAATTCATGTATATGGACATGAACCAGGTCCTTGTCAAAAATTTTCTTTAAAATATTCAAGGTAGGTCAAGTTCTCGACCCACAACAACATACACCGGAGTTTTGGCAGGTTACCATTGTTTCTCATTAAAAAAAAAACTTGAAAATTTGATGATTTATTATTATATTTTTTATCTGAATATTAATTTTTATTCTTTTTTCTGTAACAATATTCATATTTTATAAATTATAATGCAATAAACTCAAATATATAAATATATATATAGTAATGTTATAAAGTATTTTAGTTAAGTTTTAAATGATCAAAGTTAACAGTTAATTGTTAGGAAAAAAATAAATTCTTCTATAAAAAATTATGTTTTCAAATGGTTTTTCTTAACTAAACCTTAGGGGTACTTGATTAAATTTTAATTTATTTCTTAAAAAGAATAAGATAGTTGACTGTTAACTTTGACCACTAGAGATTTAATTGAAGCACTTCATAAATTATCCTCCATAACACTCTATAGCATTTCGATGTATATATATTTTGAAATTATAAGATTTTAGAAAATTAATTGAATTTATGCCCAATTGAAAACCGGGTTCAATTTTCTTTTTCCTTTTCCCCCTAATTGAAGTTATGTTAGAGATTGTAATTTTCTTTTGGTATTTGTATTAAACAATTTTTAATCAAGAAAATCCTCTTGTGTTGTTCTTTTTTTAAAATTTTTAATATATATATATATTAGAAGATCGAGTCGAATTCATGACTTTCCTGATATAGACTTCACATTTGAACCACTAGACCACACTCTTAGTTGCCCTTCTTTTGTTGTTCTTCATTTATCTTTTATGAGTTCAATGCATTATCTCTCTACTTTACAGCAACAAAAACTCAAGGCGATTTTAATCAAAACAGAATACATATCTCATACTCCTATTTTCTGAAAATAATTTATTTAAGATTTCACTTCTCTTTTAATTAATAGATTTACTAATTAAATGACCCCAATAACTGTTTTCGAACCTTAGAGCTCTACTATGTAAGTTCATAAAATAAGAAAAAAATCTATATGGATCCAAATTTATATATATGAACTTCGTGGTGACGAGAAGCCATATCATATAAATTGTTTAAAAGATACATATAACTTTTCATGAAATAATAAGAATTTTGAATTTTTTTTAAATTTATTTGGCTTAATATGGACCACAAAATATATTTTCGTGATATATGTAAACTCAAATTCATATAAGAATTTTTATAAAATAAAATAAAATAAAAATCCAAGTGGCTTTGGTAGAAATCCATAATAAGAACCTGCTAAATGATGATAATTTGAAATGAACTCACACGCTTATATAAATAGCTGCATTATTGCAATTGGGGAACGTACCTATCCCACTCAATGTCCCTATTTAGTAATAAAACCTGTGAAGCTAAATGTACAGTAATAATGATAATGAGAGAGAGATGTTCACGGACCATGCCATTGCTGTCATTCCTAGTCACTCTGAGTGATAACAATAATGGTTTTGCAGATATTCAAAATTATCTCATCATTTGAATAGGCTTACTTTCTTTGACTTGTTTGCTTGGCTTTGCTCCATCCACTCCTACAAATTGCCTTACCTTAATGTCAATGTAGACATCATTTCATTCACATAATCACTCTCATTTATGCATATGTAATGGCATCATATGGTGTGGGGAAAATCCATTCTTAGTGTAACATAAAGAGAGAGGGAGAGGAATGCTACAATAGACTTCAAAGTTCATGCAATATGAAATATTTTCGTATAAATTCACGCGAAGTTAATCATATGTAAAAAAATGTTATAAACTAAATATATTTAGGTGAGTCCATAATAATGTGACCTCTGGTATCCATCATAACATTGTTATATATTTTCCATGAAACTTTATTATTAAATTCTAAACTACATCATCATTTATATTATTTTTTCGCTCTTCATGTAATTATTTGATTAAAGATATTTTCAATGATTGATTAACTATTCTAACCGATAAACTTATTAAAAAAAAATTTCAATAGCTTTGGATCTTCTATTATACATATATGTGTCATTTCATGTAATTATTAGTATGACAAGGAGTGGTACTAATAAAATATCAATAAAAATCTAACAAATATCCTTTAATTATTATTTTTTTAATATATTTTACATGCTAAATCATGAAAAGATAAACTAAACTTTACGGGTACTTGATCTTGTAGAGATACATATTAAATTTTTACTTATATAACAAAAGGTGTCACGTAAATGTGTAATGGCAGATTTGGGATTGCGATACAGAGAACATGACTCATCTTATAAAGTGTTTGGATAAAATAAGTTATGAGGATGATGAGTTAAAATTGTACTTGGTTAATAAGCTTTTCTTATTTTTTGGTAACCTAAGTGCCAATAGGCTATAATTTTTTTTTTTTCTTTATAAGTTCTAAAATGACAAGAAAATTTAGATTTGAAGGAGTTTAAATATAATGTTGAATAAAATTGAAATATTGAACTTGACTACACTTCATTTTACTAGTCTGAGAAAACCATGTTATAAAAAACAACCTTTGAATTTTATCATCTATTATAAGAGAAAAATCCCATGAAGATGCAAACACCAAATAGACAGATTGTCTACTTTGATGAGTCTTGAGAAGCGATAAGTGAAGATTGAAGTTTCAACCATTGAGGTAACTTCTAGGCAGTAATTGTAAAATTAATTACCTGTCTTCTATTCTAAGACATATGGTATGGGTTCGGTATGTCACTCCTAATTATATTAATAAAAAATTTATGGATAATATTTAATTATTATCTTTTAATATATTTTATATATTAAAACCTAAAAAAGATGAACCACACCCTTGGAAAACTTGATATTTTAAGGACACGTATTAAATTTCTACTAGAATAATAAGGAGTAATATATAATTGTGTAAGAAGAGATCTTTAGCCAACAATGCTGTTTTCAGTCATCATTTTCTTGTCAAACAATTATTTTTCTTACTGTTCAAAATGATGGCTAATAATCTATAATATATAGGATGTAAATACTATTCTTCAGATCACTCAATTAAATATATTTTTAATGAAAAACAGTAGTAATTAATACTCTCTTAATTTATAGCGAGACAAATAATTTGAAACCATTAATGAAATTTTTGTTGAGCATAGAAAATTTTATAGAGATACAAAATTTTCACTTTAGATACATTCCAATGGATGAAGTGACGAATGCACGTGACATTGATCAAAATTATCCGTTACTTTTATGAGCCTTGAAAATTACTCGCACTTTATTATTCCTACTCCGTGATTGGTGACATGAGTAATAAATACTTTGCCAATATTTCAGGATAGGTATTAAGGAATAAGATGCCCTGCCGCACCCAGCAACACTGATGATATCATCATATAATTTATTCTAGAAGCAATTTGAATTCGGTACACATCTGATCTGACTTCCCATCGTTGTTCTTCTTAGTAACTTTTTACCATAGATTTCAGGTTTCCCGCAAGCAAAAGAAAATTTATGGAAACTTAGCACTTTCGACAATATTCTCTGGAAAACCACACTCAATTAGGCAAAACCTGAAAAAATTGAATTTTGAAACGCTGGACGGAAAGTGGAATAGTAGTAGTAGAAACGATTGGGTTTCACTTTCTTCTTCAAAGAAATTTTGAAAAAGATTCTTTCTGTAGCATACCAGTAACATTCGAGAAATAGAAATGGACAGCTTTCATAAATGTGGCCGAAACTATACACAGTCGGGGGAGTGCTGTGCATGGAATCTTGAACTTGGTACTTCCAATCCAACTCTTGTGGAATTGCTCATGTAAACTTTCAAAAAGATGAAACCAAATTTTCTCATAAAGGCCGTCAAAAGACTCAGCTGCTGCTTTCTTCTCCTTTTTATTGCTTCACTAATTTATTTATTATCTTATTAGCATTTCTACCCAAATGAAAACAAGAAAAAGTACCCAAAATCAGACAATCCGTACTTGGATTGGTAACCGGTAAATCAAGTGAGAATTCTCAATTGTGAGAAGTTAAAAATACAATAGGTTAAGATAACTCGGTGAACTCAATCATGGCAAACTTTTTATTATATCCTTTTGAGCTTTAAGTAATGACAAAATTTGCCAATAAAGGAGAAACTAATTTTATTCTAAATCTAATCCGATTAAACAAGGTTCCAACTTCTTGCAACAATATATAGAATTTGCCCTCAATTACACTCTGAAGTTGAAGAAGACTGATGGAAAACCTACAGAGATGACAAGAAAAGAAAAGAAAAGAAAAAGAAACAGCTCATGGTAATGAGCTATGCAATTCAATAAAACACATGGTGATTTGAACGACAGTTGAAAGACTTCATACTTAACAGTAGAAAGTAAAAACCCCCAACATCAAAAGTGAAATGTACAGTTGATATTACATTAGGATGAGTCCAAGAGAGGGTAAATGAAGACAACAGACAAACATTCAAGATGTGCATTTATCATAAATTTAAGATCCAATCATGCATGGGGAGTGGATAATTAATCACCATTTTTTTTTTCCTTCTGTCATTGGCACATAAATATCAGGGGGGAAAAATTGTCAGAAAAATAATCTGCAAATAAATAAATAAAAATCAAGAAACTGTAAAGCCAAAAAAGGATGAATTCCAAGTCAAACTCAACTCAAACTTCTGTGCGAGATCCAAACCTCTCTCCCTAGAAATTCAATCTAATCTTCCAAAAAGGGGGACGGGGGGGTGGGGGGGAAGAAGGAATAAATATAGACACAACACATGGTAATTAAAAATCATGCAGAGATATATATACATATATATATGACATAGCAAGATCGTATAAATCAAGATAGTGCTGATGATGCAAGAAAAAATAGCCCAATGCAAATGGGTTGAGGATTTAATTAAGCACTGGATGCAGAGGTTTATCGACCGATTCCCGTTCCAATATTTTCTCATGTTTGGATTTCAGGGAACAGATCGATGAACCGCTGCCTCCAGTGTCCTCAACGATATCGTCACACCAGTAACCCCCACTACAACCATTCCACAAAATTACACATGCATTTTCATCCATACTCTAACAGATCTGAACAACAAAATTAAAAACAAAACCAAAGGAAAACACCCCCAATCAATCATTAGCCCATATGTATTCAAATCCTTTATCATTCAAAAAACAAACCAAAAATCTGAAACTTTTCGCCGGAGCAGTTTTTTTCAATAGAATCAATGGATTGAAAAAGGAAGGACAGAGCGCGAAGCCATGGGTGAAAGAAGTCAGCATCTCCTTAGAGGAGGAGGCAGAGCCCATAGATAGAGCGCTTCCTCTCCTCTTCCCTCTTTGTTTGTGTACTGTGTCCGTGACGGTGTGTGCCTTTGTGCGTGTGATTTTGTTTAGTGTGCGAGTTGTCTCATTATATGACTTGAGAGTTGGATGTGAATTTACCACTGTACCACGGTTTCGTCGATCCATGTGTGAGTTAAAGTTGAAAGTTTCCAGGGTTAGTTTGGTCAAAGTAACGGGCAAGAGGAGATGAAATGTCGCGGCAGTCAATCAGTATCGGAAGGGGTCCGCCCTCTTTTGAAGCAGGGAGGTACACGTGTTCGGATCTCATTTCAGTAAAAAAAAGTCTATTATAAACCGTAATTGTAATCTATAGGTTTTGTTAGGGCGTGCTTTGGAGAGTGTCTTAATACGCACTTCAATGGTTATTGTAACGGAATTTTTGTTACAGTGCTCATGCAGCCAATCAAGCGGAGTAAAAATTCCGTTACGGTAACGGTTGGAGCCGACCTTAAGGCGCGCTGCGGAACGCATCCTAACAAATTCGTATAACCCATATCAAATCACATCATATATTTTCTCATTTTATAACAAAAAAAATATAAATCTTTTAATTGGATATAATCTTTTAATCTCATTTGAAAAATAATACTATTATAAAGTTTAAATCAACAAAAAATAAATATATATTTATATATTATATAATCTATTTTGAAGATTTTTTTTTAATAAATAAAAAAAATATTAAAAAATCTACTATAACAAAAATTTAAAATCATAATATATAATTGATTTTTAAATTAGATGTTTTACTTAAATATTACACATGTTACTAATTGTATTATTTTAGGACTCCCTCAACTAACCTGATTTGAGAAGATAAATATATATATGTATATATATATATTTATTTATTTATATATTTATATATATTATATTTATAGAATTGAGAACATAAAATTTATTTTTAAATTAGATGTTTTACTTAAATATATATATATTTATTTATTTATTTATATATATTATATTTATAGAATTGAGAACATAAAATTTATTTTTAAATTAGATGTTTTACTTAAATATTACATACGTTAGTAGATACATTAGTTTAGGTCTCTCTCAGACAACCTAGTTTAAAGAAGAAAAAAAATAGAACTGAGAAATTGTGCTCGTTTGTAAAATAACAAAATATATTATATAAATACATATGTGAATACTATTATAAAGTTTAAACCGATAAAAAAAAAAACCAATGATCTTACATAACCTAATTTGAAGTTTTTTTTTTTTTTAATTTGAGATAGAATAGCAAAATAAATTACAAAATATAAAATATAAATATAAATATATCTACAATAACAAAAATTTTAAGATCATAATGTATTGCATGGTCTCCCTCTAACAATTTAAAGTTTTTTCGAATTAGACTTTTAAAATAAGTTATTAATTGCAATTTTTAGAGTTATCAAATAAATGAATTTGAAGAGAAAAAAACAAATTTCACCCAAGAAATAAATGCAAGTAAATAGCTAAGTATAATACAAAATATTAAATATAAAACACAGAATAATGCTATCAGAAAGTTTAAACCGATTAAAAAAAATGCAATCCGACATTTTTGTGTGGACGCTAGCTCATTTGCATGACAAAGTTGACTTTTCCAACCACGACGTTAGCCTGCGCGGACGCTAGCTCATCTGCGTGGTAGAAGACGATTTCTGCGAAAGTGACTTTAATTTAGTAGGCTAAAATCGACTTCTCAAATTGCTAATTGACAGATTTATATCCAATCACGATTTCTCGAATCACGATTTTACTGAAACCATTTTTTTAAGCTCCGAAATACCCCAAAAAATTCTACCCCATTTTCATAGGCCACAATAAAATCACCTCTTCATTAGACACCCCAAAACAGTCAAAAACTTATTTTGTTTTCAACTTTTAGAGAGAAAAGTTGGTCTACATGGTTTTTAGACAAAAGGAACTATTTGATCAATCAAAAAAGATGAGGGACATTTATAGTTAAAAAAAAAAAAAAATTCATAAGGGATCTTAAAAGTTATATATAGAGACTTATATGGACCATGTTATAAAAAAATAGAAAAAAATGGTTAGAGACCCATATGAACCAAATAAAAAAGAATAGGGACAAAAAAAAGAATTTTCTCAAGCTACTAAAAGAAAAACATAGTTGAAAATTTATTCTCTTCATCCGGAATTAAATGTATTAGATATTTTTTAATACCCCCTTTTTTTTTAACAACCATCCCTCCCTATACTCCTTCCCTTGAAGATCAACAATGGCACCCCACATTTCCTCCATGTATCTCGAACTCGAGATCTTCCGATCCCAAGTGTTGCTGCTTACCACTAAATTAGCAAGGCTTAACAATTAAATGTCTCATATTGACTTTGAAAAACTTTTTTGAAATAATTTGACTTGGTTCATTTTGAATATAACAATATCAATTATTTTGTAAAAATTTAACTAATTTAGAAAATGGAACATTCAATTTTGAACAATTAAAAATAGAGATATGAAAATTCAATTTTGGATATAGAGAGCTTTTTAAACAACTTAAACAAAATAGAAGTACTGTTACTTTGACTAGTGTATTGAATGAATTAAGGTTTCATATCTTCTATTCCTTCTTCCCAATCATCTTGTACACCATTAACGATAAATATATACTTATGCTTTTGAAAATATATTTTATTAATAAGATACTAAGAAGATGTACTAAATCTTAAGAGTATTTTATTTAAATCGGATAATACATACTTCCTCTGTCCGGAATTGAATGTCCATTTTTGACTTGCACAAAAAAGTTTGACTTAGTTGATTAACCCATTGCATTATCAAATTTCTTAGTAAATTTTTTTATTATTTTAGGAAATGAGACATTCAATTTCGAATAATCCAAAAATGGAATGTGGGATATTACTTTTCGAATGGATGAATAGTGTAAAAGATTTTATAGAAGATAGATTAGAATATCCTGAGTCATTAATTACCCTCTATCATATTTTATTATTTGATCACGTAATTACAATACATTAAATTATTTGCCAATTAAAATGCACTTATTTTTCTTGTGTCGTACGTAAGGAAAATAGGAAAAATAAAATAAAATAAAAATCAGGATCTCCAAATCTAAAAATAATAGGACCCGGTATCCATGGACACTGACATTGGGTCAGGGTTAAATTTAATTTAGTAAAGCCCAGTATAGTGCCTTGGGCTATCATTAAAAAGCAATTAAGTTTTAAAATGATAGGATATTCATATTTTTGTTTGAACGTGCATTCATAATTAAATATTTAAATTCAAAAGATAATCATACCTTTAATTTAAAACTCTAAGAGATTTTTATTTCATTGATTCTAAAACTAATAATCGGAATAATATGACAATTTTAAAAATTAAAAGATATTTATTTCCAAACAGTGAGAGTCTATACTATAAATATTTTACCGTTTCCTTCTGTAAAATATTCTTATGTTTCTTCTTCCATTACAGAGACAAAAAGGTTAAAGGTTAAAAGGCCTAAAGTTAAGTTGTAAAATGTATTACTAAAAACCCCAGCACGTGGCCCATTCAAAAATGGCCGCCCACGGTCCACCTTTCCAAATTCGTCACATTAAGGAACGACTGGCATTGGTCTGGCACACAGAGGAAAGGGATTATTGTTTCCATGATCCCATCCATTACTAAAGTATTCTCATTCATCTATTATTATTTAAAATATAAGCTTTAGTATTTTATACTTTTAAATTACATATTAATAGAACTTTATGCCTTTATAAAAGAATTGATTTCCTTCGACCTTAAATTTGAATTATCAAATTATTATATATTTTAAAGTTAATATAGTTGTAAAATGTCTCTCCGAAGATATCTTAGTGGGTAAGGTGTGTGTAAACTACTTTGTTTTGATTTTTTTTCCTTTTTCTTTTTCAAAATCACGTCCAAAACGACATCGTTTAGGACAATAGTTTTCAAAAAATAAAAAGTAATATCATCTAATTGCATACAACAGCATTTCTTATATATATATATATATGAATAAGGGGAAGGCTTCATAAAGAATGCTTCATAGTGCTTTGTAGTATTTTTGTATATAAAAATTATTTTTACAAATGTTTTTTTTTTAAATTAAACCCTAAAGATATTTAATTAAGTTTTATTTTACTTTTGTTTAAGAAACACAATTACTGTTAACTTTGATTGGAGCACTTCATAAGGTGTGCTCTATAGCATTCTAAAGCATATATATATATATATATATATGTATGTGTATATATATATGATCGCTTCAACCGTTACCGTAACGAAATTCTTGCTCCGCTTGGTTGGCTACATGAGCACTGTAGCAAGAATTCCGTTACGGTAACGGTTAGAGCGCGCCTTAGCAAAACCGTATATAAACATATACTTATATATGTTTGTATGTGTGTGTTTCTCTAAAAGTTTTCCCTATATATTAATGCAACTTTATCTTGTGAGCTTTCTTCAAGTCTCCATATATATATATATATATATATATATATATATATGCATGAGAGTGAAGTCTCTTTACTAATATTCTATTCCTATGCACTGAATCAAAAGGTTCAAGCAAACCATGCACATGGGATTCACTTTAACCTGCTGGCATGGATGGATTAATATCTTTATGTCCTCTCTTTATAGAAAAAGTTCTGATTTCTGATGAATCTGTACGTGGAAATTTAACAGAACGAATTAAAAGCATGCAAAACTGAAATTGGCAAGGGTAGTCAGCATGCACCTTTGCCTTTCCATGTTGGTATTCCAATCACTGCACTTAAAAGGAGATGTGCAAAAAAAGAAAAGCATATATAGCTTTCATCTTAATATGAATATATACCATCAGATTCAGATCAGTCTAAGAAGTGCCCTTATCAATTGAACCTCCTAGCTAAATTACTAAACTAAATATCACATGCAATGGCTGCAACAGGTATTTCATCACCATTTCCAGATGAGCAACAGCAGCTTGCTGAGGAGGGTGCAGGAATGCCTACTCCAGGAGCTGTTTCGAACAATATTAATGCTTGGAGCTCATCGGGTTCTATAGGGCCATTCTTTGCAGTGATATCTGTGCTCACGGTTCTTGCTATCATTTCTTGCATATTGGGAAGGATTTGCAGAGGCCGAAGATTGGAGAGCATTAAGGGCGCCCGAGATTATTGCAGCAGCTGGTTTAGGAGGAAATTATCATGTTGCCTTGGCTCTGGCACTGATGCTACTTTGGCAGTTCTGGGAAACAAGGCAGTGGAAAATCAAAAGGAAAGCAATATTAATGTTGGTGGTAAGGCTCAATTAGATGGTAACGTGTAGAATTTGATAATCGATAGTTCTATTTTTCAGAGGCATATGAGAAGTCACTGAAAATGCATGCATAACTCGGGACCTTTGGTCTTAATTAGCACTTACCACTCCACACCTGTGAGATGTCGAGAATTTAACTCTTCAGATTGGAAGTTTCGATTTATAACTTGACTTCAAATTTAGATCACATGGATTGATCTTTCTTCATATGTAAATTGTTGTAATGTCCTATGTTATATAATGCGGGTTGCAATCATCAATCATCTCAATTCCCCAATCCCCTTTTTTTCCCCTATTATTAGAGACTTAATATGAGCATTACATAATTCGATAGAGTGCTCAAATTATGGAGTGTTTCTGTTAAGTTTCTAAAGATCAATTGTCTTTTTAAGTTTCGTAATATTTCATGACATTACTATAAATATATATATATATATATATATATATTTATTTATAGGAGATATTTAGAGTGTACTCCGTCACACTGTACGATGGCATCGAAACGATACCATTTTGATGTTGCAAAAAAAAAAAAAAAGAACGCACGGATAAAAGCAATACCGTTTCGGTGCCAACGTATAGTGCAATGGAGCACATTACAGCGGGCTATATATATATAGTCTTTACAGAGCGAGTCCCTAACATCTGTTCTGTTGACACTCCACACCAACCGGCAACAGGCAACAGCTATATATTACTACTTATCCAGTGAAAAGAAAAGAAAAAAAAAAGAGAAAAAGAAAACCCATCCCTTTTCAATAAAGTGAAATACGGGGTCATCTTTATACAATTAATTTCTTTATTCTAACATCGAGTTCAGCAAGATTCATCGAATCTAATCTTCCACGGAAAAAAAAATTTTATCTAATAAGGATGAATCATTTTGAATAAAGAATATTCTCTTCGTATGAAATTGAATATCTTATTTTCTAATTTAATTAAATGAATATTAAAAAAATATATATTTCAATGTTAAAATTAATTAGTTTATATCTTTTTTCTTTATAACTTGCATGCAAATCAAAATCGCAACATTCAATTTCTTGATGGAGGGAGTGTAAAATAGGAGAAGATAGGCGATGTGAATGGATCAAATAATAGATTAAAATGTTATTATTTTCATCCAAAATTAAATGTTTTATTTTAATTTATATATATATATAAAATTGATTTAGTTCATTTGAATTTTTAAGTACATTTTTTATGTAACATTCTTGGATATATTGATAAAAACCTTACACCTGTCTTTTAATTATTTTTAGTATATATTTTATAAAGTAAATTGTAAAAAGATAAGCTAGATGCTAAAATACTTTATCTTTTCAAACACAAGTAAATTTTTTTTATAATTAGTATAGTAGAAAGTGTCACATGAAATTCTAAAATCATTTTTAACCAAATTCTAATGAATAAAATTTTAACTATTTTAAGAAAATAAAACATTTAATTCGGAAGAACAAAGAACATCTAATCTGGCACCGTGGGAGTACATGCATAGCATACCTTACTGTGAAGGTAGTGGCAAAATTTAGTGGGGACAAGGAATGTAGTCCCTCCGATCACTACCAAGTCGATAAAAGAAAGATATCCACAGACGCGCAAATTGTGTAGCGAAAATGATTAGCAGACAACCTCACACTTGAAACAAACCTACAAAAATGGTACGTAACCCCAACCTCGCACTTTGAAGATTGATTCAGAAGAGGAAAAAAACACACACACACACAAGAGAAAGGAAAGAAATATACATATTCTCCATCTCTCTTTTCTCTTCACAAATTAATCTTCCCTAGCTGGCTCCGGTTTTGCTGATGATCCACGCAAATGGTTTTACGCCCTTCTCATCATCATCCTCATCCATATTATTATACCAAAGAGATGAGTACTGGCGCAGTATTGCTGAAAGTGAATCAACTCAACCAGCTTAGAGAGATTTTTGCCCGATTTGATATGGATTCCGACGGCAGTTTGACTGTCCTTGAGCTTGCCGCATTGTTAAGGTCCCTAGGGCTAAAACCGTCAGGAGATCAAATCCATATTTTGTTAGCCAATATGGATTCGAATGGGAATGGGGCGGTGGAATTTGATGAGTTGGTGAATGCCATTATGCCCGACATGAACGAAGAAATTCTGTTTAATCAGCAACAGCTTTTGGAGATTTTTCGTTCATTCGATCGAGATGGCAATGGATACATTACCTTGGCAGAACTTGCCGGGTCAATGGCTAAAATGGGTCAGCCGTTGACGTATCGGGAGCTGACCGAGATGATTAAAGAGGCAGATATCGACGGAGATGGAGTCATTAGCTTCCATGAATTCGCAACCGTCATGGCCAGATCTGCTGCGGATTTTCTTGGCCTTGATGATGGTTGGTTGACGTTCTAATTATTAATTAATTAATTAATTAATGATGTACTGTTTTGAGCTCATGTGTATTATCCTAATGCGTTGATGATTCATATTTCTCCATCACGACAAATTACGGTTAATGCTAGGTTTTTTTTTGTTCATGATCAGATTTATTGAATTTCTTCATGAATCTGAGGATTTCGCTTTCCTTCACTAACTTGCACACTTGCTTTAATTTTGGTTTCCAGTTTATGCATGGTAGAATATTGCACAAAATACCTGTATATATAAAAAGAATCAATCCCCTTTCAACATCCAAAAAACCCCACAATGCCCGTCTGATTAAGAGGAGAAATTGATTACGTTTTGCTGGTTGGATTTGGATGAGAAGGGAAGCTGTCTCTGCAGAAAATCTGTTTTCCTTCCCTGGTATATGAGACTAATGATGAAGTTATAAATCTTCTGTGCATAATCATGCCAATAAACTTCGGTTTCCTTCGTTAGACAATCTCTCGTGATAGCTGCGAGACAGAAGAAAGTGAATTTGTCATCTTTATTGCAAAGTGGAATGTACTAATTGAATTTCTTTGATAATATACATATAAATGGCACAGAAAAATTTCTGTTTCTGTGCTATGGAAACATAAAAATTCCTCTCTGAACATATATATTTCTTCCTAGCTACTGAACTAGTTCCTCATAGTCTGCAAAGTGCTCAACTGATGAGATTTGAAAAGCAGCAGAAGGAGAAAGGTGAAGTTCAACAACCACAGCAGGTCCTCTATTCCTGATGATATGTGATCAGGGCTCACAACTCATGTTTGCCCTGAGGATTGCCATGCCCTCTTCTAGCAACTGGAATCATCATTTTGCCCATGCATCATCAACTGTATCTTCTGGTGGTACATTGGAAAGAAATGCATTTGAGTTGCTGTGTATGAGAAGTATGGTAAGAGAGCCACTGCCAGAATCAGGGGAAGAATGAGCCAAAAGGAGGGAGACGGTACACAGGCTTCATGAAAACCATGAAAGCTGTTGTAGATATATAAGGGTCTAGGGCTCCAAAAACCAAGAGAAATATATACCAAAATGCAACTCCTCCCCAGATCAAGAAATGCTGTACATATGTGAAGTAATTGATAGTCAGTGCAATTTGAGAGTTCACCACCCATACCACACAGGTATACATGGTAGCACGTTCAGTCCGACTACTTTGCCATTTTTGTGGAAGGCTTGATCCTCCAACCCATAAATGGTGAAATAGAAAATGCAGACAGAGCAAAAGAGGCCGTTCAATTGCCAGCCAATGATCCGGAACCAGCTAAAAAGAACATTTTGTACGCCCTGTTGATAGAGTGCCGGGAACTGCAACCATTGTTACGGAATCTCAAATCTTAACAACTATAATTATGTTAAAATTATCATGAGAACAGGAAGAATAATTATCATACTACTTTTACCTTGAGACAGCTGCTTGCAGGGATGTCCTGGTCAAAGATTCCTAGGGCTAGTGGTGGGAGTGATGTAAATAAGACATTATAGAGTGACATAAACCATTCATTGTATGCCGGTTGCCCAGAGAAAGATGCATATGCCTGATAGAGTACGAGAGTGAAACCAAAAGCGATGTTCTTGTAAAAGAAATAACAAATCTGCAGGATTAACAAAGCATAAGATTTCAGTTTATTTTTTATATCTTTTTGTTTGTAAGATACAAGATGATATCGATACTGGGAAAGTAAACAGTATACTTCAGGTTGAATCAGAAACATGTTTGAAAGAATCTGTATCTTTCCATCTTAACATTTCCAATTCTTAAGCTAACCATATACTCGAATAACTTCTATGCATTATAGAGAAAAAGTTGAGAGCAAAAATGTCCATAGGATTTTACCATCAATGAGATCCTTCTATAGCACCAATGCCCATGCACAAGTAGTAAACGCTCCAAAAAGCGAAATTGTCCAATTGCTATATCACTTGACATGACTGCCTAAGATCAAAATATAGTAGACATCAGTAAGAGATTGAAAAAACTGATCAGTGTCATCCAATAATATGTCTAGACAATACTTACCCGCATTCCCTCAGAACCACTTATACCTACACCAATATCTGCTTCTTGAAGCATTCCCACATCATTTGCACCATCTCCAATTGCAAGTGTTGTTTTACCACTTCTCTGTTTCACCAGTCTTGTTACCTGCAACACAGTTTTAACTACTTCATTAACTAAACCTGTGGACTGCAAATTTTTTCAATGAGGTTAGAGATAATGAAAGAGACAATCTTGTCTGCTTCATTTTACTTGGAGAACAAGAGGAATGCTGAGACATTTACTTCCAATCATCATCACACTCTAAACATAGGTATTTGGATAAAGGGGTATGAAGAAGAAATAAATGATAAACTGAGAAATGAGAACACAGTAAATTTTTATTTTAAGCGAAAAAAGAAAAAGAAAAAATCTTATATCATGTAACTCACTAGTGCTTTTTGCTTGGGTGATGCTCGACAGCATATGACAGTCTCACAGCCAATGGCAAGGTCTAAGAACATATCCTTCATGTCATCATCCAGAGCGTAAGTAAGAGCCTTCCCATCAATTATCAAGGAATGAGATTTAGATTTCCCACTTGATGCTGCAAGAAGGTCGTTCCCCTTCATCATCTGCTGGAGAATGCTTGCCTTCAATGCCTTCAGGATACATGAGGCACGTCAAGCTAAAAACATACATAAATGCAATATGCAAATTTGTCAGTGAAACAATAAAAACATAAGAGTTCACAAAGAAATGTTCTTTTGCTTAGCTTATATGTTACATGCATCAAAAGGAGGCATTAAGATGGCTGATTCATCTCTCTATGAATCAATTGGTTTATCATGTCATTGTTTTCATACATCAAATAAAAGATAAGATTTAAACTTGTTTTCTTTGGTAGAATCATAAGCACAAGCATACTTCCATGCAGTAAACTCATCTCACTAAATGTACATCTTATTATCTCTCATTGCTTACCCCACCAATTCAAAACATCAAAATCATCTCGAATCGGAAAATAGAGTGAAAATGAAAACATAAGATAGAGATGATTGAAAGTCTAGTAATGTAGGATTTCAAGCTATGTGAAGACAAACACAGGAAACATCAGTCACGGGGCTCTCATAATTTTACTACTGTACAAGGTTCAACTAGTTCATTTAGACATTGTAGGACAAGTCTCCCTACAAACCAGGCAATAAAATGAAACTGACATAAACTTGATCAAGAGAACTTCCACCAGTAAAAGCTTCAATCTGTGAGTCGGTAAACACTTCCACAAATTGCCTTTATCTTGTTGAGGAAATTTTAGCCAACAAACGATGGACTTGCCTCAATGACTGCTGTCTCTTCCCAGGATTTTTCCAGTGAATCAAATTCTGATTTCTCCAATTTAATTATTATTTGTCTCATTCCTTGTCTAAGCAAACTACAAGAGAAACTGCAAAAATAAAGGCAGAGTCAGGAAGCCCTTGCAATGATCTAGAAGTTAAAATCAATATCTATTCAGTCTCAGAAACCATACCCAATATTGATTGCGGTCTCCATTTTATCCCCCGTCAACACCCATAGTTTTATTCCAGCTTGTGCAAGTTTGTAAATACATTGAGGAACCTGTCAACATCCATAAGTAGATCAAAATATTGTTCTTGACAACTTAATTCAGTCATAGTTATGTCTAAATGTGCAAATGGCAATGCAGTCTCATTCAGTGCATTGCATAAATGTTACTGTTTTTTGTCTTTTGTTTAATTTATGATGATTCAAGGTCTTCATGAGAAATGATATTAGAAATTCATACGTAGATGTATATCTTGAACTGAAAACATCAGTTTGGTAATAAATCCTTTCCTTTTCGAGAAGGTATGAACAATTGAAATAGATATCATAAGAAAAAATGTCAGGCAAATACAATTCCTTTTTTCTGAACTTACTCCAGTTTGGAGCTTATCTTCAACAGCTGTTGCACCAATAAGAATCAAATCCTTCTCAATCTTCTCTGCAAGAACTTCCACCATTTTCTCGTGATCTGCACTGACAGAGGTTTTTACCTTCGTAAATTCTTGATCAAACTTCTGATACTCGTCCTCATCAAGTTGACGATATGCAAGTACCATGGTCCTCAAACCGGCATTAGCATATTCAGTAATATGATTTCTTGTATACTGTTCGAACTCCCTTCCATTAGTTGCCAGTCTTTGAAACATAACACTGTCAGTGAAACATCTATAGGTTAATAAAGAATTCTAGAGGGAAATTAGTGCACAGATATTGAAAGTCCAAGCAGAAGTTAGCCAGCAGTTCTACTTTTAGTTTCCAGTATTGGAGCATAGAGCAAAGTTCGGGAAGAACTAGCAGCTAAGCCTCCCTAATTTAGGGGTTGAGAGATGTATATGTGTGGATATATAGATGATATCCAGACTCTAAAGTTCATTGCACTTTCAAGAAAAGAGAAACAGCATCTAGGATATTAGCAGCTAATGGTAGCAAGAAATAAGATCTATAGACAATACAATGAAAGTTAAAATAGGGATAAGGAACTGCTCATGCTCATCAACAGAAAGAAAAAGAATCACTGACGTGGGATCCATCCTCTATAGGGCATGTATATCCTAACCTGTCAGCACCTTTACAGAGCGGAAGCAACTGCCCCTCCTCATCTCTAATGACCACTGACATCCTCTTTCTTGAGCTACTGAACTCAATGACATTCAGAAGTTTATATACTCTGAAATTTTGAATAAAGTAATGTTAAGTATACAATGACTTAATGATGATTCATATTGGAATCTAAATAAATAATATTTATGGACAGACCATGGTGCAGTGAAACTAAAGTAAACTGAAGTAGGAATGATTTCCTGGAGAAAGATTCAATAAACAAGAATTTTAGAAACTTGAAAGATGCATTGGATAGACAAGCGACTTTTTAACTTTCTTGCCACATGATGGATCTAGCTCATAAATGGAGATACTTGTTTGAGACCTTTCACAAAACTCAAATCCAAGCTCTCTAACGGCAATTAAAAATGCTGCCTCATCTGGTGATTCAGCTTCATATGAAATTGTTCCGGTTTCTTCATTCAGGTCAGGTATGGCCGTATGGCAGATTGAAAGTAGCTGAAAGAATTTCAGGATAATATCCGAATGAGGCTCATTGACCCAGTGGCCATTCACGATCCTTTCATCTTTAAATTTAAATCCTTTACTATATAGCTTGGGTTCAGATAGATCTTCAGTAACATCTTTTTCTACCATCTCTTTAGCCAATGATTACTTATTTCTCCTGGCCAGAGCCTTCTGCACTTCAGTGATTTTGTGCCCATAGGAACTCCCTGCAATTGAACACTTAATAAATTCCATAGAGTTGCAAGTCAGAGTTCCTGTTTTATCTGAAAGAATTGAGTCAACTTGGCCAAGTCCTTCATTCAAATTAGAGGTACGTGCTCTTGCAGGCTTGTTACCCTCCTCATCATACATGTGCAAATCTTGGTTGATAAAGCTCTGAAGAATTTTTACAATTTCTATGGAGACATACAAGGAGATTGGGATCAAGTACCCATATAACATAAGTGCAGTAAAGAATTGCTGAAGAATTGCAGCGTTACAGCAATAGCTGCTTTCTTTGGATTATAGTATAAAGTGGTCCTGTCTGGTCTAAGATACCATCTGGTCATCCTGCCCTGCCCCAAGTCTTCTCTCATTGCAGTCCCAAAGAACACTGACCCGATAAAAGATGCAAGAACCAAAACAGCAAATAGAAAGTAGACAAGTTTGTCAGTTCTTTTTTCAATCTTGCATTTTTTGGATGGGGCCTCTACTGAATTTTGCATCACCTTAGTATCATGGCCAGTGAAGATAACTAATCCATAGATATAATCTGTGTTTCTTAGCTTTGAATCTCTTAGCAGCAATTGGCGAAGTGTGAGAGGGAACTGATGTCCTTCAATCTCCAGAGTTCCAACAAATGAATATAAATTTGCATTAGGGTCTTCACATCTTATTATTCCACGGAAAGTGTGAAATGCAGACTCATCATTTAATTTTGATGTTGCTTCTATTGCTTGCTTTAGTTTCAAATTGGTTTCTCCATCTAGGTTTGTTGTTTCGACATAGCAAATTGAATCCTCATAACTTGATGAGAGTAAGATAAGATCTGCAGGAAAGAATTCATCCTTCTCCACTTTCACTACATCACCAACTCTCAAATCCATCCATTTGAAATTTTCAAAATTACCATTGCCATTGTGCACTTTAACCAGCCTGTTGTTTACTTCAATATCCTGATATCATTCCCGCATACTAGAATGAGAAAGAAGAACATACAATGTAGAATCAACTAGTTGAAACAGATTGACCATGAGGAATCTACAATCAACTCTATAACCTGAAGAAGCCAGTAAGAAGAAAATTCAAATGCAACTGAATGGACATATTTGTACATCTTTGTAATATGACAGAGTCTACAGAAGAAAACACATTTCTCATGCAACATAGGAAATGTGTAATATCCTGATTTCATGCAGTTGAAGCTGGCCCTCATCCCTCTTCCTAAAGGGAAAATTAAAAGAGAGACAGAAGCAGAAAAGGAAAAGGACACGGGAAGAGTCACAATATATAAAGAGCACACGGTGAGCTACTTTGTTAGATCAACATTAGTCCTTGATGCAGCATCTAAGAAAAAGGATCTTCTCTTCTTCTAAGATAATTATCTAGAATATCATGAATAAAATACTTCACTAACTTAGAGTCAAGAGCACATATATTTTGAGGCTACCCTTCATCACATAATAAAAAATTTCTAGCTCTAGTTCTAATTTTTTCCGAAGGTTACTGGTTGTTAAAAATGGCAGAACTAGAGTAAAAAGTTAACGTCAATGAAAATACTAACCCCATAAATGTACAGGAATAGTTCAAGATCATTGCTTACTAAAAATTTATTCACGACATAAACAGAGAGAATACACTAAAAAGCCAAGAACTGTGTTTAAAATCCAAATGAAACTCCAAAGCTTGAATTAAAGTAAGAGAGAGCGAAAAAAAATTGAGCAACTAAGTGAGAAATCAAATGCTGAGTTTTACCTGTTTTTTCCGCCTCAAATCTTCAACAAACTCTTTCATCATGGTCATTCCGACCACAAAGAGAAAGGGAAGAACAGAAGAAATGGGAGATGTAGGAGACAGTGGTGTGAATGACAAAATTGCAGAGAGAAGGAAAAAGGTATTCGCAACCCTTCTAAACTGTTCAAACAATTATCTCGGCAGAAACGTTGCAGCAGTATATTTGGTCGTCCAAAAATAATTTCTTCCATACTTCAGAGAAGTAGCCTCCGGGCATTCAGGTTTATTGCGAAAGACTAATCTTGAGAACCCTGCTCCTCCAATTTGATTATGCTCACCAGTGAAAGATTGTAGAATTGGAATAGAAGGTAAACTACTGAAATGCTGCTTTTTCTTTGAGCTAACAGCCATTTTTTCTGCTACTACGAGCCCTTCAAAGCTGATTCTGCAAAATTACTGTCGCATCCCCGAATTATGAAGATTTAAGAATTTTACATCTTGCCCAAAGACTTTAACTTTCCAAAAGGAAACAGAAGATCTAAAGAAAAGTTAGATGACAGCATCATGGAAAATATTGGCAAAGATGCACTCCATTTATGACATTCTAAATGAACCAATAACTGAGAAAAGCAATGCTCTCCCAAATCTCCACTGTCTATCCCAAGATGGATTAGGCCTCAAATAATAAAAGCAAACACAAGAAATAATCAGCTCATGAAACTATCCCTTATCAAAGAATTGGAATCCAAAAACAGAAAAGAGACCATGAATCCACAAATTTCAAGAATGCTTTCATACACCTATGTTCCTCAGATATGATGACGGGAGTGAACTAAGAGTTGCACGAGTTTATAATCACGGACCCAACATGTTACCTTTGCTCCAGAGCTATGACTCGTAGTTGGATTCTGCACAAAACCGAAGTCTCCTCGAGTCTTCCATTCCATTTAAACCCATATTTTCTCACAAAAAAGAATTCGATTAAGCTGCTGGAAAAAAAAGGAAAAAAAAAAAACCGGTAGGAAACACCATACTCATTAAAAGATTTTTTTAAAAAAAAAAAAAAAAAAAAAAAAAAAAAACTGGAATCATTAGAAATTACTCAAGACTATTATTAACATGGAAATAGTGCGGTGGCTCTCCAATAGCACAAACCAGGACTAATCTGATGTACATAAGTACGAATTATTTCACTTGAGTGCATTTGACCAGTAGAGCTGCGACCCAACCCATCCCCACCCTAAAGGGAAGAAAATTTAAAAGATTAGGACAAGTAAATCTTTATAATTTTTTTTTTTTTACTTTAAAAATATTTAACATTAAATATTTTAATTTTCACTCTACTTTTTAAAAATACAAAAAATAGTAAAAAAGTTAACAGAAAATTAGAGAAAAATTGTATAAAATGATTAAATACAAACTAGACATAAAAACGAAACATTCAATTTCATGATTTAAAACTCATTACAATTTAAAAAAAAAAAGAGTTTGAGTTTTAATAAGAAAAAACAATTCTATTACAAATAATAATACTCCAATAATAATAGAAAGTATGTTTTTTTTAATTATAATAAATAAATTATAAAATAAAATAACTTTTTAATATTTTTGACCCTAAGGGCTGGCCTAGTCCGATCTTCTCTAAACCTCGTTAGCCTTTAGCCTTTAAGGGACTAGTTAAAAAACCCTTATTGCAATTGAGGTCAAGTTTTTCAAATCTAACCTTTTAAAAATTTGAAATAGGACCTAATCAATCCTAATGGGTGATCCATTTTGACAACTCTAATATAAACAAGGAGGTTGTTAGTGTTAAAGACACAAAGCTAACTTTGTCATTTAAAAGCTTTTGTTAAGCAATCAAAAGTCAAAGTTTTTTTAGTGATATCCTGATCAGTTTACACTCATCTCGACATTCTGCTTATTTAAAAGGATATTGATGAGATTCGAATCCGAGATTTATAACCTACGTACTCACCACTCCATCCAATGAGATATCTCGAAGAGACAAAGTCAAAGTTTAATCAGTAATAATCACTGTTCAATCCTTGGAGATTTCTTGATTTAATCTTCGGTTGTGATCCTCGCCTCTTTTCCAAGTCCGAAATATATAAGGCTAACATTAAAAAGAGCCTCCAAGTGTTCGAATGTTATCTGTTAGCTGAAGGTATTGACGGTCCGGTCGGGTGCCCACTCACAGTGCAAGTCATTCCTTACATTCACCATTTCAAATTCCGTACGCTAGGATCGTTAAAATTATAAAGTGAAACTTACTCAAGTGGTAAAATAAATTATCTAAATTATAAGAGATTATTGATTTAATAGTTAAAGGCTATAAATGTACCTAAATCGAAGTTTATTTGGTTAAAAATAATAATATTATTAAAATGATTGTAAAGATGACTGGAAGTATGTTAAATAAAAGACTGTGGGACTACCAACCTTTTGCACAACGGGACCCCATGAAAGTAATTAAGAGACCAAGGCTTCACCCATCAGCAGCCTTTTGACACTTGAACTTTCTCTTTGTGCTGGCTTGTTGACTTTGATTCCATCCTTCCCTGTCACCGTCAGTTTCTGGGTTTTGTTTCATGGGGACGGAGAGTGAAGGTCCTGCAAGGAACCTTTTAGTAAATTGCTAGATGTTCTTGCTCCCACAAAACCTCGGCCATTACAGAGATAAGGCTCCTCTCCAGACAAAGGTGTAAGTACAAGACAAGGCGAGAACAACACCGCTAACTTTCCCTTTCAATAATAATACAACGAGAGAATTAACTTTAATCTGTTTCGTAAAAACCAATCTAGTTAGTCCATTTGTTATCGGTTACACAAACGAAAGTTTCACATAATTTTGAATCTCCCCAACAGCTTCTTCCTCTGCCAATCCTCAAAGGTGGAAAGTAATCAATGTCTCCGTTACAGTTTTAACTTGCAAGCCCAGATTTTGAACAAAATAAAGTTTTTTCCAAGAATGTGTAATTCGAGAGGGAAGCAGCAGAAGTGACAATTCTGAATTCCCTCAATCCTTGTATTTACGTCTGTCTTTTGATTCCCCATGCTCCGTCCTGGAGCTACGACGAGAATGTCCCTCTGGAGAGTCTCTATCTCTATGCTTATTATGGTGCTTTGATCGTCGTCTGCTGCTACTTTTTTCCTTCAACGATCTCTTCCTTTTTTCCTTTGACCTTGAACGGTGTTGATCTCTATAATCAGCAGAGCTATCGTCATCTGAACTAATGCTTCTATGCCGTTGTCGGCTATTTTTTCTCCTCCTCTCATCCTCTTCTGATGAACCACTGTGATGCCGTTGTGTGCTACCATCTTTCTCATCACCTCTAGCTATCTTTTCATACTTGTCTCTGATGCCAATAGTCTCGCAGGTACCAGTTCCATTTTGGTCACTTGGGTCATTAGTAGTCTTCATCAGCTCCCCCTGCATAATGGGCTGATGAGACGGTCTGGTTTGTGGCATCTCAGGAACCATGGAACAGCCTCTAACAGGGTGATCAGTGACTGATTTAGAGTTTCCAAGTCGTTGCACTTCTTTTTCCCCCTTGTCAGCAGTTCTAGTGTCCTTGTGGGTGGATTTGCCACCATCTTTACTTACTGGGGCAGGCAGGTCAGGAGGAACCTCTAGGCCAAGCTCTTTACCTAATGATTCCAAGAAGTCACCAGCTATCAAACGATTGAGAGTTGTATTCACAGCTTCAGTTTTGCCCTGTGGATCTTCATCTTGCTTTGGATTGTGATCTTCCTCGTCATCATCTGAGAAAATAGCCTACACAAAGAAGAATATCATCAATAGAAAGGCCTGGGGAAACAAAAGAGAAAAATGTGGAACTTTCAAACATTACAAGCTTGCAATAGGAGACTTATACTACACTAAGACGTTGAAGAACAGAATACTGCATTTGACAATCAAAATATGTTAAAAAAAAATGGACATTTTACACAGAATCTAAATAGCATGCTGTATCCCATATCTCTCTTAATCTTAAAAGAAAGAACTTGTCATGTATAGCTAAGAGTGTGTCATTCTGTTGGCTAGTATAAGAGTTTGCAAAAAAAATATAATCCATCATTTTGTCAAAATTACGGTAATAATTTTTTTCTTAAAATGTCTTTATTTATGATTAAACTAAAAATAATGACTAGGGGAGAGGAGAGGGCGAGAGGGGAGGGATAATATGGTAAAAAATCAATAAATACATAATAAACTAAAATCAACGGCTTATAGACAAAGGAAGTAGTGACGGAGGGAGTATTATAAAGCATGCAAAAAATAAGAAAAATGATGGTATGATTTTTTTATTCAAACAATAACAGAAAGGAAACTTCTCTACTTACCACTGACAAATAAATTAGACAAATCAATAACCTGCAATAGACTTCTGAAAGTTGGACCGAAGTCCAGGTTAGCATGGTGTTTATTATCTCCATTAAACACGTTTAGCAGTAACTTCGACAACAGATAAATTTTCAACCAAACAAATGGAACTAAAGACCGCATAGTACTGTATGATAATGGACAAGAAATATACTATGAAATAGGTACATGAATATTTCCTATTAATTTCAACAATGATGCAAGAGAAAATCTATACAACTGAATAAACCAGGTAAAAGCCATAAAATTTCGAACATTCATACCTTATAAAGATCAACAGGCCTCTCGATCTTTTCAACTTCCATGTCACATCTAATTTCCTCCTCAACTAAGTCCCTGTCTTTCTCCATGTCGCCCATCCTGGAAACGGATGGCAAGTTCCCATCTAGAGCAACCTTCTCTTTCAGTTTTGAAACTACAACAGGGTCAGGCATAAAGATAAGAGTGTCCATTTTGCTTTTGGATCGTGGGGCTGGAGGCGGCTGCAAAACCAGAGTGGACAAAGCACTACAACTTGAGTAAAATAAGCAAATAATATAATAAATTTAAATAGCAAAAATTGGATAAATCAAAATAATGAAAAGATGATTAAATTTTTCAAAAGTTACCATTAAAATCATCTAAATCAGTGGAAAGAAAATGGAGAAGCTTTCTGACCAAAAGTTCTCCACAACCACATACTAATATCCAGAATTTAACTTGGCCCATATAAAAAGAAATTGTATTTTGTGATTGACGAAGCAAAATACTAATTCCCGCATTTGGTTTCACAAAAGAACTTCAGGTTTGCTTTTGATAATCTATGTTTTTAAATCTTAATAAGCCAAAGTGTAAACCTGGTCCTTCAGTCTGGTATGAAGGAAAAATAATTAGAATAATCTTGCACTGTACTATCAGGAACTTCAAAGCAGATACCACTGCCTTCTGTTACTACTTGATAGAATTTATAGTGTGTAAATTTCTCAAACATTTAAAACTCTACTTGTAACGAACATTCAATATCAAGTAGATCATCCACCATGTTGATATGCATCAAAGAAGTCTGGATTTCAGGGAACTACACACAAAGCTGCACAGATTCCTATATATCCTTTCATTTTTCAAATAAGTATCACTGTTCCAACGCGAATTATTAAGAACTACATAGCAACAACAACAATGATGACTAACACAAACCATGTGTAGCACATGAAGAAAGAAGTATTCAAAGGAAAACAAAAACCAAACAATAGTACCTTGCCCATATAAGGATCAACTAAATCAAAACGCTTGCACAAAATAGGTGAAGGCCGCCACTGAAACTCTTCTCTTTTCGGGTTCGTTTTTCCTTTAATCAATTCTTCATCTTGTATGACTTTGGCTGGCTGTAGTAAATTTTACATTAAAGCAACTGAATAGAAATTGTTACAGTAGAATCAAAATCTGCATTCAATTCATACCTCTAATGCACCAGTTGTAAACTGCAAACCTGAAGATGATAATACATCAGAAAGCAATTGACTTGGATTCTTACTTTCCCTTCCCGATCTCCCCTTCTGAAGGGCCTCTGCTGCAGCCTCAAACTCCAGACGTTCACGTGCACGAGCTGCTTCTGACATCTTACTTGCCCCACCAGCATCTTTAGTGCGAAGACCTCCTTGGTACTTCTCTTTCAAGAACTGCTCAAATCTTTCTTGCTTAGCAAGATCCTCTTGAAAAGGTCTTGCAGCTTTTGGGAGATCACTCTAGATTACAATTTCGAATTAAGTGCAGTGCAAATACACAAACTCATCAAACAGTAAACACCAACAGGTACAAATAAAATATTCCATGCCAAATTAGTATCAAGGATTGACCTACTTACAAGTGATGCAGGCTCAGTGAATGTATCTAAAAGTTTATATTGTAGATTAACAGTCTCTGCAGAGCTAACAGAGATAGCAGAATCTCTAATGCTTCTCTCAAGAGGTTTTTCTCCTAAAATTTTGCCACGGCTTTCTGCAGTCATCTTCTCCACATCTCGGAATAATTTCCCATCCAACTGTTGTTTGTTCTTATCTGTGTGCTTCTGTCTCTCTTCCCATAGCCTCCTTGCATAATAGTCATGGCCACTTCCTCCAAAAAGGAAGGCAAATAATGGGTTTGATTGATTCTTTTCTCGAGAAAGATCCTCGAATAATTTACCACATCGAGCTACTAAAGTTGCCATTCCATCAATCAAGATTTTGAGATTATTATCCTCTGGAAGCGGAGCCTTGGGAGGACCACCTCCAGTGAATTTGCTGACAACATCCAATGGAGTGACAAACTCATGATGAGGGACAAAATCTTTAGGAATTACAGGAGGATCAAATCTGCAGGCATTGTTGCTAAAGAGGGTCAATATTGATTCTGGGAGGGAGAAAGAAAAGAGTCAAATAACAAAAATAAAGAAAAAAATGGCATAACATTATTTATAGTCAAGACACACCACATGTAAGACATGGTTGAGAACTAATATAACTGTTTGAGTTTGACCAACTAGACCATTTAATCAATGACCAAACTTAACAAGCAATTCCTAGTTCTGGCTTTAAGAATTCGATTGTTAATAGAAAGCTCAATGTGAACACATGTATTTCAAGAAATCAGTACATAGATTACCTTTCTAACTGACAGTCAGAAATTGATGCAGCCATGAAACCCGGTATTCCATCTTTTCCCTTTTCCAACATCTTCACATCCTTAATCATTGGTCTTGAAGGCTCCTCAATTTCTTCAACATACGAATCCTCAAAATTGTAACCTGTTTAAAAGTCCAATCAGAAAGGTCATCTTTGTATTCTCATGGTATATAAGCGATTCTGAAAAGAATAGTAAGGTTACAAAGTCATAAGCAGGGCATTTTCCTTCTCACTAGGAGATACACCCAACTCTAAGCAACCCAATATCTTTCGAGCTATGCACAAAACATTGCTACAAGACATGCCATCTATTAAAGAAGGATAAAAGCAAACAACAAATATGATAAGAGTACTAAATACAGGAAGAGAACAGAGATCACAAAGTTCCTATTAACAATTAGTTTGTCTCACAAGTCTTTTGACACAAAAGTAGGTTTGGATCAGATGGTAGAAATAGGAAATAATTCAAGTGATAATAGCACTTGATATGATAGAAGTTCAAAAGGAGGGAAAACAGACAGGGAAAAAGTCCAATTAGAAAGGTCATCTTTACATTCTCATGGTATATAAGCAATTCTGAAAAGAATAGTAAGGTTACAAAGTCATAAGCAGGGCATTTCCTTTCTCACTAGGAGATACACCTAACTCCAAGCCACCCAATATCTTTCAAGCTATGCACAAAACATTGCTACAAGACATGCCATCTATTAAAGAAGGTTAAAAGTAAACAACAAATCTGATAAAAGTACTAAATACAGGAAGAGAACAGAGATCACAGAGTTCCTATTAACAATCAGTTTGTCTCACAAGTCTTTTGATACACAAGTAGGTTTGGATCAGATAGTAGAGATGGGAAATAATTCAAGTGATAATAGAACTTTATATGATAGGTGTTCAAAAGGAGGGAAAACAGATGGGGGAAAAAATTCTGACTGTATTTCAAACTTGAAGTGTTCGCATACTAAGGAAGGATTTGCGTTTGGCAGCAGAAAGGAGACTTAAGTTGGTCTTCCACTAGTACCCAAAATTGAATCCCACCCAAACACAACCACAGACTATGCCCCAAAAACACCATTATCAAAGAATACATAATAAAGATAGCTAATCAGATTATATGAACCTGGAGCATATACATCTTCATCCTCAACATCAAGATCTTCAAGAGCCCCAATGCCAAAACCAGGAGCAACCCTTCCTGCTGATGAATTCATACAAGATGTTAAAGAGGCTAAAGTAAAACATCGGGGAGAAACAAACACTATCTTTTATGGATGTATACAACAAATCAAAATAAGTAAAATGGAAAGAACCTATAATTGAACGAAACACATACGAAAGGAAATGAAAAGCATTACATTTGAAACCAAAAAGACTGTCCCTCATTGAGAGAGGTTTCCGAAGGTTTCTCTCATTGGACCCCGAAGTCCTTGATCTTTTCTTCTCTGAATTGTAAAGAAAAAGACATTAACACAAAGATAATTGAAAACATGATAAGAGTGAGCCAAAAGTAGGCTGCATACTACCATACCCCTAAACTCAGGAGCATACTTGAAAGGATCATAACCTAACCCATACATATCTTTCTTTGGGTTGAGAACATAAACCTGAAATATAAAACCAAACAATAGATCATGTGTAAGAATTTCCCATGGCATAATCAAATAGGAATAGAGAACAGGAACCAGTAGGAAATAACACTTATGCCAACAGATGGCAAGATGATGTCTACAGATATGAAGCACCTTATGAATCAAAGGGAGGAATTCTGTACACATTGACTCTCTCACAGATAACTATCAATAGAGAGAAGAGATGCTACCCTCACATTTTTTTTATATGCAACCCGCTAAGGAATTAACAATCCAAAAGATGAGCAGTCACAAAAAATACCACAGACTCGTATTAATGAAGAACAGTTTGCAAGAACCAAAGAAATCCAGATAGTAACAATCCAAGGAACCAAAAAACGAGACGTACATTAACAACAGTAACAGAGAAATAAACGCACAGGAGTACTTTTTCTGAACTTATCGGTATCATCATCAGCTGGTGGATCCATGGAAGATTCAATATCACCTTCAACCATTTCTGAACCTGTAGCCTGTCCCACTTTTTCATCGGCAGAGAGTGCCAGGAAAGCTTTCCTTGCTTCTCTTCGGACATCTGCATGAAGACCAAATAGATTACACTTGTTCAAACCACATAAAATAAAAATCCTCTGGTAAATTGAAAAGTTATACAGTTCAACTAGCTACCCAACTTTAGCCCTCTGGGTAAGAAGAAAGAGTGACCAAAGGATGCTCAACCTTGTTTAACAAACCAGATTTCAAGCACATTCATCCAAATAATTTCAGTTCAGGAACATGGATTGTTAAATTATGAGTAATGTCAATTTTGGTCAGGAATAATGTCAGCGCTCAAAAAGATGTTAAAGATTAAACATATGAAGTACTATAGAAAACTAAGATTTCAATGGATCTAATGATCACAAGATAGTTCAAAAATTATAATTGAAATTAGACACCCTACCATATAAAGAATTAATAGTTGAATCTTTTATTGAATGGCCACGACGCCATCCCATCTTCAGCAGCAATTTGACACCTGATCAAAGATTGGCATAAAAATGGCAAGAGCAAAATATAAAACAAAAGGAAAATATAATGAAAGTATATCTGAAACACACCAATAGACTCAGTAGCTGGAGCCACTATTTCATCAGGAAGAGGTCCAGGAATAGCTGAAGGCCTGGAAAACAAGAGGAGGAAAGGTCAAGAAGATAGCATGTGATTAATGATTGGTAAACTGGACCTCATTCAGAGGAAGAGTAAAATACTCTGAATAGAAAAAGGGTAAAAATAGTTACATGTTATTCATGGTGAGGATATCAGATACATAACTCGAAAGCTAAGGTATAGATGTCTCAGCTTCATTTCAACCAAAGAACCAAAATTCATTGGCAAATGCATTTGCACACAGACATCCATAAAATATAAAAGTAAGGACCAGTATACTGAATAAACTATCCAACTAATAAATTATATCAATTCCTCAAAAGTAATTACTTGGACAATGTCGTTAATGAATTGATATACAATATCGATTTCCATCAAAAGATATTCCAACAAACAACACTTATGGCATAATCTCAAAGAAGGATTTAGGATTCGAAAGCTATAACAGGAAAACAAAACTCAAGGAAAATATGTATATTAGAAAAGATCTCATACTTGTGCTATTAGAAAAGATCCAACATTTACTTGGCAACCACTCACAGATTCTCCGTTTTCATCCCTTTTTTGCTTCTTTCAGGTTTCTGCTATACTTTTGAGCTTTTTGGGACATATCTAGAGGGAAATTGGGACAAGAAAATAGAAAGGAGTAAAATTTGAGCCCTCAATCCCCAGTCTATGGACAAGTGTACTAATCTACCACACCACCTCAATTCTCAACCATCTAAACTATTAAATTCAAAGGTCCAACAGCCTTTATAGTTTTAAACACCATTTCAGCCATAAGTTCATTGGCAAATAATGTAAGTGTCTGTTGTCTCATTTATCAATTAGTAAAATTCTAGGTATTATAAGGGCTTGAAATATACCTCTTCTGTTGTTCCTTCTCAGCTTGTTTGCTAGCAAGCTCTGTAGCAGTAAATCCAAATGTATCAAACTGCATAGATGTCCCCAAGGAATGGCCCTCCAGTTCCTAAACCATAAGAATTCAAACACGGCTAAATCACTTTTTCATAAGAAATGGTCATACAAATTCAAATTGCAAAATGTCCAATTGCAGATTTGTAAAGCTAGTGCCTAGTTGTCAAATAAAAATGTTAGCATATCAATGACAATCATTCATCGCAATTCCAGCCCCCCCTCACAACCAGCAAGGAAAAGAAACAGACAAAAACTTTTGAATTTTTTAGGTGGCTAATTGTCCTCTACAAAAGTGCGCATTCACCACATGAAACCATCTATGTATTGACAACAATACCATAGGAACACCAGAAAACATGCAAGTGAAACAATGATGATAGCTAAAGTTGATTTAAAATAGAGGAATATCACGGATAATAATTGACTTGACTAAAGCAATAAGTTTTAGAGACAATCTTTGTGTACTGTTCTTCACAAATAACAGCATCATGAAGAGGAACTGAATGGGATACGAACTAAATCTTTTCCACGGGGAAGTTTGATTCTTAACCCCTTTTCTGGGCATTGAGTAAAATCCCCAGCAGAAAAGGTTTAACCATATGCAACATCTTTTGCAGAATAAACATGAAGTCACCCAGATACAATTATAGGCTCAAGAAAATACTAGAACATGAAGAGAAAGAAATTCACAGGTAGATAGTTCCTCAAACAAAAGACAATCAAGAAAGGACTCATACCGCTTTCTCATCTTCATCTAGGAAGTTAAAAATACTCTGCTCTTTAACTTCTGCTCTGTTCTTCCTGGATGACGTGAATGACCGTGGAGTCCATCCTGATATTTTGAAATTAACATAAATATTCAAGAAATGAATAAGAAAATAGATGATGCAAGTAAATTACCTTCTTTAGAGCCAACTGTATTGTAGTAACCCGCAGAAAAACCACCAGTAAATGCCCCATGAAATCTTCTTCTCCCTTCTTCATCCGTAACCTGAAAAACAACACGCAACAATTTTACCAATCCCTAAACAGAAAACCGCAAGCTAAAACCACAGAAATGTGAATAAATCTGTCCATTTGATAAAAATCTCAAATTTTATTTAATTCCCAGACCAAATCATAGTTAGCATCTCGCTGTTCTTCACGTCCATGGAATATTAAAAAGAAAAAAGCATCGGATTAAAGGTACATACATCAACTGCAGTTCATTTCTCAACAAAAATTTTTTAAAAAAATTAAACTTCACACAGTGCCTTAAAATTATCCTATAATCAAATTACTCGCGTAACATATCGAACTCAAATTTAACAGAGAAAAATCAAATAAAGCTTCAATTCAATGTGCGACACAATACAAGTAAGCCAGAAGAATAAAAAAATTACGAGAAAAGAATAAAGAAAAACCTCCTGTTTCCAAGCTGGAAGCGTTCGCAATTGACCAGAGGCTTCAACCACAGCCTTTTTCTTACGAGAGGTGATTTCTTCTTCCCGCTCAATTGGTGTTCCATAGAACACGAAATCGTCCTCATCACTATCCATTCTTAATCATGAAAAACACAGGAAAAACCCTAGTTCTCGATCAATCAAAATATTGATGGGGTTCATTAACAGGAAGAACGATCAAAATATATTTATCGTATATATTTTCCTCAAAAAAAAACAACCAAAAATGTTATCGTATTCCAGAACGCTTTGATCAAGTTTCACGAGGTTCAGAAGCTGAAATCATAATTTACATTGGGCCTTTTTACTTTGGTGTTAATAGCAAAGCCCATTATAGATGTGACATTACGGCCATAAGGTCCTGTCCAGCTTTCCTCTGACCCCTTATGAATCTTTTGTTCATTAGTAACTTCATCTGAAGGTTTTTGGATAGACGGATTTGCTCAGGTGTGCTTTGGAGTGCATCTAAATGTGCGCTTCAATCATTACCGTAATAAAATTCTTGCTCCGTTTGATTGGCTGTAAGAATACTATAGCAAGAATTCCATTACGGTAACGGTTAAAGCACGCACCTAATCAAAACCGTTCTGATATATGCATTTACTTGAAATCAGATATAATTAAAACTATTCTTTTATTTAAAAAATTTACATATTCTATGATAAAATTTCATAAATAATTTTAATTTTAAATGTGTGAAGATTTCAAATTGAATTAATAACATTTTAATTTTAATTATAAGTAAGACCGTCAATTATGATATAATATAATAAATATTTCATTTATCATTAAATATATTTTTTCGTGCCACTAATTATAAGTTATTAATGTTAGTTAATTAAATATTTTCATTTTTTAACTAATTATAAAATGATGTTCACATTTTTTAAAGGATGATTAAAAGACATTTAAAAAAATTGTTTTAATTTTTGTAAAATTATGACCGTTGACTTATATTCAGTAATAGAGGGAATAATAGATTCACTAGTTTGAATTTGAAAATGAAACTCAATTTGAAAAAAAAAATAAAAATAATAATATATAGAAAGTTTTGGTTGGAAAAAAAAAGGTGGAAATTGCATGAGATAACCATTTTTTTCTCTCAATTTAAAAATTGGCCGCTTCTTTAAAACTTTCAAAATATATCCATTTTGGGATGTAAAATTATCTAATTATCTTTGTCACATCAAAACAAAATCCATCCAAAATCACTTTTCAAAATCAGAATTTTCAAACCCACGCCCCCTCTCTCCTTTAGCAGCTCTCCTCTTCCCTAACCCAGTTTAGAAAAATCTCATATTTCTTCACTTATCTTTGTAAAGATTACATCTTCATGGAAAAAAATGTTGGTTTTCATCTTATAAAACGAATGGATATCTTTATTTTTTGTATTTTAAGCTACATTATGAATTTAGGATTTGGAATCTTTTTTTTATTTTCTTGATTGTAAATAACTCTAACAACTTGTCTTGGCCTCTATTTCCTTTGCTGTACACTTTTAAAAAAAAAAATCTGATTTTTCTTCTCCTTTATTTACAAATATTGAATCTTTTTTGTAGAAAATATTGTTTTCGATACAATTTCTTTGTTTCCTACTATATATGTCATTTTAAAGTAATACTAGTTGTTTGTAAAGGTGATGAGGATTGTAAATTTTACGGGTTATTAATCTAATTTTTCTTCTCTTTTCTTTACAAAAATTAAATATTATCAAGGAAAAAGGATTGGTTTTCATCTTAAAAAATGAATGGGTATTTTTATTTTTTGTGTTTTAAATATATTATCAAAATAGAGTTTTGAAAGGTTTTGCCCCTTTTTTTTTTTTTGTTTTCTTGGCTATACATGCCTCATAACAACAAGTTTAGCTCTCTATTCACTTTGTTTTATTATTTTTTTTTTAAAAAAAAAAAGATCTAATTTTTTGACTTTTTTCTTTACAAAGATTGAATATTTATTAAGTAAAAAGTTGTGTATGAGTTGATTGTGAGTTTTCTTTGTATGTTTGTAGTCATTATGGATTGTTTTCCATGCAATTTCTTTGTTTACTATTGTACTTGTTGTTTTGAAGTAATACGAGTTATTTGCAAAGGTGATACGAGTTATTATTTGTAATTGTTATTGATTGTCTGTAAGCTTTATGAATTATTCCATCAGTTTGTTTTTGTTTATGTTATAAGTCTTTCATGTAATTTTAAAGCTATGTGGATTGTCTATAAGCTTTATGGGTTGTTTTTTCAATTCTACGAGTTGTTATTCGTAAGTATTGTAGGGTGTTTGAAATGTGGTATGGGTTGTTTTTCCTACTTTATGAATTGTTATTCGTAAGTGTTACGGATTGTTTGAAATGTGATATGAGTTGTCTTTAAACTTTATGGATTATACAGTTAGTTTGTTTTTGTGCAATTTATGTATTGATCTGACTATATGAGTTATTTCAAAGTTGAATGAAATTTTCTAAAGCCTTATGGGCTATTTAATTCAATAATTGTTAGTTCTAATCTTGTTTTAATCTTAGATTTTCGAAAGTAATTCAACTATATTTGACGTTTAGCAAGAAATGCGAAGACGACACTTACAAGGGCGACAATGCAAATCTATGATCAACCTATTTTGGTTTGATGAAGATAGTGAAAGAATATATTGGGATGGATTGTAAGGGAAAAAAAAATACAACTTTGATATAATATGACTCTTGAAACATCTCGACCAACTTTATAAAATTTCAGCCATAATTGAATGAAAATTCTTCCCACATGTATTTTTATTACTTCTATTTGCTTCATGTAATTGTAAAATAGACTTTAGTCAAATATAATGTATAAAATATTTGAGTTTGATTATAACATAATCTTTTAAATGTGATATAAGTTGTTAACTTATCCAGATTGTTTTTGAGGGATTACAAGTTGTTTAAAGGTGATATGAGTTGTTTGATTAACTTATCCTGATTATTTTCTAAATGTTACGGATAACTTTAAAATTTCATAAAAATACTCATAATATGAACAAAAACAAACAGGTAGTATAATTCATAAAGCTTATAGACAACCCATAAAATCTTTCAAACTTGTAACGCTTATAAGTAACAACCCGTACTACCTTTGTAAATAATCCGTATTATTAAAAAAAAAAACCTGTACAGTAGAAAATAACAAAACTGCATCGAAAATATTGCATAATAACTACAAATATACATAGATAACTCATAAACAACTCATACATAATTTTTTCCTTCATAAAGATTTAGTCGTCGTAAAGAAAAAAAATCAAAAATCAGATCTTTTTTCAAAAAAAAAAACATAAAATACACAACTTTTTCCTTCATAAAGATTTAGTCTTTGTAAAGAAAAGATAAGAAAAATCAAATCTGTTTTTAAAAAACTATAAAATAAAGCGAATAGAGACTAAGACTTGTTGTTATAAGGCATGTATAGCCAAGAAAAAAAAAGGCGAAAGCTTTCAAAATCTTATTTTGATAATATACTCAAAATACAAAAAATAAAAATACTCATTCATTTTTTAAGATGAAAACCAACTTTTTTTCTTCATAAGATTCAATATTGTAAAGAAAAATCTGATCATACAGCCTTTCAAACAATCTATAACATTTACAAGTAACAATTTGTACCACTTTTGCAAGCAACCCGTATTACTTCAAAATAACATGTGTGATAGGAAACAAAGAAACTGCTCCGAAAATAACATTTTCTGTCAAAAAGATTCAATCTTTATAAAGAAAGGATAAGAAAAATTAGATATATTTTTTTTAAAAAAATACAACAAAGGGAATCGAGACCAAGACTAGTTGTTGGGATGGGAAAAACTAGATACTGGTAGTAAGGAGGTATCAAAATTGCAGTATAAACAACCACCCGTTGCTGAATCATTCTTCATAGTCTCAACTCTCGGTAGCAATGGAACTTTCTTCTCTTTCAAAAAATTTACACCTCATTGTCCATCAATGGTAAACTAATAATATTTACAATAACAGAGCCTTAAGTAAACTTAATATCCATATTATACTCGAACATATAACCCGTACATTTGATTTTTTGTATGAACCTTTCAAAGTTAAACTTCAACCAACAATTCATAACCGCATAACCAACAATCCGTACCTTTGATTGGGTTAGTGTGGGTTGTTTTGTAGATTCTACCTATTCTAAGGTTAATATGATCTCCAAAAATATTCTCTTGACTAAAATTTATACAACTTAAAACTATAGCTAAAATTTAAAACACCATTCCTATTTAATTAAAAATAATAATTACCAAAAAAAAAAAAAAATCAAATAGGCAAGTTGGTTCCCTTTGGATTTGACCCAAGCTGCAATTGGATAGCCACTTCTCAATTTTTAAAAGTTAAGAATTGTCTCAAATCTTATTTGCTTAAGATTTTTCATATTTCATTTTTTAAAGTTTGAATCAAATAGGTTGAGAATTTGAAAAGAGCTCAGAGCTATTTTAAGGTTTTGAGGGCCTGACTTAAATCACCACATTGGATCTACCACCTTCTTTTCTTTCTCTACCCCTCATCTATTCCTTAATCCTTTCTTTCAAGGTTCTCCTTTCTCTCCCAAGTCCCAACGTAATTTGTCAACAATCCACTACCCCACCATCAGCAAAGGTCAAAAAATTACAAGAAAAATGAAAAAAATTCTCCTCACTTTGTTTAGTAATCCGCTCATTTATTTATTTCTTTCTTTTTTAATTTGTTGAAACAGAAGAAAGAACTTTTTTTTTTTCACAAATGCTTTTTTTTTTTTGTTTTAATTTGTTGAAACCAATGTGAGTTCTAAAATTCACCATTTTCGGATATGTCAAAGCTTTCGTGAAACCATCATCAACTTGATCATTAGTGGAGCAATGCTTCATTACAATAACTCATACCGCAACATCTTCTCTAATAAAATGATGATGAAGTTCAATGTACTTTATTCTTCCATGAAAAATTGAGTTCCTTGTCATGGAAATTATTGCCTTGTTGTCGCAGAAAATGTTAGTAGCTCGTTCTTGAACTTGTTGAAAATCTTCCAAGACTCTCCTCATCCAAATAACTTGACAAACGGATGCAGTTGCAATTATGTACTCCGTTTCGGATGATGACAACGCCGTTGTCGCTTGCTTCTTTGAATTCCATGAAATAGCACCAAAACCAAGGCTAAAAATATAGCCACTCGTACTTTTTCTATCATCTACAAAACCTGCCCAATCACTGTCGGTAAAACTAACTAATTGAAATTTAGAAACGGGTTTGTACTAAATTCCATAGTTGGTAGTTGCCCCGATGTAGCGAAGAATTCGCTTAGCTGCTCCAAGATGATGCATTGAATGATTATGCATGAACCTTGAAACCAAACTGACTAGGAACATAATATATGGATGAGTGTGAGTCAAATACCTTAACCCACCACCAATACTTCTGTAGTACCTTTCATTTGCTTTAGTCGTTCCATCATCAATGTTCAACTTCTCATTTGTATTCATGGGAGTCACCATTGTCTTACAATTCAACATATTTAACTTTTTAAGCAAGTTTAAGCCATATTTCTTTTGTGAAACAAAAATACCCTTATCAGCTTTGCAGAACTTGAAGAGCAAGAAAATAATGTAGCAAAAGCAAATTAGTCATCCCAAACTCATGCATCATTTCATCTTTAAATTCTTTCACAAGAGAATTTGAGGAGCTAGTATAAATAATGTCATCCACATAAACACAAACAATAAGCACATCATTTCCTTTTACCTTCACATACAAGATAGCCCCGCTTTCACTTCGATGAAACTCATGTTACTGCAAATACATATCAAGCCTACTGAACCAAGCTCTCGAAGCTTATTTGAGACCATCAAGAGCCTTTTTCAACTTATAGACCTTTTTCTCTTGGCCATTAACAACAAATCCCTGCGGCTGTTCAACATACACATCTTCATCCAAAAAACCATTAAGAAATGTAGACTTAACATCAAATTGAAAAACATTCCATTTCTTTTGAGCCGCTAATGCCAAAACCATTCTAACAGTCTCAAATCTAGCAACAGGAGAAAAGGTTTCAAAATAATCATGTTTTTGAACATACCTTTTGACAACTAACTTTGCCCTATACTTTTGAATTTTTTCGTCGGGCTGATATTTCACTTTGTAAATCCATTTCACACCAATAGTCTTCTTTTTTGGTGGCAAGTCTATAAGCTCCCATGTGTTGTTCTTTTCGATGGCCAATATTTCATCCTTCATCAAATTCTCTCATTCTTCTTTTCCAGCAGCTTCATCATAGCTTTCGGGTTCAGTAGTCATAAGAGTAAAAGTGGTTGCATAAATATCAGTTAGGGATCGAAACTTTCTTGGAGGTGTTTCACTGTCCATAGATGATTCACTCCGGCTAGTTGAGCTACTGATTGGAGACGTTTGTGGAGTTGCTACATCGTCTTGTGCCTGTGATAATTCAATATCATCTTCTCCAAATGACACTAACTTATTAGTAGCACTTTTTGGCTGCCAAAAACTGTTTTCATCAAAAACTACATCTCGTCGAATGATTAGTTTCTTAGTAACCAGATTATACAAATGATACCTTTTGGTCTCATTACTGTACCAAAAAATATACACTTTTCCCTCTTCTTATGCAATTTAGTATGATCAGTTAAATCAATTAAGGCATGAGCAATGGAGCTAAAAAATTTTAAACCGCTTACATTAGGCTTACTTTTCCACCAAGCTTCATACGGTGTCTTATTTCTCACCACTTTTGTTGGAGATATGTTGAGGAGATGAACTGTTGTAGTTACTGCTTCCGCCCAAAATGTATTCGGAAGCTTCTTCTCAATTAACAAGCTTTGTGCCATTTCTACCACTATTCGATTCTTACGTTCAGCAATACCGTTTTGTTCTAGAGTTTTTTGTACTGTGAGCTGCCTTAGGATGCCATTCTCTTTGCAAAAAAGAGTAAACTCATTGGATAGAAACTCTCCTCTTTGGTCAGTTCGGAGAGTTTTGAGTGCACAACCACTTTGTTTTTCTACAAAGGATTTAAACTCCTTGAACTTTTCAAATGCCTCTGATTTCTGAGTAAAAAAAAATACCCAACTCATACGAGAAAAATCGTCAGTAAACAATAGAAAATATTTACTATTATTTAATGACAATGTTTTTGTTGGGCCACAAATATCTGCATGAACCAATTCCAAAGGCTTACTGACTCTCCAAGCTTTCCCAACCAGAAAAGGCGGCTTATGTTGCTTACCATATACATAACCTTCACAAACACTATTAACGGAGACAATAGATGGTATACCATAAACCATACTTTTCTGACTCAGTAATTTCAACCCATTAAAATGCAAATGCCCATATCTTAAGTGCCACAACTTAGACTTAGTATTAACATTTGCAACCATTGCATAATCATCCAAACACGACAACTTAAGAGGGAACATTTTATTTTCAATCATAGGAATCTTAAAAATAGGCAACCCAAATTTCTTAATGTCACAAACTCCATCATGAAATTCAACCACATATCCTTTTTGAATTAATTGACCCACACTAAGCAAATTATGTGAAATCCAGGAATATAATAAACATCATGAATCAACTTTTTAATACCTGATTTGGTCATAATGGCAATGGTCCCTTTGCTTTCAATCTGGACTTATTTACCATCACCCAGCCCTACTTTCAATTGAACCAACTTATCCATGGTCTGAAAAGTGCTCTATTTCCCCGTCATATGATTGCTACAGCTGCTATCTAAAAACCAAACATCATTCTTACAAATATTGGGATTCAAACAGGTAATAAACAAACTACCTTCGTCTTCTTTTTCTTCAACGAAGTTGACTTGTTGATTGGGTTTTCCATTCTTCTCCCAGCACTTTCCCTCAATGTGACCAAACTTTCTGCAGTAATTGCACTGAATTCCTCTCTTGTCCTGTCTTTCTTGGTTCCACATATCAGGCCTCTCTCGACCTCTTCCACGACCATGGCAGCCACCTCTACCGCGACCTCTGTTTGGAATAACTTTTATTGACCTCCACTTGTTATTGAAAGGCATGCTCAAAAGTCTTTTCTGTTGACCTGTTAATTCTATCTTCATGTGTAGTAAGAGAACTGACACAGACGAACATGGCAAGTTGAAGATTCTTCCAAAAGCTAGATGATGACAACAAATTTCAAAAACTCTCGAAAACTCAAACTTTTGATATTCCGTCAAAGTTTAAGGCTTTTCTAAGATCTAACTTCTGAACTCGCTAGAAATCAAAACAACGAAAATATAATTCTTTCACTATAAACAGACTTCAATTTAAAGTAGTTAAAAGACGAAGAACGAAAGAAAACTTGCTCGATAAATTTCTTATCGGAAAAAAAAACCAATTCTTGTCCAAGTTGAATGCAGCGGCTACAGCTCTTCTTTTCCCTTAAATAGCCCTAAGAAAGAAATTACTAAAAACCTAATTGACTTTGGTTACCAAAACCAGGAAATAAAATAAAACAATAAAATCTTATCTAATTAAGGAAATAAAATAAAATTATGTCTAATTAAGGAAATAAAATAAAATTATGTCTAATTAAGGAAATAAAATTATTAAGCAATCCTGATCTTATTCTTTGCCTCTTTAACCTTCCTTGACCAGCCTATCTTGTTTCGGAAGATGTTTCAATCGTTCTATCCGATGAGGAGTGGTTGTTGGAAACGGGTCTGACTCGTCCACCAGCTTTACGTTAGACTGCCCCTTTTGAAGAGAGCTTGACCTCAAGTTCGAGTCGCCTCCATAGAAGAGAGACAAATGTTGCACATTGAAACAATAGAGATACTATCGTCGTCTTTTGTGTCTTTGTTCTGGGCAACTTCCATTGGACATGACAACTCTTTCCGAGACACGTTTCCTCGCTTCTCTGTTAACTAATTCTGCAAAATAGGCAGCACGACTGAATGAAGAGGAGGAGTAAAGTCTTTCAAACCTACTAACATAATCCCAAAAGTGCCTAGAAGCTGGTGACATAACTTCTGAATCACTGAGATTTCCAACAACATAAACATTTTTTGATTTATAAAATGAGCTTTCATCACCAATATAGCCGTTAGATAAAATAAAAAAAAAGTCTCACCTCCTCAGTGCCCAAGTAAATTCTCACACATTTGCTGTGTGATCTCCTTAGCAACTTCTCTTAATTTTGAGCCTCACTGTCTTCTATCTCTTTAATCAATTCCTCTCTTTGCAATACCTCAGGTGATAAGGAAAGTGGAGAGGCCTCAACCTTGATATTGCGGGGCTTCCAGGTGCATGGTTTTAGAACCACTATTCCTGTTGGCTATGTAGAATTTTCATCAAGCTTCCAACCTACAGCGGGTGATGAAAGGTTCAGATGCTCTGTCTCTGTACCCTTCATTAGACTGCCCATAATGGCTTTCTTCATCTGTTTGTCACTCTTCTTATCCAAACCAAATGCTCCATTATCCATCACCTTACAAGGTCTAAGAACAGTGATTCGCTTAGTCTCAGGTGGAGAGAGAAACTGCAAATTGTATAAATGATGAGAAAGCAATGAATTTGGTTCTTGTAAAAACTTGACCAATAAATCTTTATTGGAACTCAAGACTTCCACAATCTCATCAAACTGCTAAGACGGACAAAGTTTTTCATCTGTAAGGAGCCGTTTTACTTCAATGAACGTCTGGCGCACAAGATCCATCTTTCCCTCATTTGTTGTTTCATCATATCTTTCCTTGTATGGAGACTTACCTCTCGTACAATTTGGTTTCTTTGATTGTTGCATAATCTCATAAACATCTTTGTAATCATTATGCTGTAAATAATGATGGGACTCCTGTTGCATCTATACATTCCAGGGTGCGTTTCCTTGCAGCCAATAACTTATAAGTGTATCTGAATTACTCTGTGAATAAAATCTAGAATGGCTTCTTTTTGTGCCAGATCAAGTTGTTGTTGTGGAAAGGTATCAAGCCCCATCAACTTGGCAACCACCATCTGCATTAGAGTTTGCATCTGTCTGTCTCCTCTTTCACGTTCTAGCCTCATCTCTTGCCGCCTATCTTCCCTATCCAATTGCATGGCTTCGATTAGGGTGGCTAGGGTTTGTTCGAGACTCCTTCTTGACATTGTGGATCTTAGCTCTAATACCAATTGACATAGACGGATGTGGCAAGTTGAAGATTCTCCTCAAAACTAGGCGACGACAACAAATTTCAGAAACTCAAACTTTGGATAATCCGTCAAAGTTTGAGGCTTTTCGAAGATCTAACTTCCGAACTGTTCATAAATCAAAACAATGAAAATAGAATTCTTTCCCTATAAACAGATTTCAATTTAAAGTAGTTAAAGAACAAAGAAAGAAAGAAAACCTGTGCAATAAATTTCTTATTGAAAAAAAAACAACAATTCTTGTCCAAGGTGAATACCGCGGCTACAACCCTTCTTTTCCTTAAATAGCCCTAAGAAAGAAATTACTAAAAACCTAATTGACTTTGGTTACCAAAACCAAGAAATAAAATAAAACAATAAAATCATGTCTAATTAATTAAATAAAATAAATTATATCTAATTAAGGAAGTAAAATTATTAAGTAATCCTGATCTTGTTCTTCACCTCTTCAACCTCCCTTAACCAGCCTATCTCGTTTCTTTTGGTGGAAAATGTTTCAATCGTTCTGTCCCACGAGGAGTGGTTGTTGGAAATGTGTCTGGCTCATCCTCTGGCTCTGCATCAAGAATCCCTTAGCTCATTAACAGAAAAGTTACTCAAATCCTTTGACTCTTCAATGGCAATAACAACATGATCAAATTTGATTTTGAGAGTCCTTAAAGTTTTTTGCACAGCTTTTTGTTCAGATATAGGCTCACCAAAAGTCCTCATATTGTTCACAATAACATTCACTCTAGCAAAAAAAAAAACTTGAACAGACTCGTAACCTTTCATGAACAACATCTCAAACTCCCTAGGAAGAGCTTGCAAGTTTGCGACCTTTACCTTGTTTTCTCCATGAAATTCTTGTTTCAATATTGTTCAAACATCTTGACTTGGTGGCACCTGAAATTCGTGAGAACATCGAGTCTACCACAGCTTGTTGTAAGGCAAGCAAAGCTTTTGCATCCTTCTTGCAAAGCTCTTTAATATTAGTGGCTGTGTCTGCGAAACCATTCTCAACCAAATCCCAAAGCTCTTGGGCAATAAAAAATGTTTTTCATTTTAATGCTCCAAAATTCATAATTTTCACCTCTAAAAATAATAATTAAAGATTGAGGTACAATCCAAGTATTACCGTTTGACATGGTTGCAAAAATACTTACAGAGAAACTATGCTACAGCAATAGCCAAAAGAATTGAATGCCCCACTTTAATTGAACCTGGCTCTAATACCAAAAATTTTGGAGTATTGGGTGTATATAGCTATAGTAATATAACACTAAAATTACACAATAACTAAAAATAAGAATAATTTTATTGAATTCAACTTTTCTGACTAAATACAAAGCAAATTCTCCTAACTGTTTAAAGGGAAAGGAGAACAATAATGCAATTAGAAAGGAGGAAGTGCTCCACATCCTTTTCTTGAACCTAAAGAATAGAAATGCTGTCAACAAATTAGTTAACAAAAGAACTAATCGTTTGACTTATTTAAAGTAAATACAGACTTTGAAAAATAATAAATGACTGTGCATCATATTTTTTCAATTAGATATTGAGGTTGGAAGGGTAAATTAATAATTTGAGTTTTTTATATTGAGGTTATATATGTGCTCACACGGTTTTATAAACTTTAATTATGAATTCAATCCAAATAAACTTTTAACTTTTCAAACACTTTTTAAAAATTAAAAAAAAAATTCAATTTTGAAGTTCCAAAAAATTAAACCCTGTCGATATAGACCCAATGCAATTCTGACATAATTGGGCCTCATATTGATAGTAATGATACAGAAGCCACCAGACTAGATCCTCAATACAAGCCCAAGAAGACAGGCCAATTATGGGGCCTCCCCAGTCTGCATCACCCCACAACCCGGTTCCTCTTTCTCTCTCTAAATCGTCTGCTCTCTCTCTATCCCTGAGTCTCCTTGGCAAACCATCAAACACCACCATCCACAACCTTATTTTGGCCTCAGGAAGGAAACTATATAAGTACAGAAACCATATATTTAATATGCAACTATCTTACTCTCATTTCTTTTGCCTGGAAGCCACGCTCCAATCAGCACACTATTAACTTGTGGTCCCTACCAAAATGTTCCCACCACCTTGTTTGGCGCGTGAGCAGTCTTCATTCAACGCGCTTTGGAGAAATTTGCCCTAGTCGCCTGGGCTTCTTTCTCTCTCTATAATCAGCCACCATGATCATCATCAACATGAGCCACTGCCACTGCCTCCGTCTACGTCTCCGATCGACTATTGCGATTTCATTCTGTTGTTTTCCTATTGGATAGGTGAACTTCTGTCGATCTCCCTAGTTCTCTGTATCCGATCTGTCTGATCTGATTTGGGGTTCTATCTCCTTTTGGTCAGTTTATTATTTTTCTTTTGATTATTAGGTTTTGTTTCTTCTCATGAATTGATTGAATTCTGAGATCTATTGTTTCCGGAAATTCTGAGTTTTTATTTGATTTGGTACTGAAGGGTACAAATGGAGCCGATGGACATAGTAGGACGAACAAAAGAGGACGCATCTCTCCCAAAAGGTTCATTTTTTCTGTGTTTTTGTTCCGCCTTCCCCCCC
>JAOXNR010000030.1:17849079-17868770 GCA_028571225.1 Parsonsia alboflavescens
TTTGCCCGCCTCCCCCCCCCCCCCCCCCCCATATATCGTCGTATGACTTTATGCTTCCCTCCAAACCTGTCTGTATTATTTTTTTCGTTCTGGTGTCTTAACCTTGTTTTTGTGATCGAAGTTGTTTTTTTTTCCTTTTTTCTTTTAGGGGTTGGGCTTATGAACTATGTATATTGTTGTCAATTTTAGAGGCAATCATTGTAGATGTGTGGGAGACCAGCTTTACTTGTGACCTAGGATTTTTCTTGATATATTTCAACCAGTGAAACGGGTGCATTTGGATAGTCATTTGTCAATTCTATTTTTGGAATCTTAACATTTTCTTCAATTTTTGAACACCAAAAAGTGTAGATGAAATCATATTTGGTTTTCAGGTTCAATTAGATATTTTTAGGAAAAAAATGAAAACAGAATGTGCATTTAGAAAAATTTAAGCAAGAATCCTTCTATTTTTGACTTTGGTAAAAATGAAGCAAGCCAGGTCGACATCTGGTGAAAGTCTTCAATTCTAAATAAGCCAAGAAAAAAGGCTTCATATATTGGGATTATGGATGGGAATCTTTATTGCTCCTGGAGTTTTTTCCATCCTCACCGACCCGAGGGTTTCGACCGTTCTTTTTCTCTTTTCCTCAATTACCTCTTTACTTACCTTACAAAGTAAAGTGGCAGGATGTCTTTCCTTACCTTCTCAGAAACTTTAGAAGCCTATCATACCACAAATTAGATAATCTGAAGTTTTCAATAACCTATGATATCACCATTTTTCATTCTTCAACTGGCTCTCCGATCTGAGAAATTCTAAAATGTCATTTTACTAAATTCATTTCCGCTCCACATGTCCGGGCAAGGGGACAAGTTGCTCAATTCAAACAGCAATGAAGGCGAAACCAACTGGATTCCCCAAAAGTAAGAGTCACTCAAAATGGCTAGAGGAAATCTCATCAAAGTGGCGGCGAACACTTAAAAAATCCTATTGAGGGTGAAAAAAAAAAACTTTAATTAGATTTCTTCTGCAAATTGTGCTGAAGGTGGGGGATTGACTGTTGTTGCTGCTGCAGGTTGCACTCAAGATTGGGGGATCTGGACTGTAGTTGTTGTGCTGAGTGATTTTTGTTCATCAAAGGCACAAATTTGTGGTTAGATTGGAGATCTCATTTCTTGTTTAACTAGAGTAAGAGATGGTATGAGAAACAAAGTTGTATATCTGAGGTTTGAAAATTTCTCATACCCTTTTCTCCCATTCTCATATTGGACCACAAAACTTGGATTTTGGATGGGCTTGTCCGCATGTGAATCTTTTTCTCCTTAAAAGCTTAAAATTTGTTCTATCCAACTACCCCCATTGTTTTTAAGGAAAAAAGATTGACATGTAGTTAATTAGCTAGATATAACTTCCTAATTTTCATGGTTTTTCTATCAAATTTCCATATTAGCACAGGAATGTAAGAATTATGGAAGGTGTTTTAGAAATCATTATCATTATTGTAATAAAAAAGCAGCAGCAAGAAACCGAATAAGGTTGCAATGAACTTATTAGGATCAAAAGAGCAGTTAAGTTACTTTTTATTCTGCCATATATGCATTGAACTAGGAATTTTGTCCTGAGAGGTAACACGGAAAGTTGATATTCAGGGAGGTTTGATTGATTTTTACTTGGTCAAAAATAAAAAGGTGTTGCAGTGGTTGAAGTATTTGGACATAGGGAAGAAGATATAAGGATTTATGCGGTAGACAAGCTATATTCATGTTTCTTATCTTGCATTTCCGTAGTACTATAAACATTTATAGATTACTGTATATTCCATTCTGCTTTTTGCTCCTTTATTCTCCTCTTTTCTCTCTTTCTTTACTGAGTTGACTTATGTCATTTCATTCTTCTTTAGGTATTGGACTATTATTGATGGTATGAATTTTTTGTTACAGCAACTATGACAAAAATTATTAAAGAGATGCTGCCCCCAGATGTCCGTGTTGCAAGAGACGCCCAGGATCTTCTGATTGAATGTTGCGTAGGTGAGTATGAAGGTCTATGCAGTTCCCAACTTCTTTACAACTAATTCCTGACATATTGTCTTTCTTTTTTTTATGCTAACATACACTGGTTATGTTTACTGGATCATGACTATGTCTGGCTTTAGTGTGTTCATGCATGCTTAGCTGTCTCTGGTGACTGACTGTTGTGGATGCAGGAAAGAAGATAAAAGAATAATTTAGGATTCTTCATTATTATTATTTTTATTAATTTAGGATTTCTCATTTTTATTATTTTATTAGTTAGTTTCCTGTTCCCATTAGTATTTTTAATTTTATTAGTTACTTTCCTATTCCTATTATTAGTTTTAGGGAGTTATTATTTTTAAAGAAGCCTACCAAAATAGGTCTTCTATTGTTGTAATAGGTCTTACCTATTAAAAGGCATGAAATCAAATAAAACCTAAGCCAAAATTTGAGATCGGAGTTCTCTCTTAAATTGAATTCTGAGGTTTCAGCTTCCCTTTGATGAGCTGAATTATTCTTAAAAATTAGTAGATCTAAGGACACAAGAAAGGGAGATTTCTCAATTAATCGCCCAGTGACTCAATCCCATGCTATGATTCATAACACTGACCAAACTTGGATCTAACTAGTCTGCTGTTTTTCTTGAGATCTCTTTGTGCGGAGTTAGACGTGTCTAGATTAACAAATTTTGTTCCCCATCACGTTTCCAGATGGGCATCTGATAAATTCTTTTTTTGTTCCATCCATGCATCCCCTATTCCTTATCCATTCTGTATCAAAAGGATCACAGGGACAATCTAATTTGTAAAAGGGATGCTGATGTGGTTAATGATGTTGCAAGACACTTTTGACCTTTCATAGCCAAAAAGAAAAATGCTGTTGTTCTTCAATTTATTCTTCTCTAGTTGCACTTGGATTTGTTTCTTAATCCTGCATTTTAAGATCAAAGGTTACTTTAGTATGCTTCAAATATGAAACTTTCAGCCCTAGCATGGTGCATTATGATATATGGCCTAAATTTATTAGCTATGCATCCTGAAGGAACCAGACATGACAACATGTCAAGTAGCAGCATATATACAAGGTGTATGTGATCTGTTGTCATATTAGGAGGTTCTTTACCTTATGATGAAAAATTATTGTGTCTGATTCTTTCCATTTGAGACTTGTTGACCTCTGTTACTGTCTGCTTCATTCTTTCATTCATGTGATAAGTTTTAATTTTCTGTTTGATATTTACAGAGTACTTGTTTTGATAATTTTTAAATAAATGAACTACTTGTTCAACCTTTTTTTTGGCAGAATTCATTAATCTTGTCTCCTCAGAGTCAAATGAAGTTTGTAACAGGGAAGAGAAAAGGACTATCGCCCCTGAGCATGTGCTGAAAGCTTTAGAGGTTATTTGCTCAAATCTCTATCTCATTATATATTTAATTACCTTAGATTCTCTGTGGATATTTCATGATTCATGCAAGCAAATTATTGCGTCTTGGATTGAGAAAATTATTTCAGATGATACACATCTCAGGAGCTAGAAAACCCAAAGAAATGGTTTCCTCCCTTTTCTCCTTCTGCTTGGGATCCTTTTCTTATGATTATTCTTCCAATCCCAATGTCTTTTTAAGGATTAAAAGGTTGTCAAAATTTTAAGATATGAATGTTTTCTTTATAAGTGCCACTTCTTCATAGAACTGTTATGATGTGACCATTCAAAGTTGGCAGGCTGTGCCATTTGTAATCTCACAGCTTTCACATAAGGATAAATATGTTTTTTGTATGTCTTAGGCACCAGTCTTGCATTTAGAGTATAGATGAATTTATATGGGGATGATCGTGAATTCTGCATCTTGCTCCGTTTTTTGTTGTGATTTGGTAATTAAAAGGCTATTTCTTGGCAAATTGAGTGCAGAATTGTGCCAGTTGAGATTCAACGCTGGTGTTTATGTATCTTGTTGTCCATGTAGTTTGCTTTACACTCCTCTTGCCAGTAAGAATAATCATTTCCAGCCGATACATTCCTGTTCAACCTGCTGTATTCCTGTTTCAAATTATTTTCCCTATTGTCATACCAATTAATTTTGCAATGGCTTTCCTAATGATGAACATTTTTGTTACCAGGTTCTTGGTTTTGGGGAATATATTGAAGAAGTTTATGCTGCATATGAACAACACAAAATTGAGACCACGGTAACTATCATCCACCTGTGATCCTTATATTGACCTGACTTCAGAAAATATTACTCTCTTCGTCAGAAATTGAATGTCCACATTTCTATTTTGAGTTATCCGAAAATGAATGTCCCATTTTGTAAATTAGTTAAAATTTTCTTAAGAAATTGATATTGTTAAATGTATAATAAACTAAGTCAATTCATTTTTCCGGATGGAGCATTCAAGTCAAAATGGAACATTCAATTCCGGGTGGGGGAAATAGTCACTATTGTTCTGGTCTATTGGCTTCTATAGCCTTGTGGATGTTTATTGTTCATGCCCAGTCACCGCAAATTGTGCATGCCTTTTGGTGCCTTCTAACTTCTGATCCTTTGAATCCCCATTTTCATATATGGATATTATATTCAATTGTCATCACATACATTCCAGGTGAATTGGCAATTAAGTCGTATTGCTTCTCATGGTCTGATGTCTAAAGTTTAAACTAAATTAGTCTTTTCATTTGAATTGCATAATTTCTTTGATGATTTGGAGGAAAAATGAAGAAATTCATTTAGGATTTAAATTAGGTAGTTTTCTAAATAAGATGGGAGTAACAAAAAAAATGAAATACCGGTGAGAGTAGATCTTATGCTTAACTCTGTTGGCATTGATGTTTATTTTTGACATTGTCAAGGTAGGTACCAGTGACCTGCTTTTGATCTTCTTGGATTTTTATCCAAAAAATATTATTTTGGTGTTCAGTGTGAACTAAAACTTGAAATTAGTCAGTTTTCATGTTGAAGATGAATGAACTTGTTTTAGGTTCTATAATTTTAAGATTACTCTAGAGATTTTGCTCATCACTTGCTGAATACAATGGTATCTTGGCAGGATGCTGTAAGAGGTGGAAAATGGAGCAATGGAGCTGCAATGACTGAAGAAGAGGCATTAGCAGAGCAGCAGAGAATGTTTGCAGAAGCACGTGCTAGAATGAATAATGGTGGCGTTACTGCACCTGCCCCAGTGCCCAAGCAACCTGAATTAGAAGCAGAACCAGAACCAGAACCTGAACCTGAACCTAGTTTGAATAGCTAACTTTAAGAACTTTAGTTATCTTAAACCCTAGGCAAGCATCCTGACTCTTTTATATGAGTAGTGCTTCTCAATATGATGTACAAAAAGCTTTGCATAATTTGGTCATCTCCTAGTGACTTGAGTTGAATATGTGCCGTGCCCTATATCAATTCTGTTCATATATTTTCTGTAATTAAATTGTGTTTGTTTAAATTAAATGGTAATGCCCTTTACTTACGCCTCTTGCACAGAGTTAAATCAGTGAACCCCCCACTCCCATCTTTAATGGAATTGAAACATTTTTCCCTTGTGAACAGTTGTATTCTGGAATTAATATGTATCACAAGCCATCCGACACCCAGCTCCTTGAGGAGCCACCTGAAAGACGAGACTAGTGACCTGATAGTGGGAAGAAACAGGACAAGTTCTGTTGTCTCCCGAACCTCCTCTGCCCTGAGATGATCTAATGTTGTTGGATCAATAATTCAAAAATATTATGGTGAGTATGGGAATTTACTTCATAATGGACTCACTGTGTAGTCAGATTGATCAATTGCATGTGAGCCCACCATGAACACTCTTGGGATCAACAATCATTTGATAATCTCTGGAATGGTTTTTCCAAAACTACATCTGTGATGCTGCAATAGGCCTACCTTGTGTTGAATCCAGTGTCAAATTTTCTAGTAATACCAATCTTCCTTCTCTGGTTTTATGTTAAATCTTTTATTATTATTATTATTTGTGGGCAGATAAAATATATTTCATTAATTTTCTTGTGTTTTTTTACAATATAAATGTCCAGACATATGTAGATTCATAATCCATCCATGTGTGCTGTGGTTGTGGGTTGGTGAATGGATTTTTGTGGACACTTACGTCACCTTTGGGGGGAATTATGTTGCCCTAAGGCTGAAATGTTTGTAACAGTCTTTTGAGGTTTCTTTCATATATGTGTAGACCTTAGAATCAGAATGTTTCTGAACCCTTGTTGGTGCTAATGTCATGTATGAGCAGAGGCAGAGGACCTGTCTAGTGCGAAGTAGTGATGTCTCCGAGCCTTGTTGCCTTTGCATCCCTTTATTTTTTCACTGTATTTGGATTGAAGTCAAAAGGGTAGTCAGCTACGGGAACTCCTTTCACTGTCTGCCCCACAAGAAAGTGAAATAACACATCCCATGTCTCCAAAGATTCCTTCCGTCATTTTAAAACATCTCTCTCTCTTTTCTCTCTCACCAAACACAGTAGTTTTTTCCTGTTTTTCACTCATGAGTGTGGGGTAGACTGTGTTTTCTATGTCAGATGGATTCTTATGCCTCTGGAAACAAGGAGTGCTTAAAACAAAAGGAAAAAGAGAACAAAAATTTGTAAATCCAACAAAAAAATTTAAAAAAAAAAAGGGAGAGAGAGACGAAGAGAGATTAAAATAAAGGGGAACGGCAGAGCAGAGAGGATTTCTCTCTCATGTCTCATTCTCTCTTTTACTGCTAAATAGACATATTCTTAAAGGAGTAGCCTTCTCCTCTTAGATTTCCTTTCTCAGATGAAGACAATCATGGCAAAGAATATCCAAGACATGGCCTCCAAGAGGCAGTTTCACTGGACAACCAAGGTTAGCAATGAAGATGAAGAAGTTCTTCCAAGTCTCAAGTCCTCCTCAAATACTGCTGATGATGATCATCATCATCAAGAGGTTCCTCAAGAAGAAACAGATAAGGCCCCTGCTTCTTTAAAGATCCCTCTAGAAGTTCCCCAGTTCAATTCTTCCACCACTGCTACTACTACTTCTCAGGAAGATACAAAGGAGAACTGCAGTACTAAACACCAGCAAGAATCATCAGCAGCAGCCAGTTCTACAAATGCTGCAAGGAAGAAAATGCAAGCCATAGCTGTTGCCAGGTGGCGGTCTGTCCTGACGGCTTTTGGGAAACACAGAGCGCATTTTCAACAAGGTCTAGGAACCCGGGTGATGGGAACGCTCTTTGGTTACAGAAGAGGACATGTACATTTTGCAATTCAGAAAGATCCCAACTCTCAACCGGCGTTCTTGATTGAACTTGCTACACCAATAACCGGATTGGTTCGGGAGATGGCTTCCGGCTTGGTTCGAATTGCCCTGGAATGTGACAAAGAAGAAAAGAAGCAACAGTCGAGGTTGCTAGAAGAGTCCCACTGGAGGACTTACTGCAATGGCAAGAAATATGGTTTTGCCAACAGAAGGGAATGTGGGGCTAAAGAATGGAGTGTTTTGAAAGCAGTTGAGCCAATTTCCATGGGTGCTGGTGTCTTGCCTGCAGGGAATTCAGAGGGCTCTGAATCTGAAGGGGAACTCATGTACATGAGGGCTAAATTTGAGAGAGTTGTGGGATCCAGAGATTCCGAGGCATTCTATATGATGAACCCTGATAGCAATGGTGCCCCTGAACTTAGTATTTACCTGCTAAGAGTCTAAGCAGATATATCTTCTCTTGTTCTAAAGAAATGGAGGTTTAGTTTTCTCCATTGTTGCTTATCTTGTTTTTCTTCTTTTTTGCAGTTATAGAATGTGGAAAAAACTGTGTTTACTGTATTTTCTTCTTCTTTTGGGGTGGAATGGAAAATATGTATTACTTACCTAACTATAGTGAGAATCATGCAATTCCTCAATCTCTTCTATCAATCCCCATTACATGATTACCAGACTTGGGGCGAGATAATTTTTCATCTTTCTTCAATTTATCCATTATGTCCACTAATTTAATTTTTTCAAGACAACAAAAGTGGTATTTGGGTTAGTGGGCTAATGATCAAGAATTTTCGCGGTTTATTTTCTAAAGATTTCAACCGGGATTCGAATCCTATCAGAATTAGTCAGGTCCAGACAGCAAGAAGAAGAAATTCAACCCCCAGATCACAAAATTTGCAAGGTTTTTATCCAATGGTTTTTATGTGCATGCCGGGAGGTCTGCTTTTTTGGCTTCTGTTTGTGAGCTTTTGGCATAGCACGCTTCTAGGAGAACCCGACATTCTTCTTCAAGATATGTAAAATCCGAATCAGTTGATAGCAGGAGGCAGCTTAGATAACAACAACAACTGTTTTGGTTTCCTTTGGTTTTTATTTTATGTGTCGTGTTCTTTTTTCATCCTTCATTGGATTGGTAGGTTCCCTTTTCTGACAAACAAATAGATTAATACTCAACATAAAATTTGGCATCTGATCCCAAAGGTTGTAGTAGTAGTAGTAGTAGTAGATGTTTCAGTCATTGATTTTGGTGCATATCTTCGGTCTAAGTTGGATTAAAGTAACATGAGAATCCCAAGACAAATTTTTACTAAAGCTTTAATCATTGGAGTCCCCAAAAGCATATCATAGGAAATATATTTGTTGCCTACATGATATGTTATTGCTGCTGGTGGTGGAATACTTTGCCTTTGAGTCCAATTTTGACTGCCCACTCAACTCAACTCAACGGCATTTTCCCTTCTTTTTTCTTTCTTTATAACAATAAGATTTGAGTTCAATTTCTAATTCTCCCATTCCCATAATATTAATTGGAATTTTTCCTTATGGGCGTCTCGATACCAAGGTGGAAAAAGAAAAGGAAAAAAGGGAAAAGCCAAGTGACTATTCTTGGAAAAGAATGTTATGATGATGATGATGAAGCTAGGTGAGGTCAAATTATGAGTGTAAATTAGTCCCATCCCAAGGTTAGAAAAAAGATGGGGTTTGGTTTGGTGATGATGGATCAAATAGTTTGGGACATAATGGCTTCTCTTCTTTCCATATTTCTAGGCTTTGTAATGTTTTCATATTAGTGCAAAGTGGAAAAGAGAGGAAGACTGGAGGGGCCATCTTGGAGGATCTGCCGTGGATTGCAGCACAAGAAGAAAAAAGAGTGATACATTGAGATAACATTCACACAAATCGAGGTCATTTCTTTTTTATCATGTTCTCATTATTGTTCAAAGATTCAAAAGCTTATGCTATACATACATGATAAAGAAAGAAAGGCTTTTTGTTTAGTTTTCTTTCTTTTGTGATTTGATCTTATAATTGATGCAATCAATGCTTAAAAGAAATCCAGGGTTCTTGAAGTTAATAGTGTACCCATCTTTAATAGTTGCCTCAACTTCTGGTTTTCCCTATTTTGAACTTTGATTATAGGGGATAATGTCTATGGGGAAGTAATGCCCCTTTTTACTAGGTTACCACATGTGTGCCATTCTCTTGTAGTAATAGTTTAATTGTGGTCTCGTATTTTTAAACTATTTCATACTCTTTTCTCAGCTACTACTACTACTTGCAATAGATTAATGATTTAAAGCAGCTTTGCCAATGTCTTGTGTAACAGAGTATCCTCTCTAAATCTCAAGATCATAACTCTTTTGTACATTTCTAGTACTTGGATTATGCAAAAGTTAAGAATTGGAAGGTTGTACTGTTGTCAGCTTACCATGAAATTTATCAATTTGCTTCTTGTTCTTTTTCTCCTTTTGCCCTTTTCTTTGAGTGCAAAAGAGAGAGCTCAAGAGAGGAGCATCTTTCCTTTTTTTTTCCCTCAAGTTCAATGGTGACTTTGAATCTTGAACTCATGAATAAAAGTATTCATTACAAACTCCAGGAAACGGGAATTTTTTTTTTCAAAGAAAGAAAAGACAATATTAGATGCTAAAGTAGCAGATTTTGTAACCATGGATGTGTTGATGCTGTTATGGGTACCACCTCCTCAATCATACATTTTCATCATTGCATAGTTCCTGGAGTGCTTAAGAACAGAACCATATCTTACAATTTTTATTATTATTAGCAGATGATAACAAAAAATATATGAAGTACAATGGTATTGAACTTTTCAACAAAACAAAACAAGAGGCAGAAAGAATATTCTCTCCTAATCAAACAGTATCTTCAGGTCCTTCTTGACATAGTGTTTTGTGGTGGCTCTACTTGTTTGTGTGGACCAAAGAAATATTTGCACAATTTGTCTCAAAACAGTTTCTTTTGAGGTTATTAGAGAACAAGGACTGGTCCAGTACTTCGCCTATTTTAGTACTTCGTAATAATGTTCTGTGGCTCAGAATAAGGAGAAAGTATATCAAGTGCAGAATTGGCTACTGGGAGTAATATCATTATAAGGTTAATAATTATTAGTCTTTTGTTATATTATCAGTTTTGATGAAGGTGGGAACCTTTGTTTATGGCATCATCATTTATTGCTTAAAATATAGAACCCAATCCATTATCCATCATTCCATCTATTCCCAGCACTGAATTTCTCTATTATTCCTGGAGGGAGCTTCTTTAGGTGCAGTGATGAACCAAAGATTTTGAATATGATAGTTTTGGGATTTCTTTTTACACATGTCAACAATCAAATCGTGTTCAATTTCCTCTGTAATTTTGTATTGAAATGAAGAAAGAAATTATATACAGGTTTCCAAGGTGTTAAGATTGAAGCTTGCCCAGGCAATCATTTGTAAACTATTCATTGAATCAATTTGAACTGGCAAGAAATGTCAGCAACTTTCTTGATGTTTTTAATGATCATTACTGATTGATATGCAACCTACAACATCTTCAGAACCAATTATTCAACCCCCCCCTCCCCCCCCCCCTCTCCATTTATGTTTGGATTAAAGGAAAAGGAGGAAAAAGATTAGGTTTGTGGACTGATGGCGCGAGAAGGGAAAGGAAGAGATGAAGATTTACAGATCCTTAAATTTGTTTTTTTTTTTTTTTCTTATGGGATGGAAAGGGAGTGAATAGATAGACTGAGTTCTAAAAAGTTCTAACTTGGTTTTGAACAAATTGGAATGGAAACATAAGGAACCATCTTCAAGTCTTTTTTTTAAGTTAGAGATGCAAATCAATAACTTATTTTTCATGTTACTCTTCTTAATTATCCAAGCACAACAAATAGTTAATCTTGTCCTCTTTCTCTCTTTTCTTCAATTCAAAAATAGCCTCAACAGGGAAAGAAATTGGTGTTATTACTTGCAAGTTCTCTTTAAGTTAAAGAACAACAAAAAGCTGAGAAAATCATGAATAAAATTAGAATTGAATCTTCAGGTATCTCTTAAATCAAAGAAGTTAAGGACAATCTTTCTGAAAACAATGAAATTACAAATGTATATATATGTAGGTGGAATTAGTTGAAGCAATTGCATCAAGAATGATTACAGATAAAGAAAATGCACAAATCTTCTCCTGTTGGGAAGTAGTTAGTTGTTTGTAAGACAGAAATGCAGATAAAATGGCATGCATTGTCCATCTTCCTTGTAGAAACCACCATCACGAAGTACAAAGCCCAACTGTACATCCATCTATGACCTTGCCTACTGCAAACTTTATCTGCTTCCTCAACTTTCATCTTCATCTTAGCTTGCCGATTTCGGGTCTTTGGCGAGTAAAACCAGGCTGAATGACACGATTGATGACACATGGCCCGAACATAAACCAGAAATATGGATATAAAAAAGCTGCATCAGTTTTGGGGAGAAACAAACTAAACAAAAATTTTTTTATAAATTTAAGCTATTTCTGAACCATGCATATCATTCAAGTTGGAAATTAGGCCATGACAAATCAACATTTTTGCACAATGTCTGATAGAATCATTGAGTTTGTGGAATCTCAAATGTTGAAAACATGGAGACAGTCTGCTATACCTGGAGAAGCATAGAAGGGGCTGCTTTAGATTCTGTAGTAACATGGCTCTTTGTCTTTCTTCCATTTACTGTGTTAATTGATGGACTGGTTGATGTTGTTATGTCCCAGAAGCTCCGTTTTTTAGCTGTGGGTGCTGGAGACAGAAAACGATGACTTGGACTCTTCAGCTCACCCTGGGGTGGATCCTTTGGCCTCATACTTGACCTAGTGACCACCCTTCTTACTCCTTCCATTCCTGTTCCAGCTAATTTTGCACCCTTCCTTGAAAGTTCACGGATAAAATCATCCTTCTGCTTCATCTGCAGAGCGTGGTCTTTTTTCATTCTTTCCATTTCCATCTCCAGTGCTTTTACAGTTTTCCTAAGCTCCTTAACTGTCTCATCTGCTCCCCTTTTCTTAGACTCTGGAGTGAAACAATTGCCTGTCAAGAAAGCGGATCTTGGTTTTTGCTTCTCATTTGGTTGGGTTGAAGATGGTGCTGGAGATAAGAAAGCAGATGCTGCAGAAGGGGTATTCGAAGAATGTGCTGCCAGGGTTTGTGCTTGGAAAGTCAGCAGCTTCTGCTGCTGACGAGCTAATTGCATCCGCAAATCACGGTTCTCTTTCTGCAGCTCAAGTAATAACTTGGCCTGATCTGCCTCAGAATCAGGCACTTGAATTTCCTCATTGGCATCACAAGCCTGAAAAATATAGAACATATTTTGATCCTTGCACATCGGGTAAAACAATGAGAAAAAATTGCACTGCTTTGTAAGACTAGTCTAGAGAGGCACAGAAAAAATGGGGGGAAGAACTGATATTACAGTACACTCAATGTTATCAATGAGAGAAAAGAAAGTGTCAAAGTGATCCACAAAAGGACTAGAGGATAAGATAAAATCATGATATATCTACAGAAACTGCTTAGAATAGCTCATTTTGGAAAATGAAGTAGCCAAAAGTAAGAAAGGAATTGCTTTACTTTGCTTGCATCTGAGGAGACATCACAAACAGTATGATGAGTTCTGATAAAGGACTTTCATGGTCACAGTAATACCCATTCATTTCAGAATGAATGGGTAATGGGTATTACTACACTATGGTAGATGTTGGAAATGAAATGCTAACAAAGGGAGACAATTTTTCATAATATACCTTTGTCCGGATTTCTTTTGCCCTGTCAGCCCAGTGAAGGGTGTTCTGGGTTTCACCAAATGAAAGATTGCTAGGGCTTATATTTGCAATCATCACCGTATTGCATGCTCCACCTAGAGAGTCCTTCAACAGTTGAGTGAGTTTGGAATTGCGATAAGGTATATGCTTCTTCGCCTCAACAAGGGCATTGATGCAGCTACTAAGTGCCAGGAGTGACCTATTTATATTGGCACCCTCCAGTGATCTGAGTGTTCTCTGATCTGTAGCAAGAGCTCTTTCAGAACCAGCAAGATCAATAAGTGAAAGTTTTCCTACTCTTTTGATAATATTACAGGAAGCATCTTTGACTTTGTATTCGACCATAACCTGAATATGTGATAAAAAGTAAACAAAAGGCCAAGCAATAAACGCATTAGGAAAATACAGTCAAATATGATTTTGAGAACTACTTGCAGAATGGCATGAGAGCGTGATGAAGTTTCATTGGCACGAGTTGGTTCTGTTGTTCTGTTTTGGTTGCCTTGTTGAAGCAGTGACATTACCTGTTGCACCACAAACAAGAAGCTGACTTTTAATTCTTTAACCAAGTGATATTACTTCCACTACTCCGAAAACTAAAGATGTAATTATTTACTTCATCGGTGGAATACGCTTGATATTGAGTAAGCCCTGCTGCCACGATCCCCTGAAGAATTTGGCAATAGTAGTAAACATTTTGTTAGAATTGAACTCCAGATGTGCTATTTCAACCTTCATTTGTTAAAAGAAATTATGCCTCTCTTCTGCATTTCACGTGATTACATACTTTCAAGTGATATTTTAGCTCCAGAAGCTCATATTTCCTGCAGTGTATTATCTCTAGATTATGTATACTTTCAAAAGAGATACAAGAAAAATGCAGTTCTTGGATTTTAACCATCATGCATAATATTTAGCTTCAATAATCCTACTACCAACTTGAAGAAACGAAGTTCCAATAATATGTGCATCAGTTAGCCATGATTAAATTCCATAGTAACAGCTTCAATGCAAGGAGAAATGCTTTCCAAAAGAGAAAGACACACCTGTTTATCTTCTCTGAGAACCAGGGGCCTTCCAGGAGAAAGCAAATCTCTGACAGTTTCATTGTACACCTCAAGATAAGACAGGTGAACGACATGATTTCCATCAAAGCTTCGCTGCCTTATCTTATTAAACAGATCCTTAATTGCTAAGACCATTACACCTGGATTCTCCACTGTACCCAGCATTGTATATGTCTTTCCTGCTCCCGTGGCACCATAACAAAAGACAGATCCATTTTTTCCCTGTAAAACATCTTCAACGAGCTCTGCCGTTCTGAAAGTGAAAGATGATATCTCATCAAACATCTAACAATATTGATACGAAGATGCAACAGATATATTTAGATTAATAACCAAAGCAATATAAGATTTTCCAAGACCAGGTTGGAACTCAGAAATCACAATTCGGATTCTTGAACCTCTAGAAGAAAGTTTGTCTCATTTTATGTGAAACTCAAGAGCCTTTTGATATTACTACCATGTGTTAAGGTTAGAACTTGGACAACACAATGAGATAGATTATAAAAATCTATAGACTATAAATTGGGAAGCATAAATTACTTCTACCACCTAATACTCGAAACATTTTCTACATAAGAATGAATATATATAATTCTGGTACATGCACATGGAAGATTATACTTTTCTTCTTTTGCTTAATAAGGGATTTAATCACATTTGAAGTCCCCCGAATAAATTGAATAAATCTAATGAAATTTACAATTGAAAATGGAAATGACTTCTTATGAAACTCACGTCGTGGAATAAACTTCGTGTTGGGTAGTGGAATCTGGAAATGAAGAATCAAAAGTGAAATGTCGACCCCGAAGCCTCTTTAGCCTAAGATAGTCATTTTCGGTAGCGAATTCTGTTAGATAAACATCCCTCTTGTTAACAATCTTTACACAACAACTTGATCCAGCTTCTCTTTCCTTCTTGCTCATTGGCCTTAATCTCACGAAAACAAGAATTCTACTGGTCCCAGTAGCACCACAATTACCCTGTTTCTCCGAAATTGTCTCCAAATCTCGCCCAATCTCCTTCTTAGTTACTCTAGGTTCTGAATGTGGCACTAGTGAGCCACCCAGTGACAGTTTCCTCACCACGGTGCTTGATACGTTTGACTTTCTTGGACATGAAAAGCCCACTATCCGTTCACCGGCACCCCCCACTGCCACGTTCTCCTTCGCCTCTTCCGCCATTGACGCCGGTGGCATTACATAAGTCCTTGTCACAGTTGTTCTCGGCATAACATTCTCTATCATCACTTGGCAAATGGTCTTTGATCCTTTCTCTTCTTTCTCATCTCTCCTCTCGCAACTGGTTAGGTCAACACTAGGATGACTCGACAATCTTGGCTCTTGCGGAGAAGGGTTCTTGAAAGCTTGTTTCTGCTGTTCATACAAAAGGGTTAATGCCTTCATCTTCTCTTTAAGGCCATGGTGTGGATTTCTAGTTTGATGAGCCATAAGGCACTCTTCTTGATCTGTTCTTGGCTTGTTTCTCTGTTCTTGATTGGAATCATTCTGTGCTTGACTATTGATCACCTGGGACCTTGTAGACACTGGCATTCTACTTCAAAACCTCGAAAATACTCTTCACCAAAGCATGCCCCTGTAATTTCTTGATAGCAAAACCCTTCCACTCGTTCAAAGTTCAGATCTTGTTATTGAAAATCTTAAGAATCTTGAGTAGCTCGTTTCGGTGAATTGAAAATGCAGCCGAAGTTGCTAAACAGTGGAATTCAGAGGTGGGGAAAGGAGGGTCTGTGTGTAAATTCGTTTAGGAGGTTTAAGTTGGGAAATCCGAGCCGTTGGTTTTCTTTAGATTAACGGTTAGGAGTAAAGCTGGGGAGGGAGGTTTTTGAAGGGGACTTTGAGGGCAGACCATCTTTTGCTTTCAGAACTCCAAATAAAGAAATTTTTCTTTTTAATTCATTTTTTTTAATTTCTTTACTTTAACATAATAAGAAGTTAATAAGAATTTCTTTTATCTGGAAAAGGAAAATTCGGAGTGGTGATGGTGTAGACCGCATTTGAATTTGCGTGTAACGGTCAAAATGGTGAGGCCTAAACGGTCACTTACAAAGAACAGTGGGTCCCAATTTAAAATTTTTTCCCAAGTTACCCGAAAAAAGTTGTTCTTTCTTTATTTCCCCAACAGAATTTAGAAATTATCAATTTAGTCTCATAACTTTTTTATTTTGATCATGTAATCCATATCTTCTTTTTCATCTTTTCAAGTCTCATAACATTTTACCCATGATCCATTAGGTCTTATAACCTTTTACTGATGACTAACTAAGTCAAAAAATGATATAAAGCTATAGGAGCTTAAGAGATCTATTTTTTAAAAATATATATATATGAACCTACATGATTAAAATAAAAATGTTATAGTACCTTAAAAGATAAAAAAATTATATAGACCTACATGGAAGAAATAAAAAAAGTTATGAGACCTTGAAAAATTTTAATATATATATATAGACCTACCTGACCAAAACAAAAAAGTTATGGGACTAAATTGGTCATTTTGCCCCAACAGAATTTAGAAACTGCAAAAGTAATTTGTAATTGCCCGGTGAAGAGAAAATCCTCTCTTTTGTCCCTAATCTTTTTTACTTGATCCATCTTGGTTCTAAATCATTTTTTAAAACTTTTAACGTCCCTATCTTTTTTTACTTAGCCCAAGTAGATCCAAATCTTTGTATTGAATATTTAGATCCCCTTATAATTAATTTTGAACTCATATTGGTCTCTTATCTTTTTTCGTTCCACCAGAAAGATCCCTTTATCCTGAAAACCTTCGTCTCAAGCAAATTCAAGGGAAAAAAAATAAAATTAATCAAAATGTAGAAGGGTATTTTTGGCCTTGCACTATTTTGGGTTATTTCTCTTCCCTATTTTATCCCTTATCTTTTTTACTTGGGTCATCCGGGTAATAAATCCTTTTTTTTTTTTTAAGATCCCTATCCTTTTATAATTGGTCCAAATAGATCCAAAATCTTTATATTGAAGTTTTAGAGTCTCTTGTAATTAATTTTGAACCCATATTGGTTTCTGATTTTTTTTCGTTCAACTAGAAATGTCATTTTATCTAAACACTTCTATCTCAGGCAAAGTCAACTGCAAAATAATAAAATCGATCAAAAGCTATCCTTCACTATTTTGGGTCATTTATCCAATTAAAAAGAGTTACTAATCCTTTTCTTCACAACTTGTCTTTTCATTCCTCGACGACAAAAAAACAAAGCTCAACTAATGAAAAATGTAGATTGGAAAATGTATTTTTAATAACATCGCCATCGCCATTATGGACTCTCTGCAAGTTGTTATGTAAATGTCGAATACAGTATCTCTGTTCGACTCCTAGTGGTAAATCCTCAATTGTTTATGAAGGTTGAGCTACCATTGTTTGCTCCTTTAGTTTGCAATTTTCACTGGTTGAGCTTTGTTTTCTTAGCAACTGAGGGATGAAAAAGCAAGTTGTGAAGAAAAGGATCAATGACTAGTTTTAATTGGAGAACAAACCCGAAAAAGTGAAAAGATAAAAATACCTTTCTAAGTGTTGATCGATTTTATTTTTTCATAGTTGACTTTACTTGAGAAGGATTTTTTCAGGGCAAAAAGGCCTTTCTGGTTAAACGAAAAAAAGATAAGGGTCCAACATTAATTATAAAAGGCTCTAAAAGTTCAATATAAAGATTTGAAATTTACGATGCCATCAAGAATAACCAAGAAACCACCAAGATTGAGTAATATATATTGAGGCAAGTTCGACACTTTGTCAACACTTTTGCACCTTAACAAGAAGTCTAAGAGAAGAGGTTCATCATCAACATCTTCAACAAGTAGCAATTTGAGTAAGTTGGCAATTCACAATATTGCCGCTAAAGTGACAAGTAATGAAGACTTCGATGACTATTTTGATATAGTGGAAATTAAATAACTATTTATCCTATTTTGTCAAAATTAGTACAAAATGTTTTAACTCCACCTATTTCAACCGCATCGGAAAGTGCCTTTAGTAAAGGTGGTCAGGTTCTCAATGAGTATGGAAGTTTATTGGCACCCACCATATTGGAAGCTCTCATGTGTACTTCCAATTTAATCAAAGCTAAAAGTAATTTTTAAGGGATGGCTATTTTATTGGCAAAGGCGAAGGAGGAATAGGAATATAATGGAGAAGAAGTTGCATCAAGTGGTGCAAATTAAAATCAAGTCAAGTGTTTTTTTTTTTTTCCGACATTTTGTAATTTTTTAAAAACACATCTCCATAACTATTAGTGTATTTTCATTGTAATTTGTTTAATTAATTTCCTAGGAGGTTTAAGTAAACAAGTCCCTTCCTAGTCTTATGTATATTTAACAATTTGGTGTTAATAAATTCAAGGTATTTTTTTTTTTCCAATTTCCAAACATCTAATTCTAATTCATTTTAAATTACCTTTACCTTGATTTAAAATTTTACTAAACTCAAGTTATATAAGTTTTTTAAAAAATTAAACTTAAACTTTTAAAACGTCATATGTAAACAATAAGTTAAAATATGCTGATTTTGAACCTTTGAAAATCATTTTGTAAAAAAGGAAAAAGAAAATGAAAAGTTACTATTCTCGCAGAAATTATCCAGTGTCAAATCCAACCCCTTTTAAAAAAAAGAAGTGATCCGTGAATCGACCCGCCTTAGGCCCAACCAACCCTTAGCCGAAGAAACTGTTCGAGCTAGTATTTATTCTCCCTGAACTGACACGACCCATACATCCCCAGCAGAAGACGGCTTGGCCAACCCGAATCTCAAGCCCCGTCGAGGGCATTTGATTAATTAGATTTTTTTTTTTTTTTTGGTCTCATTGAAGAAATATTTATTGAATGCATTAAACAAATACAAATACATATGGGTAATTTCTATTTAAATCATCAAAACCAATTAAATCATCAATAGCTCTAACTATAACATATTCCCAACAAACCTTCAAAGGAGGAAGGGGGGGAAAATTTTCCTATAAATTTTCCTAATTAGATTGTTCTTAAGTTCCAAAAAAAAAAATAAAAATTGAATATGAAGTCTCATTTAACATCCTAATTAGATTGTTCCCATTCCTATGATACATTAATGAGATTTGATTAATTAGGTTATTATTGAAATATACAATGAATTAGAAATCTTTTTATTCATCGATCAAAATCATTCAATGAAGAAATCATTGATTGTAATTTTGGACAATTCATATGAATCATTACTTAGATACAACCATTATCTTCCCATCATTGTAAAATGTGAATAAAAATACAAATATTGTTATTACTTAGATACAACCATTATCTTCCCATTCCCATCATTATCTTCCAATCATTTACTTAGATATATTGTTACGTCTACAATAGTTCATAATAATATTATCTTTATAGGTACTTTGTTATCTTTATTTTAATAATTTATTGTATTATTCAATTTTCAAACTTTAACATTTTAAAAGTTTTGATCCTTGGTTATGTAGAAAGACAAAAATGGATTCGTATTCACATACATAAAAATTATATAACAAGAAGAAGAATCTTTGATTTATTTTTGGATTTCTTTTTTTAACAAAAAGAAAACTGGTTTTCTTTGTA
>JAOXNR010000030.1:17868870-17894204 GCA_028571225.1 Parsonsia alboflavescens
AACGTCTTGCCCAAGTCTTCACTAAGGATTTGCCGACCAACTTATGTTTGGTCAAATATCCTTTCATGCATTATGTTCTTTTTTTACCTTTATCAACTCTAAACAATTTACGATTGATCAATTTAGTCATTTTGACCTAATTCTTAAAAAATGTCACTAGATTTTAAAATCAACCAGTAACTGATTAAAATGAGAAAGACATTACCCTCAATACACGGATATAAGTTTTTTTTTTTAAAAAAACCCACCCTTATTAACAAATTTTTACAATTCCTAGGATTTTTGTCATCGGTGATTGCATGTAGATGAGCACCGACCGGCAAAGAGGAAAGTCCAGCGACATTGAGTCATACACTGTCCAACTACAATTTGCCCCCCTCTGCAACCGTGTTCAGAGTTCAAAATCCGTCGACACTGACACAATTTTCTTGAGCTTGCCTCCGAAATCCCTCCTCCGTTTCCAAGCAATGGCTCTCGATTATCTCAAACTACGATTTCCGTCTTCTTCACTGCAAGAAATTCGCCACTAGTTATTTGTTGTTCGATGCATCTGCTCTCTTCTTGTAAATGGGCAAAAGCCGGTAATTAATTTTATCTCTTTCAGTGCTGAGGATATGAAACCAATGGGTACTCTTGTTTCTTGCTGGAGTAACTTTTTCCCTTATGAAGTTTGGGGGTTGCATTCTTGCAATGGGCTGGTATGCATTGGCTTTAAAGTGAATTCTGTTCTCGGAGGTTTGTTGTGTATATTTCGACTACCGGTCACTGCAAGTTTATTCAGCAGTGTAAAGTTGCAGAAAAATTTATAGAAATAAAGGTATAAATATCAGTTTCGATCCTTCTAAGTCATGTCGTTACAAACTTGTGTGTGTTTGGATGGAGCTGTATGATCATCTATTTCATTTTGTAGCCTACTGCTCTGAAACAGGAAAATGGAAGGAATCTCGAGAAGCCATAGAAATACACGATGAGCCATTTTATTTTGGAAATGGAGTTTTATGGAATGGAAATCTTGACTGGGTCAGTCAGTGGAAATCTGTTTTAAGCTTTGATTTTGATAATGGGTGCCTTAAGTGGTCTTTGCCTTCTCTTCTAGTGTTATTGAGTTATGAGTTTGACTTTTAGTATTTTGGAGAATCTGCCGGCTGTTCATATGCTATTGAGGCAAACCTCAGTGGGACATTATTGTGTGATGTTTTTAAATTGGAGAAGAGGAACAGTCTTCCGAGTTTAAAAAAAAAAAAAAATTTACCTTAATAATAATGTATTAATGGTAATACCCTTCTCATTTTGATCAAACTCACCGTTTCAAAATTCAATGAAATTTTTTAAGAATATAGGGGTCAAAGTCAACCCTAAATTATTGAGGGATGATAAATGGTAAAAAAAAAAAAACTTTAGGGATTAAAACTTCCTAAAGGTTAAAGTTTAAGAATTGAATAGTACAATAACTCTTACTTTAATTATGAAGTAAGATTATTTTAATTTAAGGTTTTTGATAAAGAAGAATGATATCTTTTGTCCATTAAATATTTATAAATTGTTATTTTTATCCATAAACTTCTATTTTGGCATTTTTTATCCTTCATTTTTTTTTTTTTTGGCAATCGATCCTTTTGACCATAAATTGAGTTTTATAAGTTTTTTCTCTCATTCGAGAGGGATATTATTTTTGTCTACTCAAAATGTAACCCACTTATGACCGACCCATTTATGTATATATAACCCACTAATTTTTATTCAAATCGAACAAAAATACTCTTGGGTAATTTCAAATTTCCCAAATGGATAGATTATTAGTGGGTAAATGGATGGATTATAAGTGATAAAGTAAATTATATTATGGGTTAACAAAAATATCTCTCTTCGACAAGAGAAAAACTCATAAAACTCAATTTCTGATCAAAGGAATTGATTGTACAACAAAAAAAAAAAAAGGTTGAAAGATCAAAAAATGCTCACCAAAAAAGTTTATAGTTCAAAATAGCAAGATATAAATAGCTAATGGAAAAAAATTATCATTTTTCCTTTTTGATAACCACCCACCAAAGTCCTTTCGGGGACATCCCAATGGATGTAGCGACGAGCGTGTAGATGGAAAAAAAAAAATACCACCCACCAAAGTTAGTAGAAAATTATTAAAAAAAATTTTATTTAATGTTAGAGTTCATTTTACCTAAGTGAATAAGTTAGTAGTGGATAAGAGAAAATTCTCTGTTTCGTTCCTAACCTTTTGTACTTGGTTTATTTGGGTCTTAAACCATTTTTATTTTAACTTTTAAGGTCTCTATACTTTTTTATTTGGTCCAAATAAATTTCAAATCTTTTGCATTAGCTTTTAAAGTCTGTTATAATTAATTTTGGACCTATGTTGGTCTTATATATTTTTTGTTTAACCAGAAAGGCCCTTTTATCCTAAAAACTTCCGTCTTAGACAAAAAAGTAAATTTGGTCAAAATCTAAAAGGGCATTTTCATCCCTTTACTGTTTTGAGTTATTTCTACAAGAGAAAATTTTCTATTTCAACCCTAATCTTTTTTACTTGGTCCAACTGGATCCTAAATCGTTTTTTTAACTTTTAAAGTTCATATCGTTTTTTTGTTGGTTCAAGTAGATTCTAAATTTTTATATTTAACTTTTAGAGTTCCTTATAATTAAATTTTAACCCTTATTGGTCCCGTATCCTTTTTCATTCGATCAAAAGGTTATTTTACCTTGAAAACCTTCTTTTTTTTTAATGTAAAGTCAATAGTGAAAAAATAAAATTGATCAAATTCTATAAGAGTATTTTCGTCCCTTTATTGTTTCTGATCATTTCTCATATTAAAAAGAGTCATCTGTCATTTTCTTTACAACCAGCTTCCTCCTTCCTCAGCCACAAAGAAACAAAGCTCAATTAGTGAAAAATAGGGACTGAAGGAGCAAACCATGGTAGCTCAACCTTCATAAACAATTGAGGATTTACTACCAGGAAATTCAACATTTACATAACAACTTGAAAAGTGTTTATAATGAGGATGCCAATAAAAATACATTTTCGGAGTACATTTTTCACTGGTTGAGTTTGGTTTCTTGGTGGCCGAGGGATGAAAAAGCATATTGTGAAGAAAATGACCAATGACTATTTTTAATTGGAGCAATAACCCAAAACAATGAAGGGATGAAAAGACCCATCTAGATTTTGACCAATTTTATTATTTGTCATTGACTTTGCTCGAAAAAAGACCTTTTTAATCAAACATAAAAGATAAGAAACCAACATGGATCCAAAATTAATTATAAGGGACTTTAAAAGTTCAATATAAAGATTTGAGATATTATTGAATCAAATAAAAAAGGATAGGGATCCTAAAATTTTTTTTAAAAAAATTAGGATCCCAATGGACCAAATAAAAATAATTAGGAACGAAATGAGAAATTTTCTCTTGGATAAATTATCTAAAATATTGAGAGGATAAAAATACCATTTTAGATTTTGATCAATTTTATTTTTTTACCATTTACTTTGCGTGACACGATGAATTTTAGGGCAAATAAACCTTTTCTGATCCATCGAAAAAAAATAAAGGATAAAAAGGGTTGCAAAATTACTTATAAGGAACTTTGAGAGTTTAATCTGAAGATTTGTTTTTAATTGACGCAAGAAGTTTGCTCTTGGAATTTTTATTTTTATTTTGTGGTCCATAGGAAAGCAAACTGAAAGGTCTAAAACCCTTTCGGCTGTTGGAGCACGGAAAAGAAACCCTAGACACTTTCCCAGTGTTTCCCTATCGTTCCCGACGGAGAACCCTGCTGCAAATATTGGCTGAGAAACAGACTTGTGGATCCACCATTGCCATGGCAGCGGAGGATCAAATTCCAATAACCAAGGATGCTGCTCAAGGCGGTGAGTCCATGAAGAAGAAAAGAAGGCGTAAGAGAGACAAGAAAGCTGAAAAGTCTGAGCCTTTGGATTCGCGACAATCTGTTGAAGTAGATAATGAAGGTGAAGACCCTAATGCTGAGGACAACGATAATGGTAAAAATAGTGGTGGTGATGATGATTCTGAGAAGAAGGAAAAGAAGAAGAAGGAGAACGTGAAGAGAAAAAGAGAGGAGAATGAGGATGTTGATGAAGAAAAAGGAGGCCAAGAGGAATTAGAGGACATAAGGAAGGAGATGAAAAGTGGTGGGTCTGGGATTATGAGTACAGTGGCTTTTTCATCCTTGTCAATTTCTGAGAATACTATGAAAGCTATTAAAGATTTGGGTTTTGAGTATATGACTCAGGTAACATTTTAATTGCGAAGAATTTTTTACTTCTGAGCTTATTTCAGAAATATCCTGGCGATAAATAGGAAGAAGGAAAGAAAAAGTTAAGAAAGCCTAAGAAATTGTAATTGTTAATTGAATCAGCAGTGTTTCAGCTCTGCTGAGGTAACATTGCTGTTCAAGAAAGTTTCATGTTTGGCTGTCCAATTCTTTCAAACAAAATTGGAATGATAAATTCTTTTCCCCTTAAATAATTTGAATCTCACAACTTCTTCTCGTCACTTTTCTCTTTTTTGGGGGAGATTGTTTGTTGGGGAGAAAGGGGACACGGGTTATTAATTAGATGCTATATATTCCAAATGTAAACACATATGTCAGCTTCTAATAATCAAAGGCATCAATATGTAGTCTACTTTCATGTGTTAAGCATTTAGTTTATCTACGTGGCTTGGTTAGAATATCTGTTGGTTGAATTTCTTCTTGTTTATGATTGAAGATCCAAGATCGTGCAATTCCACCACTTCTGGAAGGAAAAGATGTTCTGGGAGCTGCAAGAACAGGATCCGGTAAAACCCTTGCCTTTTTGGTACCAGCTGTGGAGTTGCTGCATCATATTCATTTTACTCCTCGAAATGGAACTGGTGTTGTTGTCATTTGCCCTACAAGAGAGCTGGCCATACAGGTGAAATCTTGAGCTTGTTTTCACATTTTTATGATGCAGCATGTTATGCTTTTGAAACCATTTAATTAGTTTTTCATTCCATTCTTCTCCTAATGGAAGAGTTCTATTCAGGAGATTCTCATTATGCATCTAAATTTCGTATCTGTTCTTCCTTTTGTTGGTGCAGACTCATGCTGTGGCAAAAGACCTTCTCAAGTACCATTCACAGACCCTTGGCTTGGTTATTGGTGGTGCAACAAGAAGAGGAGAGGCAGAGCGGCTTGTGAAGGGAGTAAATCTCTTGATTGCTACACCAGGTCGTCTTCTTGACCATCTACAAAACACTAAGGGCTTTATATATAAAAACTTGAAGGTACAGTTCTTACGCTAATCTTTTTGTATTGTTAAATTTACTATTAGTTATTGAAGTGAATGCCATATAAGTGTCTCTGATGAAATACTACTAGGCTAGTGTGAATAATGTTGATATGGACTTTAATCACAAACTAACATTCACAATATGATAAAGCTTGTAGTTTCTTAGCTGATAACACATGAACTATAAGAGAATGAACCTGATCTTTAACAAAAGTTAAGTCATTTGACTGAATACACAGTTATATATCAAGATATTAGTAGTAAAAAACGAAGAAAAAAAACCCCATAAATTGTCGTCTGGGGATTTTAATTTGCTGCAGCCAGACTGGACATTGTCAACTATATTCATTTCTGCACACTTGCTCATAGGTGCTTCATAATGTCTATATAGCTTGCTACGGAAAGAAGTTATTCGGTTAGAGTTTCATTGGTTTGAAACTGATCTTCAGTAAATAAAACTTTTTGTGCTTTTTTTTATCCTGCTTTAAAATCACTCCTGGCAAATTGCAGTGCCTTGTGATTGATGAAGCTGATAGGATACTGGAAGCAAATTTTGAAGAAGAGATGAAGCAAATAATTAAGATTTTGCCAAAGGTATGATAATTTTTGCTGATTCTGCTGACTAATGTGATATGGATAACCACTGGCAAAGTTGTGTCTGCTCAATTTTTCATATTTGTCCAAACTTCCAACATATACCTCCCATCTTTTAGGAATGAGAAATCAGATTTATGTTCTCTTAGCGTTTGTACAACAGCAATGCACCGTATTTGTTTTTTAACTGATTTCTTGTGTTGGGACCTTGGAGTTCTTAACATAATATTTCATCTCTCATTATCCTGCTGCTTTTACATGGTAAAAGCCAATCTACTCATTCTAACATGGTAAAGGTCAATCAAGGGTAGTTTAAAAGTGAGCCTAAAAGAAATTTGGGAATAGCATGTGAATTCTCCTCTGGAATTCAGCTACCATAGTGCATGAAGAATTCTTTTGTTAGCTCTACCATCGACTATAACTGCAATGCTTCTGGTTGTGCAGGCAAGACAAACGGCTCTTTTCTCAGCTACACAGACTAGGGAGGTTTGTAATACACAACTTTTTTCCTTGCACTAGCTTAGCTGAAGTTCAAGGATTATTTTATTTATTAAATGAAACATTATTTGTTACTATTAAGGTACGTACTCATTTTGTTTTTAAACCTTGTCAGGTGGAGGATCTTGCACGGTTATCCTTACAGAAAAAAACTGAGTACATTGATGTGGATGCTGGAAGAAAAAGGGTTGGGTTACTGTGCCTACTAATTTATGTCAAAATTCTTTGATCCTATTTTCTTGACATCTTTGAATTTCAGGTCACTAATGAAGGACTCCAACAAGGCTACTGCATTGTCCCAAGTGCCAAGAGATTTATTCTTCTTTATTCTTTTCTTAAGAGGAATTTGTCAAAGAAAGTGATGGTTTTCTTTTCGTCCTGCAATTCTGTCACATTTCATTCAGAACTGCTTAGATACATACAAATAGATTGTCTTGATATTCATGGAAAGCAAAAGCAACAGAAAAGAACATCTACCTTTTTTGATTTCTGCAAAGCAGAGAAAGGCATATTGTTATGTACTGATGTTGCTGCTCGGGGTCTTGATATTCCGGCTGTGGTATATTTTTCTACTTAACTACTTCCCCATATGCACACTGATACAACTTTGAATGTACCATCTGTGACATTTGCTAATGTGTTATTTCATAAAATTAATTTTGATGTAGTGGAATTTCAACTTATTGTTCTTGTGCCATTTTCTTTACCAGGACTGGATAGTGCAGTTTGATCCCCCTGATGAACCTAAGGTACTGATAAGTCTTGAAAGAATGTGTTCAATTTTATTTTGACAATATTGATCTGGAGATCACATTTATTATATGTTTGTGTTAATTACTTTCAGGAATATATTCATAGAGTTGGCCGAACAGCCCGTGGTGAAGGTGCAAAAGGAAATGCACTGCTTTTCCTGATTCCAGAAGAGCTACAATTTCTTCGCTATCTGAAGGTTTGTGTTCTTTGATAAGGGTGAAATTTTCTATCAAGGAAATGATAAGATCAATTTTCTTTACCCATTTAGTTTTGGCAATTACGGTGACTCATCATCCTAGGCTGTGTGGAACTGAAAAACTTGGGTCAAGCTTGCCTATTTGACCAGTCCTTCATTTTGTCTTATTGAAGAATGCTTACTTATCTGTTCTAGGAACAGTAAATCCCGATTGCATGACTGTTTGGTATATGAACTAACAAAAATGGGCTTTTCGTGTCCATCACTTCATAGAAAAAAAACCCTTTTTTTTCAAGGAAAGTGAAGCATGTTTTGTCGGACCATACTCTGCAAACCATGATTTTCAAATTTCTTACCATGGCTAAGTAAGAGTTGACCCTTGTGGTCTATATGAGTTCCCATTGGTGAAGAGAAATTTTTAAAGCTTTTGCATGCATCGATTCTCATATTTTCTTGTAATGCTGCAGTGTGCAGTGCGTTATAGAATCAAGTTAACACAGAAGCGCTGTTGGCTTCTTGGGCCATTCATTTTATATGAAACATAGTTTGCGATTAGTAATGTTGTTAATACTAATTTCAGGCTGCAAAGGTGCCTGTCAAAGAATACGAGTTTGATAGCAACAAGCTGGCAAATGTGCAGTCTCACCTGGTAGTTCTGCATGACACACCTTTTTATTGCTGTTTTCTTGTATTTTTGCAAACTCTTTCAAATGATAACTGGTTTGATGGCACAGGAAAAGCTTGTTTCCAACAACTATTATCTGAACAAATCAGCCAAAGATGCATATAGATCCTACTTGCTTGCATACAACTCACATTCTATGAAAGACATCTTTAATGTTCACCGACTAGATCTCCAGGTAAGTGTTCGAGTGTTACATTGAGATGTTCTATAAAACAGAAAAGTTTATACAAGAGAAGGTATATATTAGACACGTGCATTGTTCCTTTTCAGGCCGTGGCCTCTTCGTTCTGTTTCTCTTCTCCTCCGAAGGTAAATCTTAATATAGACAGCAATGCATCCAAATTCCGAAAGAAAATGCGAAAAGCTGATGGGAGAAGAAATGGATTTAGTGAGAACAACCCATATGGCAGGAAAGGCGAAGATGATTCACGACAATTTGTGAGATATTAGGCTCAATCCTACTTCACCCAAATGGGCTCCAATTTTGCAACATTTTCAAGTAGAGTTTGTTACGCAAAAGAAGGCCAAAGTAACTGCCAAAAAGGCTGTAGCAAGTTATGTCTTTTGAGAGATCTGACTGAGGATGTCTGACTGTACTTGGGAGTATTTCTGTACTTCCTTGACCTTGATTAATAAGAATATTGATTATTATTATTGAGGCTTGTTCGATGCAAAAAATAGACTTCATATTTCTTCCTTGTCCCTCTTTAATTTACTCTATTGTAATTTTTTTCAAGGTCAATTAATTGTTTCATATTTTTCAATTCTATATCCTACTAATCATAATACTCAACGTAACTCCATAATAAATTTTTGTTGAAGGTTAAAGTAATTATGAGAGGGAAAACGAGAAAAGTTATTATTTTCTTAATGAAATAATCTTAAACGAAAATTAAATGGAAATGAAGGGAATATTATGTTATATAAAAAAAAAATGTTTATATTGTAAGAAAAATGAAATATTATATTAAAAGATTAAAGTACTTGAAATATTTAGTTAAACAACTAAGTGTTCAGAAGAATTGCTATATACTAAATCATGGAGTCTTCTTACTGTGACTGCAAAAGGTAAACTTTTTTTTAAACGCTGAACCCGTGAGATGGAACCTCTCAATTACAAGCAAAATAACTTCAGTAGTTGGGAGCATATAAAGTTTTTCCTCTTTTTCTGTTTTGGATGAATTCTACTAAATAAAGATTTCATATGCTTCCGTTTTGAATCAAGTAAAAGTTATAAATCTAAAGATGTGCTTTACTGCATCCGATTTGGATGTCATGTTATTCTAAAAAGGTAAAAAATGAAACTAAAACTACTTTAAAAATTCAAGATATATCTATCTCTTCATTGTATTAAAAACTTTCAAAAAGAAAAAAACACAAGTTCAAAAAAGTTGAAGAAAATCTAATACCATAATCAAGAAATCTTTAACCCTAGCCAAGGACAACCCTAACTTAAGATTACATGAAAACTGCCCCAAACAGTGAGAAAAAAATGAAGGAAACAGAAGATGCAGAAGCAGCCAGTGCAACTGCACCGCTCTTTCCCGTGGTCTGGTTCGTCGTCGCCTCCGGTGGCGGGGGAGGGCTTTCAGGCTCCAAGACCTTAATGATCATCTTCACACCTCTCTGACAGTGCCCTGAAACTCCACTGATGAAATAGAACAAACCTCCTCTGTCCAATCCAAAAATGGTGTTGCCATTGTTCGAGAAAAATAACGGGTGACTGGAACGGCATTTCTCGTACTCTGCTTGACTCACTTCCATAACAGAGTCCTTCTCGTAAGTAAAACCTGCATGGAAATTTAAATTGGATAGAGGACAATAAAATTCTAGTAAAAACATAAATATTTGGGTATAAAATAAACATATATATATATATATATATATATATATTTTATACTTACGGAGAGTGTCATTGATTTTGAATCTGTTTTTAGAAGCCCAATCATTGAATAAATCAGTGTCTTTAGAGGAAGGAATGACCCAACCCTCGTCACCACCAACTTCAAACTCAACAGAGATCGCAGTATGGAAGTGCAGAACAAAGAAGAAGAAGGATAATAAACACAAGTAGAGAAGCTTAAAGAAAGAACCCATTTTTGTGTGCTTGTTTATTTTTTTTGGACTTTGAAAAGGGGAGCTCTTGCCTAGCTTTGTTTGATTGCTTGGTGATTCTGAGAATTGCTGATGAAAGACCATAGGATTCTAATGTGTGTATTTATATTTGTGCTCTTATCTTAGTTAGAGAGAGAGAGAGGGAGATGTGGGGAATGTGGGGTGGGGTTGTGGCAACAGTTTAGGAAGGCGTAATCTTTGACTTGGCATAAGTGTTTTCCAAAGTAATGCTGAAAAATTCCAAGTCTGTTTTGCTAAGAAATCAACTGTTTTTAATTTTTTCCCCCCTTCAAATCCCACCAAAATCTCAAGTTCATATAATTAAGTTAGTAACCGTTGCTTGATCCTTAGCATGGAAAAGTAAAATATATACATTTATATTAAGAGCGGAGGATAAAAAAAAAGGTTGATTTTTGAGATTATTAACATGCTATTAAATTAATTCTTAAGTTCTCACTTGATTAAAATCATAGTTAATATATTAATTAATTGCATCTTGATTCCTTTCAAAAGAAAATAAACTTACTTTTCATTTGAATTACATACTTAAGACGATGGTTTTGAGCAAAGATTAGGGAAACATTTAGGTTATCTATTATTTGAAAAAGTCATATTAATTAATGTTAGATTTTCACAAGTTAAAAGAATTAAAGAAAATGTAAAAAGGAAAATAATGAACGTCCTTCAAATCCAATTTAAATTTATTTTGGATAATAGTGAACTTAATGCTAACCACATTTTATTAATCTTCTTACATGATATGACCTCAAAATACATTGGAGAATAAATTCTAAACATTTAATCGAGTCTACTACTTAATATTATTTTAAAATGGAAAGGATAGTAGTAATATCTTTACTCTGGAGTACCGGAAAAACAATCTGTACATAACCCTTTCCAAAGAAGGAATTATTTATTTCCCTCTCAAATCAAGATTTGAAGCGAACCTATGAACAATTACCAAGCCAAAGTCTCTCTCTCACTCTGTTCAAGAACTGGAAATATCCCATCCTGAAGGGAGCATAAAGTACCAAATTGCCACATGTTCCCAAAAACCCAATTGCAAGTCCAACCAAAATGCCATTGCGGAACCACTTCTCTTCCTCTGGGTTGCCATCATCTGCTGCCCTGCCCTGCCATTGTGGAGGGTAAAAGTTTTCATCCCCAGGACATTTGGTTGTGAGTGGGAGCCCACAGAGTCCAGGATTTCCTCCAAATTGAACAGCATTAAAGCTTAGCATTTGGGTACTCGATGGAATTCTTCCATGCAACTTGTTGTTGGACAAATCCAAGGAACTCAAACGGGATATATTGCTAAAGCTCCCGGGGATTTTACCAGAAAGCTGATTGTTTGATAAGTCCACAGAATCCAATTGCTGCAATTGCCCAATCGTTTCTGGTATGAATCCAGTTAACACGTTTCTTGATAGATTCAATGAAACTAATCCATAGAGACTTGATATCTGTACTGGGATTTCTCCACTCAATTTGTTGCTTGACAAATCAATGAGTTTTAGCAGTGCCAGAGTCTTCTGATATTCAACCTTCATGCCTTTCCAGGTGACCCATGCATTCGCAAAGGAGTACCAGCCCTCACGAGCTCCGTCTGAAGAACCTATAAGCCATAATCCCGAGTTCATCTGTCCACTTGTCTTCCGGGCCATGACGGTGAGATTATTGAGGCAAGTAGGAATGGAACTCGATAAGCTGTTAAAAGAAAGGTCTAAGACTTGGATCTTTTGCATTCGGCATAAGCATTTTGGTATGTTTCCGGAAAAATGATTTGAATAAATTTCCAAGACAACCAGCTCTGGTAAGCTGCATATCCAGCGAGGAATCTGCCCAGATAATTGATTTTCTCTCAGATTCAAAGAGTTTAATCTTTGGCTACGAAAGTTCGAAGGTAGTTTTCCAAATAACTTGTTATTGCCTAAACTCAAAGAAACTAAGTTTGACAATGTGCCCATGGAGCCTGGGATGGTTCCATGGAAACCGTTGCTTGTAAGATCCAGAACATTCAAAGCTTGAAACTTCGTCCAGCAATCAGGTAGATAACCAGAGAATAGATTGCTCGAAAGGTCAAGACTGAGCAACATTTGAAACTGTTGGGTACATAATACAGATATGTTCCCAGAAAATTTGTTTTTGGATAGATTTAGAATGAAAAGATTGTGGGAAAATTGAGGTAAAGGTCCATCAAACTGGTTACTGCACAAGTCTATAAATTCTGCAGAGAAGAAATTAGGTACCTTACCCATTATATTGTTATGAGAGATATTCAACTGCTTCAATCTATTGGATATATTCCAAAACCAACTTGGAAGGAAATCAGAAATGCCAGAATTGGAGAGCCCCAGGTGAGACAGATTCTTTTGAGTACTGATCCAATTCGGAAACCTCGGACCTAATCTACAACTGCTTAAATCCAAAAAATTGAGTTGAAATGGAGGAACCCAATTTGAACTCAAGTTCAACTGGAAGGAACTAAAAGAGAGATCCAAGACCTTCAATTTGTGAAGATTGGAAATTTGGCTTTCACAAAGTACACCTTCAAAAAAGTTTGAACCAACATTTAGAACAGTGAGATTCGAAAGTTTCCAAATACTTTCTGGTAAAATCCCATTAAAAAGATTTCTGGAAATTTCTAAAACTTCCAAGGACCCAAGTTTTGTAAAATCAAACGATCCAGTAAGTTGATTATTTATTGCACGAAACTCACGCAGAACACTGGGATATGTAGTCCAATTCTGGAAGGAGAAGTCTAGAGTTCCATTTAGCCTGTTATAGGACAAATCAAGAGTTTGTAGCTTGCAAAGTTTTCCCAAGGACAGTAGGATTTGACCTCGAATATCATTTCCAGAAAGATCAAGGCGTTCCAGAGAAGTCATGGTGCCGAGAAAATCCCAGAGTGAATCATGTAAGCCGAGTCCTAAGAATGATAGAGTGAGATTAACCAATGAATGACTGGAATTGAGCCACCTGAATAGTGCCACCGGAGAATTGAGTTTTCCACCACTTAGGTAGATTGACTTGAGAAAGTTGGAATGACTGAAATTGGATGGAAATGAAGGGATGGAAATTATACAGTCTTGACAATTGAAGCTTTCAAGGGAAGGTAGACTCGCTATTGACTGAAATGAATTTGGAATAGAACTAAGATCCAGTCCATTTATTTCAAGGTGTCTGAGAGAAGAAAGACGGGAAATCCAGTCAAGGGTCTCAATTCTGACGTTAGGATCCCAGCAACCAAAGTCTAGGTATTCCAATTCGGAGAGATTTCCAAGTTGAGATATAACATCTACTTTTTTGCTTTCTAAACGACAAGAGAGATTTACATACCTCAAACCGTTCAAGGAACCGATGAAGGTTGGAAAAGTACTGTATTTATTGCAGCTCGTGTCCAAGTAACGAAGGTAGGTCAAGTTGAGCAGGGATGGACCAATCTCACCCCTTAAGTAGAAGTACGTCCTGCCCTGTGGCATCATATTTGAACTGAGATCAAGTGAAGTAATATGTCCGGTTTTGGGGCTGCAATAAACTCCAGGCCAACTGCAACAATCTCTGTCTTCACTATGCCAAGAAGAGAGACGGTCGCCGAGGTCGACAAGGCCATTTCTGAAGCTGAGAAGAGCCTGCCTCTCCTCCTGTATGCAACTAGCGTTTGCCTTTGTAATAATAATGTTTTCAGGGGATGCAATTGCAGCTGCAGGGGTAAGCTGCACCGTGTGCAAAATCCAAAGAGGCATGCTAAGAAACCACCACCGAAGCATGCAATGAAATTTTAGCAGGACAGACATAATGTGCAGTACTCTGAGCAGAATTCAGGGCTGGAATATGGTATAAACAAGCAGAAACAATAATGGAGCTTTCTCTGTTGGTTATTTCTTTCCATCCATACCCCAAGGAAGCTCTTCTTTCAACAGCTGCGAAGGAACTTGCCCAAATGATTTTGACATAGCACCAGCTCTTGGAACCTGCCAGGAACTCGTCAAGCCTGAAGGATTATTTCGAACCGAATGTGTGATTCTCATGAGGACTTAAAAATAGTATAATCAAGATTCTTCGTGTCAAGAGTCTCGTTTTTATGGAATTTCCAGCTCTTGCACGGCATCTACGTACATGGGTCCTCCTGCTCTGTGGTCTCAAGAGTCAAGACTCTCAACATCACAGGAGGAAAATGAGGGCCACTGAATTTAATAGGATGCAATCATTTTCAAGAATTCGGATTTCATAGAACATGTTTGTATCCTTATATTAATAACAAACTTATTCATAACTTTTAGTTATTATCTTTTAATATTAAAATATAAAAATATAAATTAAATTTTAAAAGAACTTGATTTTTTAAAGAATAAATATTAAATTTTTACATGTATAATTAAAAGTATCATATAATTATCTAATAGAAAATCGTGAAACCATTTCCATGCATACCTTTCCATGATATCCCTAAGATCGTGAACAAAATACTCACAATAATCCAATATTGAATAGCACTTTAATCAGGTCCAAATATTTCAAACATTGTTTTTCTCTATGAAGGATGGTATTTTTATTCCAATCAACTATTTATACATGGTTATTTTCATCCATAAATTTTTTGTCAACCTATGATATAATCCACTTTATCCATTTGTAAAAGGATAAAAACCCCAAAATGAAAATTTTTGAATGAAAAATAACAATTTATAAATAGTTGATGGATCAAAAATATCATTATTCCAATATATTTTTCTATTGTCATTTCAATTTTAACATTGCATGAGTCAAATTTTAAATATATTTTATATAAAGACTCTAATTATCATTTAATAATCAGTACTAGATGGTTGTTTTAAATTTAATTGATAAAAGCATACTAAAATTTTAATCCTTCCATTCAAAATTGAATGTCTTTATCTTGATTTACACATGTTTTAAAAAAGTTGGACTTTGTTTCAATAGCATCAATTTTCTCAGTAAATTTTATCTAATTAAAAAAATGTGATATTTATTTCCAAAAGAATCAAAATGAAATATATGACATTCAATTTCGCACTGCCTTTTTAACAACTTTTATTTAAATTTTTTTTCTTAACTCACTTAAAAATTACTTTTCGATATATTTACAAATATCATTTAATTTTTTGGGGCAAAATTGTAAAAGAAAAAAATTGAGCCACGCATCCATGTCTTAGTATTTTATACCAGACAAGTAATCTCAAAAAACGACAAAATTAAGCATAGTATTTTTAAATTAGTTGCAAATACTTTTAGAAATATTTTAATTGTATTATAAATAAGTTATGTCATTTTTTTAAAAAATTATTGGTCAATTTAATTCTCAAACTATACTAATTTGATCATTTTGATCATTAGAGTTTTATTTTTTTACCTTTTCAATCCTTAAACTATTTACTATTTGACTAGTTTAATCTTTTTGATTAGTCAACAGCAATTTGATCAAATGGTGGAGAGTATTTAGGTCATTTTACTATTCATGATAGTGAAATTTTTTTAAAAAAAAATCTCAAACTCGAACCCTGTTCATCTTCTTCTCAAATAGTCTCTAGCCGAATGCAATTTTTTTTTCCCGCTTATTCGCATGTTGAATATTAATCAGAAGATGTTTGCATTTAGTATGGTTGTTCTCTGACCAGAAGCATCGTTAAGAGAGAACATCCTAAACCTGAGGAGTGAGAATAACTAAGGTTAAACAACCTAAGAAATCAAAATATAGTTGCATCTAAGAAACCAAGTCCAGGAGACACAAAGGACAAAAGTGAAAAATGAAGGCTCGAGAGATCATGAATTCAATCAATAACATCCATCCACACAAAGAAAAAGTTTGTATGCAAAAGTCATAGTAAGTGCAAATATCCTCTGATTCATCTTCAACATGCGAAAGAGAGGAAAAAAAAAACTGTAGTCACCGAAGACTAATGGAGAAGAAGATGAACGGTGCATGAGTTTGGGTTTTCTTTTTTTTTCTTAAACTTCACTGTTCATGAATAGTAAAATGACCTAAATACCCTCCACTATTTAGTCATACTGCTGTTGACCAGTTAAAAAAACCAAAAAGACCAAATAGTAAATAGTTTAAGGATTAAAAAGACCAAAAATAAAAAATTTAAGGACCACAACGGTCAAACGGATATAGTTCAAGAACTAAATTGGTCAATAATTCTTTTAAAAAATTCTAAAACTAAACCAAACCTATTCTTGTTTAATGCTCTCGTTATTTTTTAAATTTTAGAAGAGAATACTTTTACAGTCTTATTTATAGGACGGCTTGATTAAAACTGAGTTAAACAAGGGAAATACCTCAGAAGACTGTATAGTACACATCACCATCATTCCTCTATGATGTCAATAGGATCATACACATCATATTCATTTCAAAGTCCATCCTTTGCAGTGTTATAATAGATCAAAAATGAACAAAGGAACAGAAGCAATTGAGAAACCTCAATAAGAACATCAGCAGCGGTACAGTACTATATATACAGCAGGAGAGGGTAACTCTTGGAACAAAAATGGCAAGGAGCTCTCAAAGAATTACCTGCTCATCTCATGCACTATAACATTCATGCCCGGAGAGAAAATTAGTCATAATAACACCACGATCCTTGAATCACAAAAGCATCGGCTAAATAAGCTTCCATAGAGTAGATCTCCTTCTTATACCAGAAGTTGGAACAACTTGTAAGATGAAATAAGTGGAATAAACTTTGTCAACCAACCCATCTTCTCCACCAAGAAGGGCGAGTAATAGTTTCAGGAGGAGGTGGTGTAAGAATCTCTAACATTGTCTCTTTCTCCTTTAAAGTCAGTGGAACTCCTCTAACAAGGTCTAAAGCCATAATGTGAACATTTGTCTTTTGCCTGTATCTTCTATAAGCCCATATTCCTCCAGCAGCACCCGCAACTAAAAGCTGTTGCAGTAAATCAAAGGCATGATATCAGCAATCATCAGCTTAAAAAAATAGAACCATAAAGTAAAGAGCATGCATCAATAAGGTTATATGAAAGACCGGAGATAGCCACAAGGCAGCAGTCTGCATATCAAATTTTGGAGTATACAGAACTGTTTCGCCAAAATCCTCCTCTAGCTTTTCGAAGATTTCTTTATCAGTTTTCCCAGACCGAATTTCATCTCGGATTAACTGAACAGGTAAAAGAAGGTATAAGTGCAATGGAAAAATAAAAAGGTATTGACATTGATACTGGCAATTCAGCAAGCAGAACAAAGAACTCATAACAAATCCAAAAACTAAATTATAATTCCTAAAATTATGCATAAGAGTGGGAAACTAACAGTTACATAACTTTATCACTCCCACCCTCCAACAGCTGTAACCCGGAATGCATTTTGAACATCAACGGTACAGTTTAAAGGCATGAGAATTTTATCTACAATTGAATCTTTCAAACTGGGTAGGTAGGTACTAGAGCTCGTATTTGTAAAGAGTGCTGGTATAAATAATCAAATAACTTGAGTTCAGCAATAATCATTGTATTCACAGTGCCAACTGTAAAACTCAAGAGCAACACATAATTCTCATAAAAAACCTCTCTTTCCACATGCACTGAAGCACACCAAATACCTTCCATACAAAAAAATAAAAATAAAAATAACTAAAAAGGTGCTAACTGGTCAAGGTGCCTATCATAAAAGCAGTACCTTGAACAGATTGAGAAAACTGCACTTAGTAATAAACTGAACAAATTGCCATGAAATGTAGCCTTTTTCATATATGGAACAGTTATATCATCCAGAGAAAGTGCAGAAGCAGAACCAGGGAAAAGTGCATCTCAATTTGTATTAATCAAATAAAACGAAATGAAAATAACATATTACAACAAGTTGGCGAATGTCATCGGCCTTAATAAGTGCCTCGTAGACGGCCCCAAAACCTTAGCCATAATGATATACTTAAAGACAAAAGACAAAAACTGCCTGTGCAGAAGAAAAATCAAACACCTTAGAAGCAACTAGTTTAAATTTTACAAAGCTCATTAATCAATTTCAAAACCTCAGTGTCTTGAATGCGATACTCCCAAATCTTCAACTTTATTAACAAATTTACTACTGAAACAGAGAAGGCATATACGAGCATGGATGATTAACAGGAAAAATGGGAAATTGAGACCTTCCTCAGCAAAATGGCAATGTCGGCTTGGGATTCTTCAATGGACTGACTCCCACACTCTGTACACCTCACGTTGTGACTGATGTTTCTCGCTCGGGCTTCAACCACCCGCTCATTCCTAGTTGTATCCTCTTCACGCTCCATCTCCTTCCAAGTTCAACTCCCCTTTCAACCAAAAAAGAAAAAGAAAAAATCAACATCGTGAACCATATATACTATGATCCTAGGAAGTTCTGCACATGAGAATATATAATTTTCACTTCAGCAGAAATCTAGAAGCAATTTCACTAATCTCAGAATCAAAATTAGAACAAATTAATAAAATCCCCAGCACTAATAACAAAGGCCCACACTGAAAGTGAATTAATGTCGCCGAAGATAGGTATCTTCCCCAAAACCTCACTTTAACAAGTGGCTGCTCAAAGCAGGTGCGTCCTTAAGCTCGGTGGTTAGTCCTGGCCGTGGCAGCGAAGGAGGTGGCAGTGGTAGTCGTTGCCGGTGGAGGAAATCACTGGAAAAGAAAAAATTGAAGCCGAAGAGTCTACGGGGAATATGCGGGCTTTGGGCCTCGAAGATATATGTCCATGGACTTTTATCCAATTTCTTTTCTTAGACACCAAAATATTTCTTACTTTTTTTCTTTTCGCATGATATTATTTTTAATTACCATCGAGTTATTAACCATAAAATAAAAAATAAAAAAGTCTCAAATTGAACTTAGTTTTTTATAGATTTTAATCGAATTATTTGAAAAAAATGAATAAAAGTTTTGTGTCATAAACTTTAATTTATTTAATAGTCATATGCATATACTTATCTTTTGTTTTTAGAATAGATTGTCATTGTGTATCATTTTCTATATATCATTAGAAATTTAATATGTATCATTAAAATATAAAATTTTTTTAAATTTTATTTTATATATAAATAAAATATTAATTAAAAATTAAAAATCATATTTTTATTAATATAAGAGAATGTATCCAAGCCCAAAGTGAAATGCTACCAATACTATAATGATGTGAAGTGCAAGAATGGCTATTTTGCGTCTTTCTCATATTTTTTTTTCTTTCTTTTTCTCTTTGGTTATGAACTTATGAATCATAATATAATACAGAAAAAATGACATCTCATTCTGGAATAAGTATAAATCCGGAAAAGGAGAAACAAAAAATAAAAGTATTATTCACATGGCTTTACACCAGCAGGGGAATGTCCTGAAGACAATAATTCAAGAGAGTAACAGAGATTTACATTACCAGAAGCTCGAAAATGGCTTCCTATTTTCCCATAAAAGAACTCTGAGAATTCAAGTTTCCCTGTAAAATTATTTCCATCGAAGTAAAGAGCCCTGATACAAGGTAGGCTTTCAAATGCTGGAGGAATAGTTCCTGTGAGTCTGTTATTGTTTAATCCAAGAAACCTCAGTTTCTTGATTTCTGTCATAGAAATTGGGAGATTTCCCGTCACACCTGTGTAAGAGAGAACCAAGACCTCCAAATTCTGTAAATTTTTCCACTCAATTTCCATGAGATCTCCACCACTGTTGGCCTCTGTTAATCCTCCTGAAAAATTGTTATAGCTAAGGTCTAGGAGTGTTAAACTTGCCAGCTCTCCAATTTCCCTTGGCAATCTTCCTCCTATAAGATTATTACTACTCAGATCTAGCTTCAGGAGTGAGCTTAAGCCACCTAAAGAATGAGGCAATTCTCCAGTTAGAAAATTTCTGCTTGCATCAAAGATCAAAAGCTGATTCAGACCTCCGAGACTATCCGGAATCTGACCGGTGAAGCGATTTCCTGAAAGAACAAGGCGCTTGAGTTTGACAAAGTTGCCAATTTCCGGTGGCAATTCTCCTGCCAGTGAATTCCCTATCAGCACAAGGGATTCAAGCTTTGATAGGCAGCCTAAGGTGGTGGGAATTTTGCCTGTCAGGGCAGTGTTTGATCTAAATTCTAAGTGTTCTAGGCTGTTTGCCAGTCTGTCCCATTTTGATTCTGGAACTTTGACAGGCTTCTGGTGTGATGAAAGGAAGCAATTTGAGAAGGTCAGTTTTCTCAAATATTTGAGCTCAAACAGATGATATCCAAATTCTGCACTTGGAGAACAGTTGAGAGAGTTGTCATAGACTTGTCCAAGGTTTAATTCTGTGACATGCCAGAATTCATTGAAAAAATCACAAGAAACTCCCTGCATAGATGGCAAAAATCTCCAAGACTTAATCCAACTTAATAAAAAGAATGAAACTACTGAACATATTGCCAAGAAATCCAGCTATTTGCTTCCTGAATTATGAGAAAGTACTATAGCCATTGGCATGCTGATAACCTTAATCAAAGAGAAATACTATGGAAGTTACCTGTATAGGTGTCCATCCACAAGGATCAGGATAGAGGTCAGAACCATTCCAGTCCCTTCCTACAAAGTCTTGAACAGTTGAGTAAAGTGCTTCTAGTTCGTCTTTCTCCATTGGAGCTAAGTCAACATCAGCTTCACTCCAGCAGAAATTGTAGAGTAAGAAGATAAAGAAAGCAAAGAGGGTTTGAGATTTGTTCTTCATTTCCAATTCCAAATATGGCAAAACGGATATCAGAGCAAGAACGAAGGGAGCAGACTGGATGATGAAGGATTCTTTCTTGCCTATGCTCAATTTAACGAACAGCTTCAATGCAGACTTGCATGAAAGGAAAATACAGATTCTGCTAACACATGCAACAGCGCAACATGTAAGATAGAAAAAGGCTCTGCCTTTTGTTCTGTGAATCTTCCTTGTTTTCCACTAAAACCCCAGAAATTATATACTACTACCAAAGAAGAAGGTAATCGAGAATGATAGATGAAAAAAAAGGGGTATTAAACTGTCCTCATTGTTTTTATTGCTGAAGTATAAAGGCTATGGAAATAAAGGACACAAGGAACCATACAGAGTTGTAGCCCAAGCACAGAGAAACTCTTTTCGAGGTTCAAAGGCAATAAGTGCATTAACAATGCCATTAAAAGACTAAAAAAGGCATTCTGAAGTAGGTTTAAAGATTTTACTAACATTCTGAGTCCCTTACACTGCAATAAACTCGGTGTGCAGCAATTCTCTTTTGTTTCAAATTTCATGATCCACATTCTCTTTAGGTTAGAAAAAAAAGACTAAAATTATAATGAAATTCGAGATTATATAGGCTAATTGGTTAAGTAATTACTGCAACCCATGGCCTTGAGTTCTTAAGATTCAATTGCTCCTGCAGTTGTAGTAGGGGACCAGCATGGACCATTTCCATGGAGGTATGTACGTGCATTGATGTACTGTATGCATGCAGATGCAAGAAGTAACAAAATTATCTCCACATATTTTCCCGTCATTAGAGGTGTGAAAAATTTTAACCTCATAACTTGATTTTTCCAATCTGTTGTTGAAATGTCCAACATGATTTTATTCTTTCCCAATAACACAGATAGCTCAATTGAACTATTACTGAATCAAAAAAAGCTCTAAACATTCATTCTTTGGATTATTACATAACCAAATACAACAAGGCCCAACTAAACACTTCACGAAGTTGTTCAATTAAAGGTTTATCATGCCATATTCAATTTCCAAGAATGTCCTAGAGAGGCTTTTATGTGCCGTGCCTATCATCTACAAGTAGGTTGTAATCCATATACCCAGTAGACATGAGGCTGGATTTCTGCTCTTCAATACTGATACTGTAGTAGCATTCAGGATCTTTTATGTCATTAATTGGTACAGAATGCATCTTCTTGCCATCTCCATCGAAGCACGGGCTTGAAATTGATCTTTCATGCTCACACTAGAAAAATTTTTACTCCTTATAATCCTAATATAAAAATCATGAATTGAATTAATCAATTTACAGAGTGCTTCAAAAACAAACAAATTGAATTTCTTATTTACAAAACTAACTAAAATTTTATAAAAATAATAAAACATTAATTCGACGAGTAATTAGAGTGTGACTAACAAAATGGAGAGATCTCTGCCGCTCGGCGGCTCCTTGGCTGGAGAAGGCGAAGACAGATTGATATGGACATGATTTTAGTACGGCTCTGGCAGAGAAGCAGAGCATGTGTTTAGTTATGACTGCAAATGACTTTTTTGTTTTGTCATTTTCATTTTATAGCTCACAGTCACAGACCATAGCCCACAGCGGCTACTTATGGATTATATAGACTTTGCCGTTTTGCAGCCCCCCTACATACCTCAACTACTACCTTCCTTTTGATTATGTGATTTATTCTATTGATTTTCAATTTATGCTCCCCTTTCTTTACCCATACACTCTTTTCTACTTCGATATTTAGCTTGCTACAATTTAAACAACTCATATATTGGGACAGAGGGAATATAAAATAATTTATACTTACAAAAAAAAAAAAAAAATGATAGCATTTGAATAAAATGCCAAACTTTGGATTGGCGAGAATGATTAGCATCCGTGGTTTGAAGGAAAAGGCAAAAATGAAAGCACCAGAATTAAGCCGGAAGTACCAAGAAAGTGGGTGGGCGAGTTAGCAAAGAAGAGAAATGGAGATTGGGACCACAGTTGCTGCTGGCGAAATAAAGCCAGGCCATTAAGGGAGACGGCTGCGGGGCAGAGAATTGGTAATTAGGACTTTTGGACCATTGTCTTTAAATTAAATAAGGACAGTATCTCAAATCTCCAAATTACTTCAACTCACTGCTATTAATTATGGTGTGCATGTGTGGGTTATTGCGCGGACATTATGGGTTTGATTTTCTCACCTCAACAATGATTAAGTTTTTTCGTATTCAGATTATCAAAAATTTGTATTCAATCCATACGTATCTAAGGGCATAAGCTTTTGAAATTGACGGGTTAGGGATCGAATCTTCTATTTTAGTTATGAATAGATTTAAAAAGATATTTAAATTGGTTTCATTTGAAAATAAATAGTGCAGAAAGTTTTATAAAAATTTAACCGATTTTTTACTTACTAAGAGAGAGAACTGTAAGTAGACATGGCACATACATGACATTATTATTTCTTGAAAATTAAGAACAAGAAATGTCTTTCTTAATTATAGTTAATATGTTTCACCAACAGATTTATCAATTTAATTGTTTTTACTTCGCAATCGTACCTTATACGAAAGAATCGATCTAATAATAGTAGCAGCATGCATGGACAAATAAGCTTATGGACCCAATAACATTCCATTTTTAGTTTTGGGCTAAAATATTTTCGGCCTACTAGAATCATCTTTGAAATTATGAAAATCCAACACACAAGTTAAAGACACAGGCAAGGTTAAATTTAAGGGGTTTTTTTTTTTATTTTTTATATCAAATGGATAAGCTTTTTAAAATTTGATTATACTTTTAAATTGTTTAAATTTTACTTAAAAGAATATTTTTTTAGATCATACTATTTTTGGAATTGATGGACAACTTGCATCCAAAAATAAAGGTATAGATCGTTTGTCATTCGATACGGATTGTTCCTTTAATTGGAAATTCAAATATTGACAAACAAACCATGAATAAAAACAAATGTAAGTGTTGTTGACCTTCAATCACGAGTTGTTAGGATCCGAAACTCTCGATATCTTGTCCCTATAATTGAAAATCCAAATATTAACAAACAATTCATAAATAAAAACAAATGTACAGGTTATTAGAATCCAAAACTTTCCACATAACCAGATAATCTCATATCCTAAAATGATTATATTTTAAAATTTTTAAAAGGATGATATTTTTGAAATGAAGTTTTCAAAATGGCCATCTCACTAAATTTTGATTTAGTAAAGCCCAGTATAGTGCCTTGGACTATCATTACAAAACAATTCAGTTTTCATTTTAAAATAATTTCATCACTTCTTAGTCATTTCAAATTTTAATTATGATTTTAAATTTTTCAAAAAGAAATTTTTTTGACAATAATGTCTCTATAAAAAAGGAATACTATACAAAAGCATTTTATAGATTTATCAATGTTATGAGTTATTTGGTTTTAAATAAAGATGGGAATGAAACAAATTAAAGTGAAAAAGGATAGATTTTTTTTCATCCAACCTATTCAAAAGGTCATTTCTCACCATTTCCACGTCATCATTTTATTGTAAAGTAAAAAGAACAAACAGTACGTATAAATGTCCCCGAACCCAATGGCCCAATTATAAATATGGGAGCCCATCTTCACAATTTCTTTCAAGCAAGACAGCATTAATAATCACTGGCATTCCGCAAAGAGGAAAAGGATTATTGTTCGAATCCATCATTAGCCATTATTACTTTTTGACAAATTATCAGATTTAATTCCTAATACTAGGAGGAATATCCAGGCACTTGCCGCCGAGGCCCATCATGAATTAATAATAAATAAATCACACTCATTTGTATTTATGATTTATAAATAATTTAATTATTGATAATCATAATTACTCATTTAACATATTTAATTTTTTATTTAAATTACAAAATAGATTATTTAAAAAAAAAAAAAAAACGGCAACCTTCCAATTTTTATATTTACCCTTTTTAGTCATTTCCTATTATTTCTCTTTCATTTTTATTTTTTTTCTTTTCATATTCACATTTGTCTTTTTAAACACTTTCATTTTAATACTCCCTCTGTCACACAATATAAGTCCTTCTAGACTTTTTTCTTGTAAAATAATATTAGTCATTTTACTATTATGGTATAATTATGATGCCTTTTCCATTTATTAATATTATCTTTCATTTATTATAAAGAAAGAGAACTGTAATTATTGATGAGAGAAAAGGGTCATTTTTGACTTAATATAATTATATTTAAGAGTTCTTAATCCACGTAAAATGATGACTAACAACTTATATTTTAGAATGGAGGTAGTAACATTTTAAGTTACAAAATTAGTTTAATAAAAAAACACTCTCCAAATTTTCATACTAACTCTTTTTAATCATTTATCCACATTTCTCTTTCATTTTTCTTCTTCTTAGATTTCACATTTTTCCCCCCCTTTTTTTTTTCTTTTTTACCTTCATTTCATTTTTTTTTTTCTCCATGTTTTTATATGACTTTTTCTTTAAGTTATAAAAGTAGCTTTAA
>JAOXNR010000030.1:17894304-17911097 GCA_028571225.1 Parsonsia alboflavescens
ATAATCTAATCAATTAAACTTACGTCGTAGCGAACTATAAATTTAATCAACTAAATTGCATAAGCATGAAGGCATCATCAACATCAAATCACATAAATAAAGTAGCTTTAATTCATGCAATTTGATTCATACAATTCCCTATTGTCAAATAAAGTTGTTAGCCAAATCTAATTCAAACAATAGTTGCTACCTGTGGATTTATTAATCCTAACGATAATATTTAAACCCTAGCATTATAATCATGCAAATTAATCTAGGTGATCAGTCTAAATTAATAAACATAATTAATAAGATAAAAATAATAATTGCACAAATACTTAATAATAAAGATTAAATCTTTAATATAAAACAAATCAAATCTCATAACCCCATAACAAAATAACTTACTTCATGTTTTTATTAACAAAAGACGATTATTCACAAGACATGATAAAAATGGAAAAATACATAAGAAAAAAGGAAGATAAAATCTGCCCTTTGTCTTCGAAAATCCTCAGAAAACCTATCCTAAGTTGTGCTGTGATGTGATGTCTTGTCCATCTAAGACTAAGACAAATGGCCTTTTTATAAGAGTCAAAGACTCCTTACAAATAAGTAGTTACTTAAAATGATTCTAATAATAAAATAGAAATTTATTACAAAACGAAGTAGTTTAGAAATGAATAATCAAATCCTAATAAAACTGAAAGTCTTTGATACGGTCCACGGTCAACAAACTTGATCAATTCGTAGTCCCCAACTCTAATCCGATGAATAGTAAAAATGGTGAATAGGACCGTCGGAACAGTGCCTCAACAACAATTTTGTAAAATCTTAAGCATCTTTCAACCAAATATTCGTACAAACAAAAATCAAACATAAGGAAGTAAAATATATTTAAAATAACATAATTAAACTAAGTTACATAAGATAATGGTATAAAAAGATCATAAAACTTAGCATAATTATGTGCAAATCATTTGTCTTCTTAATTATCTTCTACTTGTAACAACTTTCAAGTGAAGTTTGCTTGCAGGAGACGTAACGATTTGTTTCAGCTCACTACCGAAACAAAATTTTATCACGAATTTCATGATTGATCAAATTTCCCAAAAGAGCTTGAACCACCCTAAACCCTAACACCAGCCGTCTAACATCACAGCCGGCCTTTCCACACTTCCAAGGGTGTCATAATATTAGGTTATACGTGTTGAATTTACTAGATTAGGGAAGATTTGGATTAAAAACTATACAATCATAATCTAACCTAACCTTGTTAGATCTTCATTATATACATCTTAATTTCAGCCCTTAACTTTTTTTTAATTCAATAACCTCACCCATTAAAAATGAATTGACCTCAAGTTCAATTACACCCTAAGCCAAGTAGCCTCACAATCCCCCACCCCAAAACCCTCCAAACGAAGTAATTAATAAACTTTCTCATTTACTTTTCCTAATCACTCTGACTCCCAGAATATACCCTAAATAAATAAATTATATTTAAATTTATTGCACATCAAAATAACACAATTGGAATATTTATTTATTTGCTAGAAAATAGAAAAGTGAGTGAATGAATGAATGAATTAGCCCCATCGTTCTCTAGCCGAGAGACAACCGATGCTCAGAAGATCAGGTGGCGGTAGAAACCATCTGAAAATCCTAAACCACCGCACCGGACAGTTGCAGAGAAGCCACCGGCAGATTACGTGCTGCTTTATCCCTAGGTAGAATCTTCACATATGCATATAAATTCCCGAGTACATACATATTTTCAGACAGATGGCAAAAGAATCAGAGAAGAGATTCGAAGCGATTATGGACAAACTCTTCAAGGCGCCTAAAAAATCAAAGCCGAATAACTCATCTTCTAGCATCATCAAGTTCGTTACTTCATCGTGCTCTTTTTACTTTATTTTTTTTCTTTGGCATTATTCTTCCCACTGTTTGTTTCTTAATTTCTGTTTAGCCGTGTGATTAATAAAAATTTTAAGTTTGAGTTTTTCTTTCTTTCTTAGGTGTCCGGCTTGAGATAGATTTTACGTTGCGTGTTGTATGCATTCTGCATTTCTAGTTCAGAATGATGTAAATGTAACTCTTGACAGGAACCGATGAAAAGATGCGAATTGTGCAGTAGATTTTAGTTTTGTAGTTTTACCGTTTCTTGGAATGAATTGTTTCAATTTCTATTTTGCTCCAAAATATGAATGTTTAGGTCATAGAACTTGCCGCATTTTCATTTTGTGTTGAAAGATAATATTTAGGGTAGAAACCTTTAGAAAATTGCAAAAATAAGAATAAAAATAAAAGAAGAAAAAGTTATAGTTCTTATTTTTTTGAACTCTTGCTTGAAGTTATCTTATTGAAGATAGAATCTTGTTATATATTGAAAAATCCATATGATTGGTGGCAATGCCTGCTTTTCCCAGTCATTGGCTTTCTTTAATGGGATTTGACATCCTCATGATGGAAAATTGGAAGATTCTTTGGGATAATGGTTAAACTTTTTGCTTTCTATGTTTGCTAGAAGCACATCTGGAGTTCAGCTGTCTAGAGGCAAGAAGCGTCCAAATGTGTCTCCTGACTCGGCACTAATTGATCCTAAGATAAGAAGCAGTGTAATTGATGAATTGCAGGCCTCTTCCGGTTCAAGTAGTTCTGTGCAAGCTCCATCATGCCGACCATGGGACCGTGATGATTTGTACAGGAGGTTGGCCACTTTCAAGTCCATGACTTGGTTTGCTAAGCCACAGGTTTGATGTCAACTTATGCTGCTGCACTTATATGTTTGCATTTATAATATAATTGAGGTTTCGTAAGCATACTTCACATATTGGGTGTGAATTAAACACTACAAAGGTAGAGCCATAATGACTAAAATACAGAATAGATCATGAATCCGGCGCTTTTTAGGTTTACTTTTCTCAATATTCTCTTGCTTTCGGCATATGTTTAGAAGATATGCTAAAAGAGTGAATATATTTTTCCATCATTATCAGGCAGTGAGTGCAATAAACTGTGCTAGAAGGGGTTGGATCAATATAGACATGGACATCATTGCCTGTGAATCTTGTATTGCACGACTTCTCTTCTCTACTCCATCATCGTGGACGCAGCAACAAGGTATGGCTCTGTTTCATCATTTCTTCCATTTTGGACGATCTTATCACTTATGGAATAACAGTATGTTCTGGACACAGGTTTGATGTTTTTTATTTTATCCTTTCTTCTAACCTTTAACTACATACCAGTTGAGAAGGCAGCCTTGGTATTCAGCTTGAAGCTAGATAGTGGGCATAAATTACATTGCCCATGGGTTGACAACAGCTGTGATGAATCACTAGCACAGTTCCCTGCCAAGCCAGCTGCTGTTCTACTGGAAGACTACAAAAAGCGCTTTGCAGCTCTCTTGCAACTTTCAGCTCTCCCTCTCATTTCATCTGTGTCCCTTGATTGCCTGAGAAGCCCTCAGCTGGAGGAATTTCTTAAAGGATCTTCTGATCCAGACAACAATGGCCATGATGAGCCACAGTCAACATCTCCTAACTCATACAATCAGGTTGGAGATGTTCTTCTTTTGTATGTACTTATAGGGATTGTATAATTTCCGTATCTTGCTTTGTCAAACTTTTTTTATGTACATGGGAAATTTTTTTAGTACATCAGGATAGTTTTCCGTTTCAGAACCATTCTATCTTTATCATCATCATTCAGAACTGCTAACTTTATTGCTTTTATATATGCCTGGGTATGCTATGTGCTCGTGCATTGTATGCAAAAACAACATAGGCCATTCATGTCATTAGTTTGCTCCTATTTGACCCTTGGTCAGAACAATCACTATAGTTTGTTCATTATGTTTATTTGTTGGGTATCATATATATTCTTGTGAATTGATTTTACATATGACTGATTCTAAACTTGTTTCTCTGCCATATAACATCTTGATTGTTGTCCTTTGTAGGCACAAAAGCTAATTAGTTTGTGTGGTTGGGAACCTCGTCCATTAAATTACATTGTTGACCGCAAGGTTCACCAACAGCAGTCCAGTAAAAATGCCCATTTGGTGAATCAGACTAGTGTAGCATCTAATGGACTTGATTTCAGTGTCACCTATTCTCCCTGCTTTGACGGGAATAAGGAGGCAGATGATGAATCTCAGGTTCCAGCACTGTCTGATCCAAACTCTGTTGTTTTCCATTGCAGCCATTGCAGTGCTACTGTTGGATTGTGGACTTTCTCTTTTGTGCCACGTCCTTTGGAGTTTCTAAGATTGGTTGGATATACAGAAGTTGATGATAAAAGTGACAGCGGTCAAACTGCCAATGAAAAACATAATGCTAATGTTCAAGAAGTTCACACTTATTTTGCTGATTCTGCATTGCTGCATGAAAGAACTTCACTAAATTTGACAATTGCTGGTGGTCCTCCACCTGCAAAGCAGAACTATAGGGCAAAAATATCGTTGCCACTGATTGGACTCAGTTTAAGAGCTCGGTTTTTTGCTGACTTTTCTGTATGTAAAGACCACAATTTGTCACCTTCTGAAACTAACATAACTAGGCAGGGAACTGATCAAAGTGGTGAACAAGATTCCACCATGGGAAATTCTACGGATGGTGTGCAGGTTGTAGCACTAGATTCTAATAAGGATAATAAACTGGAAACAAGTGGCTCTATGGCAAAGTCTCCTAGTGCACAAGTAGGTGAACCTATTTGCTCAAGTTCAGAGGATAACATCATTATGGACGTGAATGACAAAGCTCGGGATACCAATACTGCTATTTTTGTTGCAACTGCCAGTGATAAGCAACATGACAATGTAACAGAAACCAGAGTGCATCTTGTGACCAACAATATGGAACCTGATGGTTTCGGTAAAAGACCTAATCTTGATTCTCATAGTGTTTTGTCATGTTCCTTGTCTTCTCTCATTTGTCTTGGAATTGTTTAGTGGGAAAAAAAAATGCTAATCAATCTCAGCATGAATTATGTCATGGCTACTACAATGGTGATAATCCCAGTTATCAATCGGTTCTTTTATTTCATGTCAAGTAAAATTTGGTCATCATGGAGGTTCTTTATGTATTTTATTTTAAAATATGATGTTCATCCCAAACACCCCGTTCCCCAATTTTCCGAATCTATTTTGTGCATTCTAGCATTATTTTTCTGATAAGTAACTTCTGAGATTGTTAGAATAACTTTTGAGTTATTGAGTTGTTAATCAGAGAATTGTTAGATAGTGCCTTTACAGAAAGCATTGCCTTTACAGAAAGCATTGCCTTTACAGTTGTCAATTGAGTCATTGCAGGGAAGAGTTCTCCACAAGCCTCATTGCAGAAAGCCTTGGAATTTGACCCAATCAGGCAACATAGAGTTTTTTGCCCCTGGATCACGTCTACCGCTAAATCTGCTCCTGGATGGCAACAAACGTTGTCTGCTTTACAACATCATAAAGAGTTATCTCATCCCTTGCCTGAAAATGCTCCTTTCATTGAGGTTAGTGAAAATTAAATGCAATAGCCACTCTTGTCATGCTTACATATTCTTAGATGTGTCCTCCTTTATTCCTTTTTTCGGGGTACAAAAAATTTTATTCACCTTATATGTGACATGCTTGTTGCTTGGTTTATTTTCTTTTTCTTCCTCAGAAGACAAGAATGAGTAAAACTGGGCATTACTTATTTCTTGCAACTGTATTCATTAGTATTGCATCCAAGTTAATATGGAGCTGTCTGTGTGGTAACCGTATGCATTTGTATTGCATATTCTGTGATCTCATTTCTCATCCTGGAGGCAAATATGAATCAGATCTTACTGTTATTTGTCAGATTTCTTGGTCATATCCCTTTGGGGTTGCTTTTACATTCTACCACCTCTCATATGATTTTGATTTCCCTTATGTGCAGGTGGATGACCCGATTGCCTCAGTCAAAAGGCTGTTCAGTTCTCCACCCACAAAAAGAGCAAAGCATGCCCATGCAAGCATTCCCTGAGCTAATGCAGACTTTTCCAATGATAGACTTCACTCATGCATAGAATGAGAACGTATGTACTGAGTTGCCATGAGTTATGATTCATCCACCCCCCAAATAGAAGTTCTCACATTCTTTCAGGGACTGGTGAGCTAGTGAAAGTTTCATTGAATTCTAGCGGCAGAAGCTGCTGGAGAGAGATGTAATCTCCCCATGTGCCAAAATGTAAAATTGTTGAGAAACATCAATAGCGCACAGTTTTCTGCACAATTTTGAACGCATGTAACAAAATTAATTGAAGGATCTTCGAGGATCATCACTTATTCGAGTAGCCCACAATTTGTAATGATCACTTTGGAGTATGGTCGATTGAAGCCTCTTTCTGCCACAACAGCCCTCTTATCTCCTATCAACTTAGCTACCCTGTATGACATATGTAAACAAGAAATGTCATTTGGGACCTTACGGAATTCCTTTGTAACCATTTCAAAATTTTATTCTGAGGATGCTGTATTCATTTCCTATAGAATGCTTCCAGCCGAGAGTGGCTGAAGCGTTATATAAGTAAGAAGTAGCAAGTACCTGAAATAAGGAGAGCTGGTATTTTCTTGGACAGTCTTGACTTGGCCAATCTTTTCAACAACATCCATTCCATCCAATACTCTTCCAACCACCAAAGTTGAAGCATCAAGTTCTGGTGAGTCCTTAGTTGAAATAACAAATTCTGTTCCATTAGGTCCTACCCCAACTTCTTCTTGAGCAATCTCTAGTTTTCCTTGTCTTGCAACCAATTTCAACTTAAGAGGTGGTTTTGAAGGATCTCTCACCACAATACCCACGGTTGTGGCCAAATTCTTGGTTCCGGGACAACTCTTATACTGCATCTCCCATTCATCAAGGAGTCTGTCAGTTGCCAAATTCCTTCCTGCCTGCCTTGCAAGCTCAGCGTCAACCCCATACGATCTCACGCCACCATGCTGAACATAACTTGGCATGATCCTCACAAACTCTTTTCTTCTATAACACACACCCGCTGCACCACTAACAAGATCACTAAATCTTGATGTCCCAAATGGAGCTTTTTCACCATATAGCCCAATTATGATTCTCCCAATAGGTTTCCCATCAATTGACACATCAAGAAATGCTTGGTTTGTCAGATTTCGTTCTTCACAGTAATCGACTTTCTTTGCAGGCTCATCCGGAGTCATTTCCTCAGCTCTTGCCCTTGAGAGCAGCAGTGGCTCCAAAGTCTGATAACCTAAGAGTGTGAGCAAGGCTGAGTTGGTGCAAATTGCTAGCTCCCGGCGAGAGAATTTGAAGCATTGATTGAGAATGGGAGGAGATGGGGTGGTGGATGTGCCTGGAATTTGCGTAGGAGGTGGTGGTGTTGGGTGCTGGAGCAGCTGAGGTGAAGGGTGCATGAGTTTCTGGTTAGGCCACATTCTTTTGGTTAAGGAATGTTGCCAAGTCTGCCTTCACAATATTTCAGGGGTTGTCTGTTTTCTCCTCCATAGAGAGTGAGTTTTTTTGAGGATAAGGAACGCTGGAAATTGGTATCATGCCAAGGAATTTGATCACACTGTATAGAGTGTCATCATGTGCGTCATTTATTTCACTTCACTGGGCCACTTCCGTGCCTTTCTTCTTTTCCTTTCTTTTCTTTTCTGAATAGATTTTATCCATTCTTCATTTTATTTATTATTATTTTTTATGACATTGGTTTATCTTTTAAAACGAAGAATTAAATTACTTTATCTAAAATTTTCAATGTAAGTCAACTTACAAAGTAGTAAAAAATGTTTTTAATAAGAATTTGAAGAAATATTACAAAATATTAAGTGGCAAAATAATCTTCATGTAAGCAAAAGAAATAAAAAAAAATGAATGATAAAGGTTAATAATTCCAAAATTAACTTCAACTTCCTCACAAATTGAGAGAGGAAATCTGTGCTCAAAGACAAGTACATCTTGAATCTACTAATCCATTTCTCTAAAGAAATTACAAAAACATAATTACATCAATGTCACTTAGAACCTTCCTTCAACTGCTTTACTTTAAATCTTTTTCAATAATATCCAACACGCTGTATCCCTTTCTGTGATGCTTCCTCATCATTCCCTTTCCCTAGGAACACTAGCCGACCTGCAAGGCATAACAAGAGTTCTTCAAACACACGATTGTGCACCAAGTTATTTGGCAGAATTTTTTCCTTGCATGTAATTAAGTGCAATTGCATATAAGCAGAGTATATGCCAGTATATATAGAGAATTAATAAGGTTACTATAATTTTTTACATTATTAACTACCTCTTCTCTCAAAAAAGTTAACTAAACCATCATTTTGGAACCAAGAAAAAAGGAAACCTAGATTATTTTTTTGGGCCGGAGGGAGTATTCTCCATATAACTTTGAGCACAAATCACATATCCACTGAAAGTTACTTCTTTTTTTAATTATTTTTTTTAAACACCCCTCCCAGTATCCCTCTACTCAAGGATAACAGTGGCACCCAACTACCCTCAGCATGTCTCGAAATCGAAACCTCGCAGGTCCCAAGTATTGCTATTCATCACTACGCTAAAAAGGCTTGACGCTGAAAGTTCCCTTGATATTGTAGTTATAGATGAAGCGCAATATATATATATATATATCTTTTAGACATCATTCTCAATCTCACATAAAAGAGATCATTGTTCTGGTGCAATTACATCAGCCGATTAAAAAAGAGATGCACAAGATTCCATTCAAATTATCAAACTCCGTAAATTGCAATAACAACAATGAAGCAGAATAGAGCAGAATAATAAAGTCATTTTACCATTTCGTCGAATGGCAACCTCACGTATACGTCGAACAAGACCAGTTATTGGATCATTAAATATTTTTGTTTCCAGATTACCTTCCACATATAAGACCGACCTATAAGCAGCAAGCATAAGTTATAGTCAGACCATAAACAAGAGAGAAGAAATCAAGAACAATTGCTGAGAATCACCAAGTGCAAGGGGCAAAGTTCCAAGTATTTCCAATAAGAGCATACAAGCATAAAGAATGATCAGCAGAGAGACGCTCAGGAAAAAGAGAACATATGAGATTAATCCAGTAAATATGCATAGTGTTGGGTATGTGGAGTCCTCCCCACACCCGTTGTCCCCTGGCAAATTGGTAAACCTAGGACATACAGCAAACATGGAATATTTGCAGCCATGAGCCACCTAGGAAGCTCAATCAATCAGTTGCAGTAAATACCCTTTTTCTGAGAAACTGGCTTCTCAAGGTAAACAATGTTTCCATCTAAGAGAAAATTCTTCATTCATTTATCAAATACTATATCTATATGAGCTTCTAGGTTCTCACGTGCAATACAAGGTGCTTATTTTCATAATTTGCTTGATAACTTTATACGAAGATCTTTCGTTTCATAAGTAATTTGGAAATTTTCAGAGTTTCAGCAAAAATCAGGGCATATATTTCTCCAAGTCAATCAACAAGGTCAAACTAGAAAGAAACAGAAAAGATCTCACCCTGGAACTATGTTCTTCATTGCGAGCTCTCCCAACCTTGTAGGGTAAACTGAGACCCTGTGCCACTGAACTGCAGACCGATTTGCATATTCCTTTGGGTCCTCATTATCCAAAGGCCTCCTATTATTGTGGATGCCGCCCGTCCCCAGAGACAGCAGAGTTACTGTTGTCCCACTCCTCAACTTCTTCTGAACAGGATGTTGTCCTACCTGCCCAACTAATATAGCCTGTCCCATAGCATCCCAAAAAGATGTGATAAACCAGCAAAAGCTCCAAATATAGAACCGTCACTAGAAATAATAAACATTAGGATTGAAGCTATTTTTCATGATAATCATTATTCTAGTTCCAACAAGCACAACAAATGTCCAACATCCAAATGCAAAGGTTTCCTACAATCCAATTCATAGTTATCAAACAATGTAGTCCAACAAACAAAACATAAATTCCAGTGCATTTGCACGCTCAGATAAGTCTTGCTATTCTGCCACATATATTATAAAACCCAGCCCACTAACTTACATCGAGAGTAATATGCAAGTTTATACCAATTTCAGGTGATTTTTAACCATTAGATTTCCATCAAACAGCTTGATAAATACAAAAGGCCCTCCACAAGAAGCAGGGACTCATTCTTTCAGAACCTCACAGTTCCTAACAAAACAAAAGAAATGTCCAAAAGCCTCACTCGGAACTACATAGCAGTCCCATTCTATACGCTCCATTGCCCTCCCTCGGGACCAATTCCAGAACATAGGAGAAAAAAAATGCACAGCCTTGATTTTCTAAATCACATTAAAACAAGAATAAAGACATTAGCGAAAGATTACTGATTTATTCGACAATCAATAATAAAAAAAATCATCAAGGCCCACTGGAAAACCGGTTGGGAGTGGGGATATACCTTGTACACACCAACATCCACCCCATCTTCGAGGGGCCGATCAACTACAACTCGCTGCTTATCAGTTGAGTCTGAAGAATGGGAAGAAGATGACAATGGAAGCAAATCATCGTCGGACTCGACAGAGGTGGGCGCATCCTCCGTATCGGATATCTCCGATGAAGAAAGACTCTTTGTGCAGAAGGAAGACAATATATTTGAGGGCTTGCGAAAAGGAGATTTATGCAGAACAGTACGAAAGATTGATCTTGAAAGTGGAGACGCCATTGAAGAATAATGCTGAATCGAAGAGCAGAAATGAGTTCCTCTTAAACCCTATTGTTGTGGGAAGAAGACCGTTTAAACCCTATTTCTAGATTAAAAATAAAGAATAATCGGATATTTAAGTACCTAACCTTTTGTCAATTTTACATTTTGATTCTCAACTTTTTTTTGGCTTTGTTGGTCCTTAAACAAATTATCATTAAATAACTTAATCCTTTTAATTGTATTTTTTTGAAAACATCAAGTCACTGATCATCTGAACAAATTAATAAGGGCAAATTTAGTAATATGTGATTTAATTAGTCAAAAACATATATTAATTGAAATCTTGTTAAGTTAAATTTCAATTTCTAGCTCAATTAGAAATGGATTTAGTTGGGATAGAAACATAAATTTAGATTAGAAAATTTTCAATTTATATCCCTTTTGACAAATTAAATACTATAGTATTGAATTTGCCCCAATTACTTTGGTCAAAAGTCGTTGATAGAACTTTCTGGTGACTTGTTTTTTATAAAAAAAATAAGGTTCGAAAGATCAAGTTGTCCAACAGTAATTTATTCGAGGACCAACATAACCAAAAACATAGATTAAGGACCAAAACATAAAACTAACCAAATATTAGATCTTTAAACATCTAATTACTCTTTAAAAAAATACTAAAAAAACACTAGAATAGGACTGAAATTGTTATAAATATTTTAGTTATTGTGAATGTTCATGGATAGATACTAGGTATCTTCGTTTCATACTTGACCAAGATCATTTGAATAGTCAAGTTCATATATCTTGGTATATATAAGAGGAATATAAAATTTTAGAAATTGAAGAGTCTTGATAATTATATTTTGGATATAAAGAGTCTTGATTATTATATTCTTAATATATGTATTTGAAGTAAGAATCAATGTGAACAGAGGCTATTCATAGTTGGTCATAACTTCTATAAATAGGAAGACTCTCAATTGTAAATTGAGACATCAATGAATGAAAAATCATTCCAGTTTATTTCTCTCAAACTCTTATGATCTCTCTTTCTTTTTAACAACACGTTATCAGTACGAATATCTAACCCTTCCTCATAGCCCCTTATAGTTTCAATTTTGGTTCCAAGGCTATGAATAAGTTCCGATCTTGTTTGTTATTGTTAAGGTACTGTTTTTTTCTTTTGCTTTCCTTTTTGTTTTTAATATGTCTCATGCAAATTCAAGTGTATCCAAGTACGAAGCAAAGTTGGAAAGCCTATCATTCGCTGGACGTATAGGGTAAAAACTATCTCTCCTGAATTCTTGATGCCAAACTACATCTCCAAGCAAATGGCTTGGAAGAGACTATGGTTGAGATGAATAATTCCTCCAATAGGCAAAAGGTAAAGGCCTTGATCATGTTGAGATGCCATCTCCATGAAAATTTCAAATCCATGTATCTCACTATTGAAGATCCTCAAGAGTTATGGTAGCTCTTGAGGACAGTGATCCTCCCAAGGGCTCGTTATGAATGGATTCATTTGAGGTTACAAGACATTCAGTCTATAAGAGCCTATAATTCTCTCATGTGCCGAATAAGTTCCCAATTAAAATTATGTGGGGAAGATATTGATGATTCGAACATGCTTGAGAAGTCCTCCTCAACCTTTCATGCTTCTAATGTATTATTGCAATAGCAATATCGTGAGAAAAGCTTCAAGAAGTATTCTAATCTTATCTCTTGTTTACTTGTGGCTTCGCAAAATAATAAATTGCTCATAAAACATCATGAATTGAGGTCACCTGGTTCATCCCCTATGTCGAAAGCACATGTTGTTAGATAGAAAAATTATGGAACTCATCGTAACAAAAGAGGATGTGGGCATCAAGGTATGAAAACCAAACAAATCAAGAGTTGGGCTACAAAAGATAAAGTCACAAATGATCAAAAATCAATTGCTAGAGGCAAAGATGAATGCCTTAGATGTGACATGAAAGATCATTAGGTCAAAGTACGCAAGACACCTAAACACTTTGTTGATTCTTATCAATCTTGTCTCAAAAATAAAGAGAAGACAGTTGAGACAAATCTTGTCCATAAAACAAATAATTTTGTCCAAGGCACTCGACTTATATCGAAAATTGTTAAAGAAATAATGAATTATTCTTTGAGGATGCTTCACTTGATATAGATGATTTTCTTGATGGCTTCAATTATGCTATTGATGATAGCTACTGTGGCTCAAATCAAGAGATATAATTAGTTATTTATGTTACTTTTGTTATTACGTTTTATTTTATGTACTTAATTATATATATGAATTCTCTTTTGTTTCAGAATAAGGAAAAGATATCTATCTTATGGACATTGGTATGATCCATACGATCTTGAGACATTCTAATTATTTTTCTGATTTGACTATGAATGTCTCAAATGTTTAAACTATTTCGGAGAGTATACAAATTATTGATGGCTCTGGAAAGACATATATTTCGTTACCTGGTGGCACGAAACTAAGCATTAAAGATGCTCTATTCTCGACTAAGTCTCATCGATATTTGCTAAATTTTAAGGATGTTCGTGGAAACGGATATCATATTGAAATAATGGATGACAAAGGTATTGAGTATCTTTATGTTATAAGTTATAAGTTGGGAACAAAGCAAATAGACGAGAAAATGCCATGTTTATCCTTCATATCGTACTATATCCAAATTGAAAAGATTGAAGCACACAATCTGGTTAGATTAGAGCTTACCGATGAATTTTTGGTGGGGCACAATCGTTGGGGTCATCCAGGCTCAAGTATGATATTTCGTATTCTTGAAAACACATTTTGGCCACTCATTGAAAAATAAGAAAGTTTTTCAGTCTAGTGAGTTTATGTGTGCTGCATGTTTGATGTTGAATCCCCAGTATTCCTAGAAAGAATACAAGATGATATTTGTGGACCGATTGATCCATCAAGTGGACCTTTTAAATATTTTATGGTCCTTATTGATGCCTCTACAAGATAGTCCAATGTTTGCTTGCTTTCATCAAGGAATTTAGCCTTTCCACGGCTATTGTTGCAAATAATAAAACTGAAAGCACATTTTTCGGACCATAAAAGTATATGTCTTGATAATGTATGAGAGTTTACATAAAAAACATTTGATAAGTATAGTCAATCAATTAGAATAAAGGTAGAACATCTTGTAACATATGTTCATACCCAGAACGGTCTTGATGAATCATTTATTAAAAAGATTCAATTGATTGCACGACCTTTACTTTTAAGAAGTAAATTGCCATCTTCGGCTTGGGGACATGCTATCTTACATGCAGCTAAGTTAACAAGAATTTGGCCAACAAGTTCTAATTATTTTCCAACTATGCAATTAGTTCAAGGAAAGGAACCAAATATTTCCTATCTCCGCACATTTGGATGTGCAGTTTATGTATTGATTGATCACAATAGACTAGAAGGGTCCGCAAAGAAGATTGAGAATATATGTTGGTTTTGAGTCTCCATCAATAATTAAATGACTTGAGCCTATGATGGGAGACCAATTCACTTCTCAATTGGATGATTATCATGTTGATGAGGCAGTGTTTCTAACATTTGGGGGAGAATTGAAAAGGCAGCCGAGAAACTAAATTCATGATATAAGTTGGAGTGTTCCCTCCTTTGCTCATTTTGATCCTTCCCTCATTGTATTAATCATATTGAACATGAGGTTCAAAAAATGATTCACTTGCAAGAACTAGCTAATTGTCTACTAGAGGCATTTTCTGATCTCAAACGAGTAATAAATATTCCGTTTGCTTATGCTCCTGTTAATTGATCCCCTGAAAGGACAAGTAAGTGAATTTTTCCAGAAACATAGCAAGCCTATTGGTGCTAAAAATAAGAATCCTCAAAAAAGAAAATTGAGCACACATTACTCCATCTAATTTAGAAGAAGTTAAGGGTATATCACTTCTCAAAGAAGCCCCAAGCCTAGTTCATATTAAAAATGATAACTAGGTATCTGAAAATGTTGTGAATGAGCACAACGACATTGTGAACAAGCACAATGAGAATAATGAGATCTCTATGAACTATGTTTTGACTGGAAAAAGATATGACCAATGGAAAATATGTGTCAAAACAAATTTTGCCAATACTATTACGTAAAATATTATATATGATAATAAGGATCTAAACCTACATCGATTGAAGGCCTGTAGGTTGAGGAATGATTGGCTTAAGTGGAAAGAAAGAAATTAATGTCGAGTTAAACTCGTTAGAAAAATGAGAAGTTTTTAGACAAATGATCCAAACACCAGTTGATGTAACCCCTGTTGGGTATAGATGGGTATTTGTGTGAAAGATAAATGAACATAATAAGGTTGTTCATTATAAGGCCCGATTGATTGCACAAGGTTTTACTCGATGTCTTGGAATTGATTTTGAGGAGACATATCCTCTGGTGGTAGATGCAATCACTTTTTGTTATTTAATTATTCTAGCTATACGAGAAGGATTCGATATGATGGATGTCGTTACGACCTATTTGTATGGATCCATGGATCATGACATCTACATGAAAATCTTTGGAGGATTCAAATTATGAAAGGCAATAAGACCGGATTCTTCTATATGATAGATATTCAATAAAATTGAATCGGTCTCTATATAAATTAAAACAGTCTAGGCGGATATGGTATCAAAGCCCTATTGAGTATGTATTGAGAACTCCAAATGAATTATCTAAGGTAATGATATGCATGAAAAGTGAGTTTGAAATTAAAGTACTTGGAAGGACCAAATTGTGTCTTGGTATTCAACTCACTTATACTTCAAAAGGAGTATTTGTCTATCAATCTCGTTATATTGAAAAGGTTCTTAAGAAGTTTTATATGGACAAGGCTCATTCATTGAGTACACCTATGGTGATGAGATCTCTGGATAAAAAGAAGGATCCATTTCATCCTTGTGAAAAAGTTGAGGAGATACTTGGCCTTGAAGTGCCTTATCTTAATGCTATTGGTGCACTACTATATTTGGCTAATAACATTAGACCAGATATAGCTTTTATTGTGAATCTTCTAGCAAGATTTAGCTCAACCCTTCAAGAATTCATTGGAGTATTAAATATATCTTTTGTTACCTCCAAGGGACTATGGATGTGGGATTGTATTACTCAAAAGATGATAAATTAAGATTTGTTGGTTATGCTGATGCTATATATTTATCAAACCCACATAAAGCTCATTCCAAAACTGGCTATATGTTTACTATTATGGGGACTGTAATCTTTTGGAGATCTATCAAACAAAGCCTAGTTGCTACATCATCAAATCATGCTAAGATTATTGCAATCTATGAAGCAAGTCAAAAAGCTGTTTGGTTGCGCTTAATGGATTAATATATTAGAGGTTCATGTGGCTTATATGAAGATAATACGGCATGTACTGCACAATTGAAGGAAGGATTTATCAAAGGAGATCAAACAAAACACATATCACCCAAGTTCTTCTTCACTCACGAATTATGTGCAAAAGGAGAAATTTATGTCAAGCAAATCCAACCATGCAACAATCTAGCATATTTATTCACTAAAGCTTTACCTATGTGCAAGTTTTGAGTCATTGATAAGCGACTCCATGACAGAGATAGTGGTTTAATTTAGGGGAGTACGATATGCCCGGTACTCTTTTGCCTTTTATCAAGTCTTTGTCCTAAATTGAATTTTTCTTGATAAAAGGTTTTTAACGAGGCAGTGGTACATTTTGAACCCCAAATCAAAAGGCATGTCTTATGAATTGACATTCAAGGGGTGGTGTTATAAATATTTCAGTTATTATGAATGTCCATTACTAGATACTACATATCTAGTCCCATACTTGACCAAGATCATTTGAAGAGTCTAGTTCATACATCTCGATACATACAAGACAATTATAAAATTTTATAAATTGAAGAGTTTTGATTATTATATTCTTAATACATGTATTTGTAGTAAGAATTAGTGTGAACAGAGGCTCTTCATAATTGCTCATAGCCTCTACAAATAGGAAGGCTTTGATTTGTAAATTGATATATCAATGAATGAAAGATCATTCCAGTTGATTTCCCTCAAACTCTTATGCTCTTTTTTTTTTTTTTTTTACAACAGAAATAAATTTTTTTGAGAGATGTATAA
>JAOXNR010000030.1:17911923-17936772 GCA_028571225.1 Parsonsia alboflavescens
CCCCCCCCCCCCCCCCCCCCCCCCCCCCCCCCCCCAAGTCAAGAAAAATTAAAGAGGTCTAACTTGTTTCAAATGTGTAATGTTATGATTATCTTAATTCTAGTAAAAAATTCTTAGACGACATTCTTTTTAAAATTGAGGGAGTAAGGTTTTTTTTTTTTTTTTTTTTTTGTAATTCTCAATGCATCATTATGATGTTTGTTTTATTCTTACCCTCCATTAATATACTCATTTATTTATTACAAAGGAAAGAAAATATAGTTATTAAGGAGAGAAAAAAAGGAGTATTGTGGATATGATATAGCTACATTTAACACTTCTTAATCTATGTGAAATAGTGGCTAACGCCTTATATTATGGGATGAGGGTAGTATAAATTATACTCCTTCATCCGAAATTGAATATCCCAATTTGACTTGAAATCATTTTAAGAAAAAGATTTGACTTAGTTAATTTTAATATTGCAATGTTACTTTCTTAATAAAAGTTTAACTAAATTCGGAAATGAAACATTTGATTTTAGATAACTCAAAATGGAAAATGGGATCTTTAGTTCTTGACGAAGGGTGCAATTTAAATTAATTTAAAATATATTTAACTAGTGGGTAAAATAGTCATTATTAAAATCTCCCCTCCTCCCATTTCTGGTGATATCTTACTTTCCTCTAGTTTGGGAGTTTTTAGGATGAGAGAAAATAAGAGAAGATAAAAATTACTTCTTCCACCCAGGATTGAATATCTCATTTTGATTTGTACAAATTTTAGGAAAATAAGTTGTCTTAGATCATTTCAAATTTAACAATATCAATTTCTTTCACAAAAAATTACTCCCTCAGTTTCTTTTTAAAAGTCGTTTAAGGTTTTGGAACACAAACTAAGGTAAAAATCCATTTTAGTAATTAATATTTCTCTTCGACTAAAATATCCCTTATGATAAATAATATTCATATGAATTCAATCCTCATATATAATATGATTAGAAAGGGAAAGATTGAAATTTTTTTTATTAAATGCTCCTTGAAAGTAAAAAAATGACTAAACATGTTCCTTGAGAAATACAGAGTGATGTCTATGTTGAAAAAAAATATTCTCCTAAAACAACTTCTAAAAAGAAACCAGAGGGAGTAACTAATTTAGAATGAGACATTTATTTTCGGATAACTCAAAATATAAATAGAGACATTCAATTCTTGACGGATGAGGTATTAGAGAAAAGAAGAGAAGAGAAAAGGAGATGATTTGTGGTTAAATTTGTTGTGGAAGTTTTTTCAAAAAAAAGAAGAAGAAAAGAAAATAGATATTTATGTTTGAGAGTTGGAAAGAAAAGAAGAGAAGCCTAAAAAATAAAGTTTTTTCCCCCTTCCTATACTCCCACCCCTCGAGGATTAACGGTGGCACCCCACTTACGCTCATCGTGTCATCAACTTGAGATTTCCTGATCCTAAGTGTTGTTGCTTACATTTAAACTAACAAAGCTTGACATAATAAAGTTTATTTCACAATAATAACCTTTTCTATAATTAAATTCTAGAGAAAATTTCCTTTATCGTCTCTAACCCTTTTCACTTGGTTCATTTGGGTCTTGAACATTTAAAAAAGAAAAAAAGATATTGAACCTTTTTTACTTATTCATATAAGTTCCAAATCTTTATATATAACTTTTTTAAAACTATATAAATCCTCTATCTTGTTTTTTGATTGATCAAATAATTCCTTTTGTCCAGAATAACTCATTCTCAAACCAAGTGATTTATACATAATTATGCTAAGTTTTATGTTCTTTTTATGCCATTATATTATGTAACTTAGCTTAATTACGTTGTTTTAGATATATTTTACTTTCCTATACTTCATTTTTGTTTACAGGAATATTTGGTTGAAAAATGCCCAAGATTTTCTGAAATTGTTGTCACAACACTGTTCATAGTCATTGTTCTGGCGTACTGGTCACCATTTTCACTGTTCATCGAATTAAAGTGGAGGAATACGGATTGACCAATGTCATTGAAAAAGTTCGTTGACCGTGGGCCAGGCAAAGACTTTGAGTTTTATTAGGATTTGATTATTTTTTAGAAATTACTTCATTTTGTAATAGGTTTCTAATTTATCATTAGAATCCTTTTAGGTAACTACATATTGAGGAGTCTTCTACTCCTATAAATAGGCCCTTTGTCATAGTCTTAGACACAACACAACAATTCAAGATTGATCTTTGGAGGAATGCCGAAGACAAAGGGTAAATTTTTTTCTTACTCTTTTTTTTATGTATTTTTCGATTTTATTAATCATGTCTTGTGAGTAGTTGTCTTTTGCTAACAAGAACATGAAGTAGATTATTTTGTTATAGGGTTATGAGGTTTGGTTTGTTTTCTATTAAAAATTTGATCTTTATTATTAAGTATTAATTATGTTTATTAATTTAGACTGATCACCTAGATTAATTTGCATGATTATATGGCTAGGGTATAAATATTATCGTTAAGATTGATAAATCCACTAGTAGCAACTATTGTTTGAATTAGGTTTGGCTAACAACTTTATTTAACGATAGAGAATTGTATGAATCAAATTGCATGAATTAAAGCTACTTTGTTTATGTGATTTGAAGTTGGTGATGCCTTCATACTTATGCAATTTAGTTGATTAAATTCATAGTTCATTACGACGTAAATTTAATTGATTAAATTAGAGATTTTATTTCTCACTACGAGAAGTAGATTTATTTAAAGGATAGGGATTTGAATGTTAAAACAAATTCTAAAATCAACTACTTACTTGTGTTATTAAATCAATAATTAACCCCTTAGCAATTGACTTGCGGGTTGTTTCTTATTAATAGCTTTCTCCTCTATATTCTCCTTTTTAATTTTATTTTTTTGTTTGATTTTATTTTATAAACTCTTTAAAAAATTCCCCCTTTTATTACTTACTAATTGGTTTTCTTTAAACTAAAATTCAATTTCTTCTGGGTTCAATCCTATTTGTCCTAACTGCATTAATTTTGATAAATAGGTTTAATTTATTCGTGTTACGATGCACGGTCACCAAGTCAAAGATGAAAATGTGAAATTAGTCAACATAGAGAGGGATATTTTCACCTAATTACTCTTTCCTACTCTTATTTTTTAAAAAAAAGGTGGGAAATTTTTATGCTTATCGTAACTCTTATATATAAATAAAATGAAAATTGTTAAATTATACATAGAAAAAATATTTTCAACAAAGTAAAATATTATTTATAACCATCATTAAATATTTACAAAAAAGAAAAAAAAGAAAAAAGAAGAAGTGAAATTGTATCAAAGACAATTCCAAAATATTTTCTTCATATTTTTAATAATATTACCCCTTCACTCCGAAATTGAATAAAAATTAAGAAGCATCTTTAATTTTTTCATTACCCCTCTATCATTTCCATTAATGTAATTTTTGGAGGGACTTTTAGTCAGTGGATATAAACCCTCAAATTAAGGAGGTGTTAATGAAACTTTATATTAAAAGTTTATTTTATAGTTTTATAAATGAGATATTCACTTTCGAACAACTTAATATGAAAAAAGAAGAAACATTAAAATTCAAACAGACCAAATATTATATTTTTTATATATTCAATTGGACGACAATGGTCAAATCTTGTTAGTATAGTGGTAAACAGCAATTTTTGGGATTGAAAGTTCTTGAGTTCAAGATACCATGAGGGTAGGTGGGGTGCCACTATTAATTTTTCGAGGGGAGGATTGTATGTTAAAAAAAAAAAAAAGGGTGACAATGTTACCGTTATTATTATTTTTATAATATATATATATATATATATATATATATATATATTTTAGTTACTTGTATTAAATATTTATAAGTGGATAATTATAGAACTCCCGCATATTACCAGGCGTAGCCTCCTTCCCGAGTGTAACTACAAGAATTATATTATTTATAACCATCAAATTTTAATTATTTACATTACATACTCCTATTTCAAAATAGTTTCCACTTAAGAGCTTTTTCAAATATAATACTCCCTCCACTTTTGTTATAAGTTATTCGATCTCACTTCCCCAAGACAATCAATACTTTATCCTTTTATTGTTATTATTATTACTCACTCTGTTTCTTTATCTGTCATTTAAATACTATGTTTCAAATTATCTGTAGTTTTCACTTTTTGAAGATAGCATTTATTATCCTTTTTTTCCCCCCTAATATATCCTTCATAAATTTTAACGGCACATTAATTAAAGAAATCTTTATCCAATAAAGCGAGGAGAGAGAGAGTTAAAAAGTGTATAACTTGATTAATTTATTACAAAATTATTTTAGTCTAATGAACTTAAAATTGAATTCATTATGACAAATAAAAAGAAACAGAGGGTGTATATTACCTTAACCTTAATCATTATAAACTACAATTTTTTTTTTTAAAAAAATTCTTTTCTCTTTCGCTCTCTTCCTTGCGTTAGTGGATTGTAATATTTAAAAAATAACATAATCAAGTGGTTTGAAAGAAATAAAAGAAAGTTAACGAGTACAAATAAAATATGTAAGTACTAATAATTTAAAACAAGAATCACATCTTTAAATAACAAACATTTTGAGATAGAGGAAATATTTATGAACGAATGTAATATATAGTAGAACCACTAAGTTATAAAGCCTAAAATGGTTTTAATAGTTCCAATTCTCATGCAATAATATATGAAAATGATACGTGTTCATATATAGTGTTATTTTATGTTCATGACAATTTATATATGGACCAAACCTATGAATATATGATCTTAATTTTCATGTCACAATGACACTTGATTGAGAAGGATCACTGATTCTTCTATAATGGCTAAAAGTAGTACACCAAAATGTCCACATAAGAACAGGTTCATGATACAAAATTTCCCTATTTTATTATAGGAAAAGAATAGACAAGTACTAACTAGTAAGGGGGTATAAAGAGGATTTCAAATATCATTTTGTAGTCCCAAAGTAAATTGAAGATTGATTCTTCACAAGTCATATAGAATGTTTGGGTTTTGGATGTTCCTCTTAACTTTTTCTAATTTCATACTCATTATTCATTATAAGAAAAAAGGAATTTTTTGGTAGATGTTTTTTTTACGGAATCGACGGGAAATTACTTTTCGTGATGGATTTTTTTCACTTTATTGATAGATATGGAGACTGTCAGAAAAAGAAGGAATTTTCTGACAGTTTGCATTGAATTTTCTGGCAGCCAAGGGGGTCGATGGAAAAATAAAGTATTTTTTGACAGTTTTTTTTTTTGCTATTTCAAAAACCTTTAGAAAATACAAAATATGTGACCAATCTCACATCGTTTTCTAAAGCTCCTATAAGTGAATTTACTTTTTATATAAATCCGTGAATATGTTATTACTTCTTGAAATTTAGTAAATAATCATTGATATTGTCATTAATTTGACTTTACTTTGATTAATTTAATCATTAATATAAATTATATATTTTTATATTTATTAAATAATTAAATTCGAATTTTGAATTATGAAAAACTATAAATTAAATTTTTTTAAAAAGAAAAAACTATTACCATTACTTAGCACACAACAGTATCTATATATATTAATCATCATTGAAACCTTTTCTTTTGTCATCCTGAGGTGTTAAAAGTTTGTTTATATTTTCGAACCCATTTACCGGCTGCTTCAATGCTTTACTTGTTCATAGTTTTAGAGAAGGTAATCAAGATTTTTTTTTTAATTTAAAAATTTTTACACACTTCCGTAAACTCCTCCTTTAAAGGATAAATAATGACATCTCATCTATCCTCAGCTCGTTTTGAACTTGAGATCTCTTGGTCTCAAGTGTTATTACTTATCAATAAGTTAGCAATGCTAGATGAGAAGGAAATTAAGTTACGGATGCTATAATTAATCATTCTTGTGATAACATTAGTTATTTTTTCTTTAGGTTTTTTGAGGGTATTTTGTAATTTGGACTTGCATGGAATTCCAACTCTTCACCTTATTAAATATCATGCATCTTAGTCTGATTAGGTTTTGTTACGCACCTTCATTCACTTCATTCGGGAGACTAATCTGGATAGCGATATTGTGGTACCATTTGAAACAATGTTTTTTCCTCCAAATTTGTATTGATGTTTGAAATTATTTAACTTTAATCATTAATATAATGAAGAAGCTATCAAGCCTTACTAATTTAGTGGTAAATAACAATCCATGGGATTAGAAGATCTCGAGTTCAAGACATGTCAATGGTAGGTGGGATGTTAGTGTTGATTCTCGAGAGATGGCTATAGGAAGGGTTAGGGAGAGACAGGTGTAAAAAATAATAATAATGAAGAAGCAAAATTTTAAATTATATGTTTAAATTATATAAAAAAAGTGTATTCTAACGATTTGTTTTTAACGTTAGGTTAATATGAAGTATGAAAAATATCATCACTATTTTTACACAATAAGCTTAAAAAAAAATAAATTATACTTTTATCTTATCTTCTATCACATTTTCCAAGCTCTCAATCTCCTATTACACATTTGTATGTAATCCCTGTTACATCAGTAAAAATTTAACACGTGTTACGTATAAGATTTTGATTAATATTTTTATTAGTGTAACAAGAAAAGAAAAGACATAAAAATGGCTTGGAATATTCTCCTCTATCTTCTACATTATCAATAATAATATATATTACTTGATAAAATATTAATAAAAATTTTATTCATAACCTTTAATTATTATCTTTTAATAATATTTTAATATTAAAATTTAAAAAGATAAAATAATTCTAGGGAAACCTGATCTATTAGGAATATGTGATAAATTTTTATACCAGTGTAACATAAAGTGATACACAATTAAGTAATAGAAGATCCTGAGCCAATCATGTGTCACTTACACCCGTAGAAATTTAACGCGTGTCCTAAAAGATCAAGTTCTCTAGGATTTTAGGTTTTAATATTAAAAGATTATAATTAAATGGTTCGAATAAGATTTTTATTAATATTTTATTAGTATAACATGGGGGTACAGAAATGTGTATATAGGAGATTCAGAACCCACAAAAATATGTAATAGGAGATCTAAAACACATTTTCTTCATTACCAATGATAATATTTTTACTAATATATTTTATCAATAAAATTTGAAAAAATTATACTAAACTTCCAAGTAATATATATTATTTTATTTAATAATATAGAAGATTGAGTAAAATATCTCAAACCCTTACTCATGTAAGCAAAATTTGGATATGAGAAATCTTTTAATATATCCTCTAATACATTCTCTATTTTACCAATTTAGAGTTGAGTGATAGAGGAGATATATTAGAAGATTCAGACTCAAATTTGGGTAATAAATTTAAAATTCTAAGTTGGAAAGTAAAAAATCTAAAATATTAGAAGGAAAAAAGAACAATAAACAATAAATAAATGATATAAATACAAAATAACTCACTTACCAAAGAAAAGGTACCTCGTCTATAATATTTTCTAATATTATATTTCTAAAAGGTACCTCGTATTTTATTATATTTCTAGTAATATGGATATGATGATGGTAATCTAAGGATAGAGAAATTTTGATCATGTAAATTGGACGGTGGAGAAATTACGATAAAATAATAATAATAAAATACGGGTAAACATTTTTTTTTTTTTTGAATAAAAAGCCCTCTCTTTGAAAGCCAACACATAAAATAACAGGAGGCAAAACCCAGCAGGAGGCATAAGTCTTCTATTATTCCTTCTTTCCTTGTCAGGTGACAACAAAAGGAGTTGCAGTTACTCACACAAAACGCACTAATCCATCATCTTTCTGTTTAATTCCTTTGTCTACATATGCGTTACGATTGATACAGTAGGGTTCTCCACCGCTTCCGCCTCTTCAAAGAGAGAGAGAGAGAGAGTGTGTGAAGAACTGAGGAGTTCCTACCGATTCTTTTGGCCGTGGCGGAGAGTTTTTGGTTAATTTTATTTTTAGTTTTTGTTGTTGTTGCAGCAATGGCGGACTCGGCGGCTTCGTCTGATGCCGGAAAAGTTGACTCCTACATCGGAAGTTTCATCAGCTTGATTACAAAGTCTGAAATTCGCTATGAAGGGTTTATGTTTCATCTTGATACTAAAGACTGCGTCATTGGTCTTAGAAATGGTATGCTCCTGAACACTTTTTCTGGGAAAAATAAAAAGATTGAAACTTCTGCTTTCTGTTCGTCGTTTCGTTTGTGTATATATGGGTGGATATATACCTTGCCATTTGCTTATCTGCTCTATGTGGAATTTGTACATGCAACATTTTCAAAGACACACTTACTCGCTTGCTCAGAAACTTGATTTATCGATTGAATTTTTGTGATTCAGTGGATTAATTGTTTATTTTTTGTGCTAATTTGTGTTTTGATCTTGATTTTATGTACTTATATGTGTTTGCATGTTTCTATGTGTGATCAATTTTTAGCACCTGTGATCAGTGGTTTTTATGTACAATTTACAATTTTGATTACACACACGTTTCCAGGAATGTGCATAATTTTTACTGTTGATGATATAAGCATCTATAATCAGGTAGCGATGTGTATGATTGAGCATGCAATAATTCACACACAAAGTATCCCCACACCATCATTATTTTCAATATCTGGAATTTTGTGGTTTTTTTTTCATTTTTTTCTCCCATCTGGATTCTTGAATCTTGTGATGTTGTCTCATGTTTTGCCACAAATTTCTGACTTCTGCTACTGTAATCAGTTGCTTGTATATGCTTTTATTTAAATGAACTGTTTTCTTTTCTCACCTGAATTGATATATTGTGTTCACAAGCTTGTAAGATCTTGTTTGCCATCTTATACCTTTATTTTGGTCATTCAGGATGTTAATAATATAGACATCATGTACCTGCCAAAGTTATCTCACTGTGCAGATCTTTGTGTACTCATGTTTTATATAAATTGTGAATAAAGTTTCCATATATTTTTTTTTCTCACTTTTGAAAATGAGGAGTATGTGTAATATTACATATGTTCACTTCACAAGCATCCATTTTATAAGACCAGGTTACACTTTCCACGTGGTTTAGAAGTCAATCCCTTTGAATTCTTGTTAGCTTCCAATAGTCGAAAAGATTTACTGTGACAATTTTGGCTTGATTTGAATTGACTTGAACAAATAGTAAATGTATTTCTCTATATGTTTTTGTGAACTAACATGCCTTGCTAAAAAAAAGATCTTTTACTGCATAAGTTGTGATGTCTGTTAATTCGGAATTAGGACAAAACTTTTTCAATTAACTTTTCCATACCTATGAAGTTATACTTTTACACATGCAACATAAACATTTATTCATTTGTTGTTATATGTGCATGTATATTGTTTACCCAGAAAAAAGAGTGACATAAAACATGAAGGAGAACGATAAAGCAGGCTTTCTTAAGTGCTTAGAGTTTTTACACTAACTCAAGGTCTTTGCATAGTTTTAAGGTTCAGATTTGAATAGACATGAATAAAGTCTAAAGTAAGTACTCAAGCAAGATTTAGAAAATCCTCATCTGGCAGTTACAGAGTTCACTGGATTAAATCAGTAGCACAGTTGAGTTGAGTTGAAGTAAAAGTATCTTTGCGGCTTTCTGATTACATGTTGCATTGCATGTGGTTTTGGTCTTAAACTTCTACACGTTCTTTGCGTCACGCTCATCTGTCTGTTTGTGTCATAATTTGCACTTATGGGACGTGTCAAAATCATCATAATGTTGTATTTGTGGTGGCATGGAAGTTCTTAAGGATCTTTGCATCACTCACTTAACTACATCCCCATGCTATCCATGTTACGCATTTGTTTCTTCATAATCTTTCTGTTTTTCTTTTGAATTATTTGAAGATAAGTTCCCTGATTCAGTGTTGTCTAATGCAAAACTTTCATCAATTTTTTGAGTTTCTCTTACTCTTGATTGATGCGGACAACTTAGTTCTGTTATACAACTTTTGGATTCATTTCATTTCTCTGCAAGTCCATATCTTCTTCATATGGAAAATTTTCATATTATTTCTTTTCTATGTAGTGCATATCTATACCCTTATGCAATTGCCATTTGATTTAGAAAAGTCGTTGTTTTTCCTAATGATAATATTAATTTGTCTTATCTATTGGCAGTAAAATCATTTGGAACAGAAGGAAGAAGAAAAGATGGTAGTGAGGTTTCACCTAGTGAAAGACTCTTTGATCACATATACTTCAGAGGCAGTGACATAAAGGTATGTTATATATTCTTCATCACTATCATACTCTTGTAAATTGGTCTGTTACTTATTTGGGCTTGAGCATTCGTCTGCTCAATTATAGTATTGTAACTTAAAGTGCTTCCTTGTTTGAGCTTGAGCTTATCATTTGGAGTGTCCTAGATACCATTAGAAACATTTACTTAATTTCCTCTCTTTGTACTCACTAAATGGTAAATCTAAGAGAACATTAGAGTCCATGATAAGGTTTGACAAAGCCATTAATTATTTCCATTTTTTTACTTTTTGGGAGGCAACGAATTAAAGGAGGAGAAATGTAACTTCTGCTAAAAATATTTTGGATTTTATTGAAAATAAAATTTGAGAGATTACAATCTAAACTTATATATACCATTATTGGACATTTCTATGCAAATTTAGTGGTATAAAGTGAAGGATAGCCTTATGTGAGTGATCCTCATTTATGACTTCCCTTTATTTTCTTTCTTGATCTTGGTACAAATTCAAAAAGCTTCAATGGGTAATTATTTCTTTATTTTCAGATGCTTAAAATTATGAAAAGAATCAGGGTATAACTGACTTGGAAACATAGGTCAAGACCTGGCTTGTAAGTTGCACCTAGATGATAGATGATAAGCTCAGCTCCAAACATTTCCACTTTTTTTGGACTTTCTATAACCAGAATTTGGTACCTGTTTTCAGCACAAATAAACACGTATTAAGTGGATACCCTTATCCTTGTACATCATATTTCTACTCTCTCACTTTCAGATTTTCCTATCAGGGAGACTACATGAAAATGTGCATAGCATTCCACTTTCTTCAAAGTGTTTTAAAATTTTCGTGTGCAGTTCTACTCAGTATTTTGAGATTACTTATATGTAGACCACTGGTTCAATATATATTTGACAGCCTTTTGATATATCCTACATGGTGGGCATGGTGATGAGATTTCTCTTTTCGGGAGTTATAAGTATTTTGAGATTACTTATATGGCAGACCACTGGTTCGATATGTATTTGACAGCCTTTTGATATATCCTACATGGCGGGAATGGTGATGAGATTTCTCTTTTTCTGGAGTTCTCTAAATCATGAATCCTTCTCATTGTGTTGTTACAGGATCTTCAGGTTTTATCTGCCTCATCTGCTCAGACTACATCAGCCCTACCTGATGATCCTGCAATTGTCCAGGTTGGAGTATCTAAGATGATTTGCTTGTACTTGTAAAAGATCTTGTGCATGGGCTCATCTCTGGTATTTAATTTCTTTTTCAGTTACATCACCCTCGCACACCAGCTGCAACTACTAATTTGGTATCCCGTATCGCCTTCCAAGCAACAGATCTTAATTCAAATGCCCAATCAGGAGTCCAAGCGACACCAATCCAAGGGCATCTGCCTCCAAATCAGTCTGTTGGAGTTTCTGTTTCTCGAGCCACAATGGTTACTTCCCCGCCATGTGTAAATGTTAATGGGCCTCCCTTGGCGAACTATTGGCCTCGCTTTACCGGTGTCCTAGAAGGAACTTCTCATTCTCAACGACCTTTTACACCATCACCACAAAGTTTGGTGTTAACTAACATTATTCAGCAGCCAATGCAACACCTCAGCATGAATACATACTTAGCTGGAAGTGCAACAAATATTACTGAGGCCCCTGGTACACTGCTGCCACCTGTTTGTACAGGTTCCCTGGCATTAATTGCCACCCTGCCTCCACCTTCACTTGTACAATCCAGTAAAGTACCGGTCACTGAATTGTTCTCTAATGTAACCACCAATTTGATGCAAAATAGGGCTTCTGATGCCCTTCCTACTGCAATGGTGAATTTTAGTTCAGAAGCGGCATCTTCTTCAGCGACCAAATCTGGCACGAATCCTGTTGTACCACCAGTTACACAGGCAGGGCAATCTTTGCTCTGTCCTGCTCCCTTTCCAATTATTCCCAAGGATGTTTCAAGCACTGTACGTACAGCCAGTGCATCTGATGGCAAGACATCGATCACATCACATACAAGCATGCAGCCCAGGGTCTTGCAGCCATCCTCATCTCATTATTTAAAGGATGAAAATTATGACACAAAGATTGTGTTTGCATCATCATCTGATTCTCAGTCATCAGAGACTGAGAATACCGAAGAAGCAGCAGTTCAACTACCAAAAACACTCAACATAAAGGTTTGGCTTACCATAACCAACCCCACCTAGTGTAGTTGTCTTTTTCTCATCCACAGACTTTTAGTGGTTAATTAACACTTTTTAATATGGACCAACTAAAGTCAATAGATACACTTAGTATCTGTAAGATAGATGATAATTGTGCTGTTTTGCATTCTAGAGTTGACAATTAATATCACAAAAAATGGGAATTTTTTTTTTATGACAGCGAGAAATCAGTGGGAAACATTGTGCTCTCCCTAACAAAACCTAGTTTTTGTCGAACATTGTTTAATTCTGTTTTCTTGATTGTCAATTTCTTAAAAAAGGGAATGTGGCCAATTTATGATATGAGATACCTTAGAAGATGGACAAAGATGGACATCCTTTAGGTAGGAGTACTGACAGGTTTAGTATATATTGATTGTCTTGCAACTTTCCTCGTCATTTTTGCTTATTTAATTTGTTTCCTTCCTCACATTGGCTGTTCATACTCATCTTATTATTTTGTATGGTCATTTTAATTTGCATGTATCATCTGGCAAGGTGGATTTTCACATGATTTGTTTTTAATTCTAGGTGCATGAGCCTGCTTCTTCATCCAGCTACATTAACAGGCGCCATGCACCGGATTCAGGATTTGGGGTAGTTCTCTGCTCTTATATTCAATTTCTGTTTCTTACTGGAGATTGTGTGGTTGATTTTCTCTCCCGTTCAGATGTATCCTAGCAACAGAGGCCATACACGGGGAAGGGGTGGTCAAGGAAATCTGGTAATTGGTCATTTCCCTGCTTGTTTTTTCTTTATTCCCCCATATTTTACCTCAATGTACCCTTGAATTTGAGATTTAAAATTTATGGAATTCTGATATGTGCCTTCTCTAATTGAATCTGATTAGCCAAACAGAGGTTATCAGAGTTATGGAATTAGAGACCATTCAGTTGAAAGAGGAAATTTGGTAACTCATTTTTTTTCTTTAACTAGGTTTTCTGTTAGCTTGGCAATCTAGACACCATAGTGGCTAATGTTTTTTATGCTTTTTATTCCTCCAGAAAATTGGTATTCCTTCACACCCTCATCATCTTAGTATTAGTCAAAGAAGTGGGTATGTGGTAAGTCCCATATATTATCCCCCTTCTTGTATTCTCAATCATTAAAATGCTCTAAGGTCTAATCTCTATTACCTTGTGCTGCTTACCCAGCCAAATCTTGCTTTGTATCCTCACCGTAATGTTGGAGGTCATTTCCTTGGCGGCCATAGTGAGGTAATTTGGTTTATGAATTTGGTCTGTTTCAGAATTTTGTATCAAATGGAAAATCTCTTGCTTGAATAGTTTTTTAGTGCAGTTATGATATTCATCTCTCTATGGTTGCTCTACTGTGTGTTTGATCTTTGAATGAATTATATTGTTGTCTCTTCCTTTCACCTCAATTTTATCGGCTAGGATTTGCTGCAACTATTGAAAAGTATCTGAAGTGTTGTACTGGTGGATATAGATGGTCATCATCTTCTCTTGCATCTTCTTTGATCATCTTGATTTCAGTTCAAAAGATAAGGCATAAAAAACCATACTTATTAGATTGACTGATGCCTTTATGACTTGAACAGGGCATTCCCAAAATTTTCACCATATACTAAAAAATTCTTGTGTCCACATGGTACATACCTATCACCAATGACATTGGAAAAAGGGGGGCGTGGGGAGGAATCTATTTAGCATTTGACAATCTATTTTATAGAATGGCATTTGACATCAGTGCATTTGTTCTTTGGTTGTAGATTTCACCTCCAGTTACCAGGTTTACCGAGGATTTTGACTTTGAGGCAATGAATCAAAGGTTCAACAAAGAGGAGGTTTGGGGTCTTCTTGGTAAAAGTAAAACAGCTGAAACAGAAGATAAGGAAGGAAATGATAAAGAAGGCAATGCAAGTGATGCAAACGATGAAGCTGGTGCTCTATTGCCAGAGCATGAGCAGGCGGTGAGGAAATTGTCTGCTATTATAATTAGTTTCGTGTTTGCACGATATCTCAGATAGATCAAATTTACATTTTTCAGTGACTAACCTTATCATTTCTATGCACAGCCTATTTACTGTAAGGACGACTTCTTTGATTCAATTTCTTGCCGTTCCCTCGAAGGTCAGTCTGGAAGAGGGAAAATGAAGATGTCTGAACGGAGGAGAATTGATACTGAGGTAATTAGTGTGCTATTCCTATGTGTACTTTCCAGTATCTTCCTTGGTTTGGCATTTGAATTCTTCCTTTTCTTGGCTATTCCAGACATTTGGTGCGTTTCCAAAACCTCGACAAGGCCGTGGTATTATGGGGCCTCAAAGGGGTGGGAGTTCTCGGGGTCAGGGCCCCAACCGTGTCAGGGGATATGGTTTTGCTGGCAGAGGTCGTCCTGCAACCTATTGGAACCGACCTAAGAATTAGCTAGCTTGGCATTCTTGTTTATGTTGGTGGTATGAAGGAGGATGTAGCTCCCTTGAAAGAACCTTTTGTAGTTTTATGGTCTTGTTATGTTGTAAATAGGTGGGTTTGTAAGAATTATTACTATAGTTACATATTTTATTGCTGTCGAATTCAGCAATAAACATTTTAGGGTGCCCCTAAGAAGGGGCAGCATAGAGAAAACCAAAGGAGTGAAATTGGAAAACTGCTCCGCAGAAGTCTCTGTTATTGATAATGTTGGATACAAATATAAAAAGAATTGCTGATGTAACATGTGAGTGTGTTCGGATCGGCAATGATCAAGGCTGTTAAAAAGGTGTGGTCACGCTCTGCCTGTGATTGCATGGGTACTTTAGTTTTTATATGCATGTTGGATTGGGTGTTGCTTGGGCTTGGGTACGAGTGTGCAGAAATTCCTTAGTGGTCTGGACTTCATTATTCAGGCACATGTCTTCACCGAATCATTCGAAAAATATGGACCAAGTTGAAAGGTCGGGAGCAGTAAGGTTATCGATTTTTTTCAGCATCCTGGTAAATTTTATATATATATATATAGCTTTTATGGTAAGCTTACTAAAGGAATTTACCACTGGTTAAGTTTTTCACGATTAACTCTGTTAAGCCAATTTTTTATATAAAATAAAATAAAATTTGATAAAAAAATCCAAAAAGTTTAATTTATAAAATATATTGAAAAAATAATTTTTTATAAAAAATTTTAAATTGAATTAACAGTTTATTGTTATAAACTTAATTGAGGTGAAGTTCACGTGAGTTCCTTTTGTTACCCAACGTGATATTACCCTAACTTATAAACTTAACGTAGTATTACCGTAGCCTGTAAACTTTCAAACTTATCTATATCATTCTCTTAACATATTTCGAATCAGGAAAAAAAAGGAAAGGGGAGTTTCCAAATATTTATCCATCTAAAATTAAATATTCCTAATTTATTTTAAAGTGTCCAACATTGGATGTCCATTTTATTAAAATAAATATAATTTTAATTTAAAATTTCACAACAATTTCTGTAAAAATTTACATCCCATAACTTGCCTCTATTCATATTAATTAAAAAAGAAATTTAATAATTTAAATTAAAATAAAAAGACACTCCTTAATTTTTACAATTACAAAACCCTTAATGAAACATCCTTAATATAGTAAATATTTTGCTCGGAAACCAAAAATATGGAGCACACGGTTCAAAACCACAAAGGAACAGAATCAAGAATACAAAAACAAAAATCCGTTCGGAAGAGATTAAGGGTTTTGTCTGGATTTAGAAAAAGAAAAAAGAAGATACATTCAGTCTAAAATATAATTGGTCTGTAAAATATTTAGAATTGAATAATTTATTTTGAAATTAAAATTTTTAAAAAATAGTAGTAAATTAATGTTATTCTACTAAAACTTTATCAAATTTAAATAATATCATACTTATTTCGGAGGGTAGTACTGGTAATTATTAAAAAAATGAGCACTGAGTCCTCCATACCGAGGATGTGCGATATGGCATCATGCGATGACGACTCCAGAGGAATAGAAAACTCTACAGCTTTTTTGGCTTTTCACGTCATGGCACGATTTGATAAATTGGGGTTGTTTTGCGATCTGTCATAATGTATAATGGAAGGAAGATCCTTCTTGCGACAGAATATAGATTTGGATTATTAGCCGAGTACGTGAAAAGGAAGGGGGCATCAACGAAGATCCATTCTACAACATTATTTATTTATTTATTATAATTGTAGATTAATGTAGATTGATAACCGAGAATGTAATTGAGAAGGGATGCAACCCGTCTTAACATTTGATCTTCATGCTCACCGCTCTATTCATTAGGTTGAAGAGACAAGGAGTAAGTTTTTTAAGTCTGAAAATATTTGTATTCCTTCCATTCGGAATTAAACGTAATTATTTTTATTTTAAATTGTTTAAAATTGAATATCTTACCTTTTTAAAATGGATAGAGTTTTAATATAAAATATCATTCACATGCTCTTTAATTTTAGGATTTACCTCCACCTGCATAAAGAACTAACAACTAATTATATTAATCATGAGGGGTAAATTAATATCTTTTTTTTAAAATTAAAAATACTCCATAACTTTTTTAAGAAGTTAAAATGAGATGTTCAATTTCAAATAGAGAAAATATTAATATTTATGAATCGGTGAATGAAAATGAAATTTGAACTTGATAAGGCTAATTCGGTAATTCTCTCATGGAAGTAATTCAGTTTGAATTTCTCAGTTTGTTTATTCTTTGGAAGGGGTTGGCATATGAAGAAAAGCTTGACGTCCAAAACCATCACATGGTACTTTTAAGAATACATATTCCTACTTGTTACCATAGACTAGGTCCCCTGAACACTTGAATTGACCCCACCCAAATCAAGGAAGATATACTCCTCTAAGTCCTAACCTTCAATTACTGGGATCCCATACCCCACCCAAATAGGAATAATAAATTATCTTTAAATGTATATTCTTGTGATTCAAATTTATAAACTCTTTGATTTAAGGGGGAAAGTCCTTTGGAGGTGAAATCCTCCCATTGATCATAAAAGATTCTTGTGTCACATAGGCCCATTTTTTAGTGGAGTGTATATCAAGGGATGTGCATGAACCGGTAGAGGACAGGGGGATAGGACGTGTCACAAAGGCCCCTTGTTCAGTGGATAGAGGATAGGTGAAGAGGACTTAACGAGTAGATTGTCAACTTGGGATATTGTCCTTATCGAGATGATCACTTACCGAACCAACTTGGGACAATGTCCTTACCAAAGTTCGAACTCTCGTCTGTCGTTAAAATTAATCAAACTTCACGCCTATCTTATTAACTCGTCTGTGCCCCTCGAGGCAATCACGAAAACAACAAGAATATACATTTAACTCTTAATCATTATTTTATCCCTTTAATAAGAACTGCTTATTAAATAAATATTTTATTAGTACAAGTTTCTAGGAATCTTTTTAATTTATAAATAATTAAAAAAGGAAAAATTAACTCAAGAGGAATTTTTCTTATTATTAACCTTCGGCTTTTATAAAACAAAGATAAATTCTGTTCTACCCCTTCTTGTTTCTCCTTCATTTACATGATGAAATATTTTCTTCCATTATAAGACGGCTGCAAGTTCAAAGTCCATCTCTATTCTCTCTCCTTGAGAGATCTCAGTCGATTCTATGAGTCCATTCCATTCCATGTTCATGCCTTCTTCCTCTATTGCAGAGAAGTAGAGATACTGAGAATGTCATATCAACATGTCACGTTTCACCAAGTAATCATCAAATGTGTATTATCCATCTATTAAAACCCAGAAATTGACAGCTTTCTTCCAAAGGATTCACAAGTAATCTCTGGGAGTTTCGTGTACAGAACCAATCAATTCTTCATATAATTGGTGTGCAAAAACTTCCCACAAAGCTAGCCAGCCAAAACTCTTGGTCCATAAAGATTCCATGGATTCCAGGAAAATTGTAGTGGTTGTGGAAGATGTTGACATAGCAAGAACAGCTCTTCAATGGACACTGCACAATCTCCTTCGTAATGGGGATTTGATCACTCTCCTCCACGTGTTCCCTTCCACGAGATCTAGGAGCAAGAAGAAGCTCAGACTCCTCCGGTTGAAGGGTTTTCAGTTAGCCCTTTCTTTCAAAGACATCTGCAGCAACTTCCAAAACGTACTATCAAATAACAACGTTTTGTTCTTTGCTTTCATTCTTTTTGGGTGCTTTCTTCTCTGAAGTTTGATTTTTTTTTTATGACCCATGAATGATACGAGCTATAGGATTATGTTGCAGACCAAGACTGAGATTGTGGTCACAGAAGGGGACCAAGAAGGAGGGAGGATTGCAACCATGGTCAGAGAGATTGGAGCTTCTACTCTTGTTATTGGACTTCATGATCAGAGCTTTTTATACAAGTAAGTTCACAAAAATCTTCCTGGGGACGAATGATTCCTATGATTGGGCAATTGATTAAAGCATCATTCTCCTTGAATTCATCAAAAGTTAAGCTTGAATCAATGATGATTCAGGCGTACCACTCTTCGTTGGTCAACGAATTTGCCGTGGTGATTCAATTTCAAGTCACTCCCACGCGCTTTGGTTTTCTTTGGCAAAGTACTTGGACCGCCCAATTAACAGTATAAACAAGCACGTTCATCTTCTTTAACTACTCCACTGGCATAGTAAGTTTAATTTTAATAGTAGTAATAATATGACTAGGGTTCTGAGAAAAAGGTTACCCTGCTCACACAGTTCAAGAACTGATTATATTTGTTTCTCTGCACTTCAAAGATTAATTATACTATTTGATTTCTTTCGATACGACTCCATTTGCTGCAAAAGTTTCCTTTTTTAATCGCTTGTCTTTGGAAATTTGAGATGCTCTTAACAAATCATTTCATGGATGGAAGGAGGGATTCATTCAGATAAGAGAAGGGAGCCTTTGGGTTGTGCAGTCTATAATGTAGGGCAGGGCATTAGCCGTTAGGATAATGGGACTTTAACTCGTCAATTTGTCCAAGTAAAACATAACAACACTCGTTTTTCCATTTTCTATTTGGTTGGAGATGTTGGTTTTGGGGGTGGAATTGAGGAAACTTGGACCAAGACTTTATGGCTTATCTTTAGAGTCCTGATGATACAACCATTCACCAAAATAAACCGGTTCTTTAAACTAATACCCATAGTAGTTGAAAATCCCCAGCAATTTTTACGAAACAGACATTTTAGGCATAAAACAGCTGTTTTAAGGGATATAAAGTAAGGCATTCTAGATGAGTCGATGACATGAACCGTGCTCTGTTTACAGAGAGATACATTCTTTTAAGGGACCCTGTACTTGAATGCATAGACCCAGAAGAATTTGGCTGCTTTCCTAATTGAATTCTTCTTGACCCACGAAACCCAGTTGTACTTTATATTATTTCTCCTTTTCTAACATGGCTTCAGTGAAATTTTTTTGGTCCTCCTCAATTTCCCAAGTTGTTCCGGCACCCATTTTCATTTTGAGTTCCTCTGTTTATGCTTGACGGATCTGAAAACTTACCAAACAGTGCTTTTCTTACTTGTCAAGAGTTACACCAAGATCTTGCATTAAGTATTCATATCTGCAATTAAAGGAAAAGAAGATGAATAGCCCTCCAGAACCAATGGCATAATTTCCAGAATTGTTGGCTTTCTTGAATGATTCACAGAGAGAATGCCATTGTTTTGATGTTCTGTAGGTTGGCAATGGCCCGCAATAATATTGCAAACAGTTTGAATTGTAAAGTACTCGCCATTAAACACCCATCGGGGTTGTCGTCGAAGAGGACATTTTCTGTACCGGATAGCTCACCCAACTTGGACTTCTCACAGATCGAGATTTCTTCATTAAGGTAAATTCTTTCAATGTTTGTACTTTGTTGTAGTTTTTGTTTAATACTCGTTCTAAAGTTTCCTGTAAGGTCTTCAACATCACCTGCTCCCAAAGACTGCCTGAGACCAATAGATAACTTTTGAGAATGTCTTTAAGACATCAGCAAGGCCTAGAGGAGTTCTTCAAAGGTTTCTTATTTTCTTCAAGAACTCGGTGAATCCTTGAATTCAAACCAAACCAGACTAAGTTTCAATGATTGAGTTTAACGATGTTTGATTTGTTTTATTTTTTAAATGTGATCATGACAAGGAAAGAGCAACCTAGGAAGGTAACAAAAGAAAGAAAGGCATTCCTTCTTCATTTTCTTTTCTAACTTTTTTCTTTTTCCTTTCATTTTTTAAATTCTCAAGTTTTGAAAAATCAATTGTTTTTAGAACTATCAGGATAGGGGCCTATACTTTAGAGGGGAAAAAAATATCAACCTAATTAGTATGAAAAGGTGGAATAGGGTATCTTAGGAAGAAAATATTAACACCAAACTTCAATTTGCATATGTAAAAATGTATTAATGCCTTATGAAAGAGAGTGATATAGAAATACCTAGTACTAAATGAGGTAGTTGCCTGGAATTTCCACCTTTTATCTATTGTTGGTCTAAATTAGGCTAAGTCCATTCATATCCATTACTTCTTTTACTTGAATTTATGTATTTTTATACATATAATATCGAGTAGTCAAACACTAACAACACTTGCAAATGTGCAAGTTTCTAAGGAATTTCTTGTTTATGCTGATTCTTTTATTGCATTACTTGTTTTGCAGTATCCCTCAAGTTCCATTTCCCCCAAGAAAAATTCCTTATCAGATTTGTCCGGACCCTTATGCTATTATATGGAGATCATCAGGAAGATTTGGGAGGTCAAGAAGATCGACATAATTAAATTAACATCCTCTTAGATGATAAAGAAATGATTTTTTTAGAAAAAAATTTCTTTTGTAGAAGTCAACTTATGTTTAATGTTATTTGTAGTTGATTCACATTTCACACAGCAGAAATAGAAATGGGAAAGTGAAAATGAAAGGCATGGACTTTGTTTGCACTGAAATTTCTCCTCGTTGCATAATGTCTCATCTTGTCAGTTTTTACTTCTTCGAGACATTAAAAACTGATCATTAGTTTTTCAAATATTTTTTATAAATTAAACTTTATGTGGATAAACTAAATCTCAGGAATATTTGATTAAATTTTATTTTATTTTTTAAAAAAAACAAAAGACAACTAGTCGTTAATTTTGATCGTTATAAATTTAACTGGAGTACTTTATAAGTGTATTCCATAATATCTTATACCATTTTCATATATATATATATATGAAAATATTACTGTGTAATATTGCACACATTAATAAGTGTAATGATTAGTCAACTAACAGTCAAAGTTAATAGACATTTTTTTTTTAAACAATTAATTAAAATTTAATTAAGTACCCCTGCTGTCAAAGTTAATAGACAGTTTTAGAAGTATTAAGTTGTCTAGTAGTAATTTGTTTGAGGATCAAAATGATAAAAAAAAAAAAATTTAGGACCAAAATACAAAAATGATTAAATGTTATAAGTTCTTAAATATCCAATTAGTCATATGATTATATTAAAAAGAGAGATAGATCGAAAAATCATGACGATGATTAATTCATTGTCAATCTCTTTTTGCTTACTATGACATCTTTTCTATTCAAATTTGAATGATCCAATTACTATCTTGGGTGTCCAAAATATCTATATTATTTCTTAAATTAGTTAAACCTTTACTAAGAAAATTAATATTAATTTATGTGTTAAAAATTAACTATGTCACACTAGTTTTTAAAGATTTACCTAAGCAAAAATAAAATATTTTATTACAGAGAAAAGAATCACTTTCATTTAAAATTTTAATATATTTATCAAATATTAACCCAATAATTGTATCAAATCATATTGATGAAAATTATAAATCATAATGGGATCTATATTTTATTGTATTAGTCAAAGTTACAAACAAAAGAGGAGTAAAGTAGAAATGAGAAATTATTTTGTACTTCATTGTGTAATTTTTAGAAAACTAGGCATCGTGTGTTGGCGTGACGGCTCCGCTAGCCTGAGAGAGTCGCCGTTTTTCACTTTCTCTGCACATTTCCCCTTTACTGTGTTCGCAGTCGTAGATCTGCTGATCGACTCACTCTCTCTCGGCTTCCTTTGGCTTAGCAGACTCACTCTGAACTCGGCGGCAAATCCACTCACCTCTCTTTCTCTCTCTCTCTCTCTCTCCCTTCGAATTCTCCTCCTTTCCCCCATTTTCCCTCCCTTTTCCTTCTCTCCATTCTTCTTCCGTCTTCCCTCTTTTTCTCTCAAAATCCACATACACTTTCTCCTCTCTCTGTAGCTCTCAAATCTCAATTTGATGCACATGCTTGACGACACCACGGTTTGGTGATTACCCGTGCACGCTGAACAAAAATTTTGGACTTCCATTATTCTGATTGATAGTTTGTAATTATGTATGTTTCTTTTGTTATGGCTGTAAAGCCCTAACTTTCATAGTTTGAAGCTTCAATTTTGAGATTAAAGTTTCATAATTTTCATGTGTTATCGTTCTATGGATAGCTTCTGAGATTCAGAACCACTGAACTGAATCCTTCTGTAGGAATTCATGAATTTTCAGGTATAAATTGTTTCGGCTGTCCTTTTCTTGTAGTGTATTCTAACATGTATGAATTTTGTTCTTTTTTTAAAAATTGATGTGTTGATGTAGGCAGGAGCAGGCAGTGGAAAACCTAGTGCAGGGAATGTAATGGACTGGGGTGTCAACAATGCTTATAAGGCCTTAAAAGGTTAGTTCTATTGCTCGCATTGGGACTCTATCAAACGGATTTATTGTCCTGCTTTGTTTATAAGAAGCTGATGCTATTGAGAATTGACAGAATGCTAAACTTTCCAAACTAAAATTCATTTTCCCTTTTATTTTGTCAGAAAAATGAAAATCTCCAAGTTCATTCTGCTATCTTGCCATGATTCTGAACATTTTTCCATGCTTCCATTATTGTGCAGAAATGGATCCCAAGTCGGTGGCCGTGATGGATGGAATCCCAGCCATAGACCCAACAGATATCGGATTGGGTAGCTCAGAGAAGGTAAATCTTATGCTTTCAACAAAACCAAGAAAGAAGACCATGACCTCAGTGTATCTCAAGTATTTTGAAACAGCTGCAGATGGCAAGAGCAGGCGTTGCAAATTCTGTGGGCAGAGCTATTCTATTGCTACTGCAACCGGTAATTCTCCTGACTTTGGCTATATTTTAGCCAGGGAGAAAAAAATAGTTTCTCAGGTTCCTTAGTTCCTTAGAGTTCTTAAAACAACGGTAGCTCAGATGTAGTAAACAGTGCACAATACTGAATTGACTTTGTGAGTTATCACTGCTTCTGATCTTTAATTATATTCCTGCAATTTTGTCATGGAACAGTCTACTTCCACTTTCACCGAGATATCTGAGACCTATCCGGCTATCCCCCATTGTTATTAACAATCAGTCTTTCATTGTTAAAGGAAATTTGGGAAGGCATCTCAGCAATCGCCATCCAGGATATGATAAAGTCGAGGATTTTTCACATCCTACTCCAGTAGCTGCACAGCCAGTCACCGTAGTTAAGAAACCTCAGACTCAAGTAAAAACTCCTCACATGGAACTTGATCATGTGAATTGGTTGCTCATTAAGTGGCTCATTATGGCGTCACTTCCAATGTCCACTTTGGAGGAGAAGTGGCTTGCAAACTCATTTAAGTTCCTCAATCCATCAGTTCAACTATGGACAGGAGACAAGTTTGTAGCAGTTATGCGTGAAGTTTTTAAGAGCATGCGGGAAGATGTAAGAGTGACTGTTGATCAGATCTCTTCTAGGATCTCCATAACTCTTGATTTCTGGAGTTCCTATGCTCAAATGCTGTATATGAGTGTCACATGCCAATGGATAGATGAAAAGTGGTCCTACCAGAAGATTCTTCTTGATGTTTGTCATATACCTTGCCCTTGTGGGGGTAGTGAAATCTACCAAACTTTAATGAAGGTTCTAAAGTTTTACAACATTGAAAATAGAATTCTCTCCTGTACCCATGATAACAGTCCAAATGCAGTGCATGCTTGCCACACCCTGAAGGATGATATGGATGGGCAAAAAATGGGTCCCTTTTGCTATGTCCCTTGTGCTGCTCATACATTGAACTCTATCATAAATGATGGACTACGAACTACAAAATCAATAATCTCAAAAATTAGGGAGTTTGTTCTGGAAATGAATGCATCTTCTCAAATATCGGAGGATTTTCTTCAATTTACCACTGCTTATCAAGAAGGGAATTGGAAATTCCCCCTTGATGCCTCAGCAAGGTGGAGTGGCAATTACCAGATGCTTGATATTTCGCACAAGGTATTTTCATTGATTCCTTTGTTTGCATGAATTCTTATTTTCCAATGTATTAGATGTCAATGAAATACTAGTTAGACGTTGGCATAGTGTTTTACACTATGCCCTGATCTGACAGAGCTCAGCAATAGCTATCTTGGCGTGAGGTGGGGGGGGGGGGGGGGGGGGGGGGGGGGGGGGGG
>JAOXNR010000030.1:17936872-17961242 GCA_028571225.1 Parsonsia alboflavescens
TCCCCCCCCCCCCCCCCCCCCTTTTGATTTCAGTATGCTGGCTTGAAATTATTAGAAATGTTTCAACCTTCTTTTCTACCTGGATGAACTAGTCTAGGTGGGTTATGTTATGTCCAGTTCAAACACTTCTCTGATTGAGTTTCTGAAGGTTATGAAACGCTACTTCAGATGTCATACATATTGTGCTTCCTACACAAATTTCTGAATAATAGGAACCAGCTAATCGTTTGTGGAAAGATACTGCAATCATCATTTTGTTTCGTGAGATTTGAGGTCTCGTTTTTGGGTTGACTTGCTCTTGTGCTGATGTGATGGACTAGTGCTCCTTTTCTCGTCTTGCAGAATGGGGGTAAAATATAATCGCAAATTACTGAAACCAAGAAACGCTTTTGAAATTAAAAAATTGAATCTAGTGAAGTATTTTGAACTTATATAGATATTGTAGCAGAATCATATCATGGTCAAAGAGGTCTGTGAATTGTAGTTTAATTGTCTTTAGCAGACTTGATGTGGGTTTGCCAGATTTCCATTATTGCACTTATTACTGTTGGTATTCGTCAGGGGGTTTAAAAAACATGAAATCCTCAATGGCCTGCACCACTAATATCACAATTTGGTATCATGAATGCTCGATAATCCTTCCCCGTCTAATTCCTCCTCCCTTCAAAGAAATTAAATGGCAATTATGAGAAACAGGAAAACTATTTTCTCTAGCCAAGAGATAGGTTAGTTAAGGGGGAAAATCCAACAGGCTAGTGGATGCATCTGACTATCATTTTCAATGTTTCTTTCATTCCCAGGCTGGTAAATCCATGGAAACTATCATCAGAAAATACGAGGAAACACTAGGCAGTAGAATGCTGCTTAACCCTGCAGAGAAGAATGCTGTGAACATAATGCATGCATATCTAGAACCCTTCTATAAGACCATCAATGACATATGCACAACCAAAGTTCTAACAATTGGTTTGGTTCTTTTCTTCATGGACCACATCTCTGAGATGATTGGAGCTTGCACAGACTCCCGGCATAATCCTGATTGGCTCAAGGATGCTGCTGAAGAAATGGCTATTAAAGCTCGAAGTTACAGTGACCAAATTTGTAATGTATTCACGTACATGACTGCCATCCTTGATCCACGGATAAAAGTGGAGCTCATCCCTGAAAGTCTCAACTCAGATAACTATATGGAGGAAGCGAGAAGTCATTTTATGAGAAGTTATTCTGCAAGCCATTTTCAATCTATGACTAGTTCGTATGCTGCACAAGAGCTAGACGATGGAGGTGGTGTTTCTTTTGCAGAAGAAATTGCTCGTAAAAAACGACGAGCCAATATGTCCTCTGCTACTGATGAGCTCACTCAGTACCTTTCTGAGCCTCCTGCTCCTATGCCAACGGATGTTCTGGAGTGGTGGAAGGTGAACAGTTCACGTTATCCTCGGTTGTCTCTGATGGCTCGAGATTTCTTGGCAGTACAGGCAACTGCAATTGCACCCGAAGACCTTTTCTGCAGCAAAGGCGATGAGATTGACAGGCAACGCTTCTCTACACCCCATGAAGACACCCAATCACTACATAGTATAAGGTCATGGTTGCAATCCGGTTTGAGGTTAAAATATAAGTCAACTGAAATTGATTTTGAAAAGTTGATGGAATTGGCTGCCAATTCAGCTGCAGAGAGTAGCACGGCAGGTTCGGACAAGAAAACAAAATGATCCCTTGTCATGGCTTTGTACTCCATTACAACACCGGCAGAAGGGAGAAAAATGGATTTTCCTTTGCATCTCGACTTTCCAGGTGAAAAGCCAATGTCTCTTCTGCCCTTTTGTTTTTATATCCTTGTATGTAGGTGAGCTTTGTACAGTTAAAAGAGGCATGAGTTGATAGACTAACCAAGGGACCATATGAATAGCAAGACTTCCTTTTCGATGTAGTAGTCTGCCTGCCTTATTCCTATTCTCGTGTACTGCTTGGATGAACCAAATGACCCTGAAAGAAACCAATAAAATTCAGACAATATCTAGCCCCCAATTGATATTCAAATGACCCTTTCAAAGGTATAAGAATGAAACATTAAATGGAGGTGGGCGCCAAAATAATGTTGCCGAAAACGGACTTCAACTAGACCTTCGAGACTTTCTTATCTGAGCTTCCAGCTCAACACTTCTGAACAAAGTAAGGAATCTGAGAACTCCCTGATTCCGCTCAGAACCGCAGTGCACGGAAGTCTTTATATTCTCTGTGACAGTATTTCAACTAATTTCTTCACAATGTTTAGGAATTTAGTTTAAGGGTAAATTAATGTGTAATGATGAAATTACGCCTAACTCAAAAGTATTCTTGCAGTATTTCGCGTAGTCTACAACGTGTTCTTATATAAAATTTATTGGGTCTCGAAGTGAAGTATAACATGCCCCATTTCCTTCTTCCTAGTTCCAACAACGCATCATATTAAAAGCAAAGTCAGTTTAGGATTCGTTTCAATTTCTTTCTAGATTTTTTTTTTTAAAAAAATTATTTTGAGTAATTAATTCCATATTGGAAACACTTGTACAAAATGCCATCCAACTGAGCTTTGCCTGACTCTGAAGGGAACTTAAGAAACAGACTATGAAAAATTACCATTCTTAATCAAGACTACTCAAATAAAATGTGCTGTACCTTTTGGCCAGGCCCTTCCCGTTTCAAAGCCCAGTGAGCAAAAATGTCAACCCCCGGCGGGGAGTTCCCGGTACAAACATTTCACACACGTTTGTGTGGCGACAGTTTTTTCCGCTTGCAATGTACAAAAGATTGATCCCAAACAAAATTTTTGTAAGTATTATCTACCATGTAATTCTGAAGCTTTGTTAGCTTTTATATCTATACAATCTCTGTTTATTTTATTTCAAATGCAAAAGCTTGCACGTTGCCTTAGATCAACAGCTGCTCTGTTCCATACTCGCGAACTATCACGGGCACACTTGTAGTAGGGATCTGCAACAAACATAAGGACAAGTAATGAGTAATGGACTTCCACTTTTTGTTATTTAAATCCAACAGCAAAAAAAATCATCAAATCCAGATATTTAAAATACAATTTTTCCCAATAGATAAATACTCAAATTACGGAACACGGATGTTCTTGATACTTGACTAAATAATGACATCTTTTTACTATCTCAAAAGCGGTGACTCGAAACAACTAAGTATTGTATAAAACCCCAAGGTTTACAAATAGCACTAAACAAGAAACTTATTCTATCAGATATAATGGTCTGTACATAGGTAAGACACTCTTTTTTACATGCATGAGATAATTTTGAAGCCTGAAAATCTTAAGTTCACCACCTACCATGCCGTATTCTGTAACAATCATTGAGATATAATCTGATGGTGTAACATCATACCTGAAACAGTTGTTGAAAATAAGTTTCAGTATCAATACTCTCGTTTTTTTCTTTTGTAATTTTTTCCATGGAACTCCAGAAACACTTACATTAAATTCAGCAGCTGAAGATTTTCCTTATTGATCCAATCGTGCAAGGAATTGGTATCATCTTTTCCACGAACCTTAGAAATTGCATTTGGATCTCCTAAGATGGTGCAAAATGTCAAACATGAAACAAAAGATATAAGAAAACTAAACATACTATATTAGTGCGAGATGAAGAAACAAATAAATCAATAAAATGTGATGACACACATACCAAGCTCATTTGTACAAATTGAATCGAGAAGGACCCTTTCATGAAATTTATATGCTTCACAGCAAACCATCACCGGAACGTGGAATGCATGAGCAACCATGGCAACACATGCAGTCCCAACCCGCGAATACACAGTTCCATTAGAGAAAATGGATGCAGCACCTAGGAAAACCTTTGTAACTTCATGCATAATATAAGAAACAGCAGTTATAAGGGTATATGTACAACTAAGACCCTTCATCACAAGCCTACGGAGTAAAGCCTGGCCTTCAAGCCTAGGTTGAGAGTCTACAACCACAACACGGAAATTTTTCCCAATCTCGTGAGCACGTAACATAACCATTTCAACAGCAGAGGATGAACCATATGTGAGAAGAACATCACCATCCCTGATTTTTGAGACTGCATGTTCAACTATAACATTGTCTGCAACTACTATCTTTTCATTAATAAAACAATCAATGTCTGAAAATAGAGAAGTTTTTGCCTCCGAATCAGAGAGAGTTACTGGTAACTTAGAAATACGAGCCTTTAGAAACCGAATTGCATTACCCATGCTGATTGAAAGGGGCCTGCAGCCAATTAAAAAGGAGACAAAGCTATTGATTTTGGCAGTCAAATCCCTGTTAAGAGTTTTCTCTGGGGGGGTATTGTAGTCTTTAATTGCTTCACTGAACGCTAGTAGCATGGCGATACAACGTGCATTACCACCATAGATGTCTCCAGCCAAAAATTGTAATCCTACCTGAAAAATGTAAGCCTTCTTCAAACATAATATCTAACTACTAGCATATCTCCAGCCCCTGACATATAAGATGTATAACTATTTAGGTTGATATGCTCAGTTATTACTCTCAGCCATCATAAAATTTGCATAAATTGAAGCATTGAAGAGAACTCACAATGTGTTAGCACTTAGTACTATAAAGGTTTACACACAATAACAATATCCCAGCTAACATCTTAAGCTGGATGACGATGTGGTAGCTGTAAGTTTGTAACTCAACATATGAGGTACAATTTCTAGTTAGGCAAGACATAGGCATCATGAAAAATTGGCTTAGAAGATTGGAATAACCTACTCCCTTGTTTTGTCTGCAGCAGAATGCAATTATTTTTCATGCAATGTTTGTGTGCTTCAAACAAGATAAGCAGAGGAAAGAAACAGATATTCATGCATGGGCAAAATGACACCTTGTAAACGGCAGGATGCATGGGATCCAGTTGGAAAAACTTTGACTCAAGGTCGGGGAGTTGACTTCCATGTTCATATTGTGGTAGATGACGAAAGAGTTCCACTCTATTCCTAGCTTCAGTTTGCTTAAGCACAGCACGCTTTTTAGCCTTTTCAACTCTGCTCTTATCATCAAATTGCATGCGTGGAGCGGGGGCATCCTTCTTTCGATCTTTCTCATTTTGTCGTTCACCAACTCTCTTCTCAGAAGCAGCCACAGAAGATGAGACAGGACCACTATCCTTTCTCCGTGAAGGCTGCTTCACAGTCTTATGATCAGCTTGCTTGTGCACAAGAGGCTTTACCACAGGTGAAACAACTGATTTCTTTTCCCCTCCTAAAGAAACACACCCAGAATTAGGCAATAGATATCAAGTATCAAGAGAAGTCCAAACATGAAAACAGGTTAATACATGTTCATATAGTAATCACCAATAGACAGATAGATTTCTTGAGAAAGAAGCTATAACGATAAACGAAATAAAAAGGCAATAAAAAAATTTCAGATTTGAGTTGAATGCCGGCATGCAAGAGAGAGATTGTCTACCAATTTGCCACCAACAGTATTGCATCGGATTGTAGCCCTTCAAAAGACCTAGAAGCTGAAAACTAGTTCAACGAAACCAACTAAACAAATCTGTCCAGTAAAATACTGCCAAAACATTTGTATGTCAAAGAAAATTTAAAAAAATTGAAAGATCCCAAATTATTTGGAGTATTTAATAAGGCTTCATTTTCTCCATGAAGAAACTGTTAAAGAACCTTTGGCAGCAGCTTTGGCAGCTCGTTGAGCTTCCTGCATTGCACGCCTTTCAGCTTTTGTAGTCTTCTCTTTTAATGGCTTTGAGCTTTGCTTTTCAGATGCTTCTGCAATTTTTCCTCCACCTTTTGCTGTGACGCAAATCATTTTCTTCAGATATTTTCAGCAATATGATAAAAGTTCAACATCGATGACAAATTGACAATCTTTCACATGAGATAGGAAAGAAGAATTTTCTATATGACAAAGATTCATGCACAAACATATTGGTTAAACGCAAAAGGTGTGTTAATTGAAAGACAAACTCCATCTACTATTCCATGGACTTGTCGGCTCGACTGCATTTCTCATGCGGAATGATGTCATTGGGATGATAAATATTACATGTGCAGTCATTTAGAAACTTCAAAAGTAATTCATTACCACAGATCATAATCTGGCATGAAGTTAATCCATTTGCAAGTAGTGTTTGCAAATTCAGATACTTATTCAACAAAGCACAGGCATTTAGAAATTGACACCCTTTGCAGATAATGAACATCACACATGGCCATGGAATGCAAATATAACCCGTCACAAGGAAGAGAGTTATTATAATACCAATTCGAGAAAACAAGGCTTAGGTATAAAAGCTATCTAGCACCATTACACTTACTAGACCCCCGTTGAACCTTCTTCAACTCCTGAACTTTCGGAATCACAGCTGAATCATATCCAGGAAGCGACGAAGGCACCTTGGCAGAATCTCCCATACCACTCCAATTCGCCAAATCCTGGGAGAATTCGCTTTCTTGGTCAACTTCATCCTCGCCGAGGCCACTAAGAGACGGTGATGTTCCTAGAACAGAATCGGCAGGGTTGTAACTCCCGACGATTAACGTCTCACTATCAATGTTACCAGTATTACCATTATTATCGAAAGGAGGCCTACATGGGCGTGAAGTTGTCCTACTCGCCGGCACGTCGACGGCACGTGAATTGGAATCCGCTGGATGGCGTGGCGGAGGAATCATCACTGGAGATAAGGAATTATTAGACGGAGATATATTCAAGGCCGGCGGTGACGTGGAGGGGCTGGTCGGATCCAATTGAGACTGAGACTGGTCTGGCGGAAGAGCGGTGGTGAAAAAACCGACTTGGCGGACCTTAGGAATAACTCGATTGGTCCGACGAGAATCCATGTTTTGAAAGAAGTTTCCAGTACAGATAAACCGTGGGGGTTAGGGTTTTATAGGTAGTGGTGAAGAGATACTAAATGACGATTCTGGACATGGGAATTTATCTTCATGTGTGGGGATAGTTAGGACACCATTGGAAAAAGTTTGGCTTACTGAATTGGAGGCTCGGTGTGTCACTACAAGGCGCGTGAATTGTGGCGGACGAGAGCTGATGGGTGACTCAAGTCATCTGGTTTTTTTTGGTACACAGTGAACTGTAGTTTAGAATTTTAAAGTTATACTATATTAGGCAAATTGTTAATTTTCATCCCAAAACCTTTTGTCTTCCAAGATAGGTCCTTAATCATTTTTGTAAACCTTTTATTTCCCCAAATTATTTTTAATTTAGTCCAAAGATCCTTTTTGCTTGCAAAATTAATTTTTCCGGCAAGGTCAAACTCTTTTTTTAGCTACCTTGATCAAACGCAAGGGTAATTTTATCTTTACAACTAAACCCAATTAAAAGAAACCTAAAAAAAGAAAAAGAAAAAAAGAGAGAGTGAAGACAACCTTCATACTCATTTGGTTAGATTTCCTAACTTCTAAAAGTAATCACTAGACTTGCCAATTAGAACTTTGGCTATAGGACCTATAAATCCTCTGTATATATGAGTTGGATTGGATAGATTTAGGTAACTCATTTATAATTGAACTTTTGTAAGCTTAATCCACTCAGATAGGAATTGGATCAGATTAGTCCACTGGTTCAAAGGATCTTAAAAAAAAAAAAAAAAATTTGCAAATTGAGTCGGGAGCAGACCATCTCTGCATGCCGGTGATTGGTGGAGTCCAAGCTGATTTTGTTAGGTAAGTTTTGGGGGCAATGGTTTTTTTCATCTTTGATTTTTCAAGGTATTTGTGAAAATGGCAATTCATTTTAGCTTTGAGGAAACAAGAGAAGAAAGAAAGAGAGACAATTTTTATTTATTTTTCCTTTTCCATGATTTTTCGTCACTTTACTAAATGTGTTCGTTTCAGTGAAGGTCTCACAATGCTGGTGGGTAGCTGTAATTGTTTACTTTTTTGGGTTTCACATGAATAATTTTATAGCATTATATGAATAGTTAACATGTCCTTGAGTTTATGTTTTGGAGTATCTTGGACTTAAATTTGATGGTTTTTGCATTTCCTTTTTTTTTTTTTTTTGTGTTAATTCATCTTTCATTACGGAATGCTAAGCTGTTATGCTATGCTCCATTTGTCCAATGACATTTTCACATAGAAAATTACTTCTATTTTTCTCTGCATTAACTGCAAGAACAATCTGCAGACATTATCTGATAGTGTTATGCGCTTAAAAATTAACCCCCCATTTGTGGAATCATCAATCTAGACTGCTGCCCTTTGCCAACCAATATCTAACTCAAAGGCTTTTGTTTGAAGAGACTTTGGAGGTAGACGTGTCAACGGGTTGGCCCACTTCAATCCCGATTTCCAACCCACTTCAATTCCGATCCACGTAATTTCCTTAAGCTATGGACTGATACATAGGTCCCATATATTTTTTAAAAAGTATTTAAATTTATTAATTAATATTTTTAAATTGTAAATATAAAATATATACTATATAATTTTTTTTAAAAAATAAATTAAAAACTATCAATAATAAAATTACATTGATAAAATATGGACTTTGACGTTTTGTTGAATATTTAAGAATTTTTCTTGATATAATTTATATAATATAAATGTAATTTTATTATTACTAATTTTTAATTTTATTTTTTTAAAAAAAATTGTATAGTATATATTTTACATTTACAATTTAAAAATTTTAATTAATAAATTAAAATATTTTTAAAAAATATAAGGGATCCATGAGCGTAAGGGACTTCGGTGAGCTTGGGATAAAGGCTGAGGTGGGCCAACTCATTAAGTGGTCTATTTGTAGGTTCCAAAACCAAAATGATATGTGCTTGAGATAATGCTTCTTGATTTCTCAATGTTTCAAAACCAAAATAAACCTCTGCAGGTACGGAATTACTTAACTGTTTTTTGGACAATTCCAACTTAATTTGTATGGTGAACCCTTTATAAATTAGTCTGTGAAAATGCTTCCTGTGCGTGCATACTATGGCTAGCTTAATGCAAAATGCAGTACTGCTTGCATTTTTCTTTTTCTTTTATCTTTAATCTTTTAAGTTTATATTGAATTAATTTACTTATTCTCTTCTTTTTTGTAGGTGGCCTTCTTTTTTGTAGATAGTGTTGATGATCATAACCTTGAGATTCCATTGCTTTCAACAAAAGATTTATATGCTATAATTATTAAAGACATTGAATTTTGATTGAGGAATTTGTAATTCAGTCAGTTTTGTTGAACTTGAACTTAGAAATTTATTACTTGAAAATTTGAAGTTGAATTCTTGTATTAGTTAAATTTGAAAACTTGGAATCTGATTAAATTTGAACTTAGAAATTTGTTACTTAAAAACTTGAACTTAAATTTCTGAATTACTTTGATGGAATATGGACTTTGACATTTGTTGAAGATTTAAGAACTTTTTTTTAATGATATAACTTGTATGATGTAAATGTAATTTTATTATTGATAATTTTATAGTATATATTATATTTGCACCCTAAAAATATTAAGTGATAAATTAAAATATTTTAAAAAATATATGGGAGTATGGGGGATTGGACTGGACTTAATATATGTGATCCATTTAAAATTGAGCCTAGACCCTATCTAGACCATGTTGACCTTCTAATCTAACTATTGGAGCCATTGTAATTGTAGTTTCGGTCAGTGTCTACTCGACAAAGTCTATCCTTGCTGATTTCCAAGCTGATCAAGTCTAGTCTTAATCTCATTCTCTATGTTTTATCTCTGTTGCTCCTCTAATAGAAAGATAAATAATGAAGCTTCTTTGCGCATTATACCTCCTCTTTCTTCTTAAGGTAAATTAAAGGTTCAGACACGGTGGCGTGCGTTAGGGTGGAGGGGGGAATTGATAAAGACCTGTCACCCTATTATTCATGCAGGGATCAAGGTCACAATGGTAGACTTTGAATTTTGATCAAATAAAATAGTAAATTAGTTAATTACAGTTTATAAGGGACATTATATATATATATATATATATATATATATATATATATATATAGATATTCATGTACATATTCTGGTTTGAAATTTGAATAAATTGAATTTTCTTTTGGAAACGTTTGATTTGACGAAGTGATGGGTGATGACTATGGATTTTTTCAAATCAAAAAGATCATAGTCGACTGTTGAGTTGAAACCTTACAAAGAAAGCTTTATTAATCTCCGTTTCTATGGATTGAGTGACAAAATTACCCATTCTTTGACCAAGGTAGCTAAAAAATGAGTTTGACCTTGCTGAAAATTTTAATTTTCAGATAAAATGGATTTTTGTATGAACTAAAAATAATTAGGGGGGGGGGGGCAAAAAGTAAAAAAAAAAAGATTAAGGATATACCTTGAAAGTGAAAAAAATTTTAGGGATGAAAATTAACAATTTTCCTTTTAATTAATTTCCCTCGAGAGCCTTAATTAACTTTAGTAACATAAAGTCATTATAATGTTCTATTCGTTTCCTCTCCTCAAAGAACATTTGTATTATCCTATCTATTCTCGCGGTGTATCGAATTTGAGATCACTCAATTTCTAATATTACTATTTATTACTAAGTTAACAAGGCTTAATAAATATAAATATTTTTTTAATATTGCTTTAATCATAAATATAAGTTATTGTATAATTCTTATGTTTTATGGTAACATAAATAAAAATTTCTTAAGATTCAAGTTATGCTTTGAAGTTTAAGACACATGTGTCCTCTAACCTTATATTTCAATAATGTCCCAAAAATATCAGAGCTTCCAATCTAATTTCAAAATATTTATGTTCTGAATATTTTAAATATAATATGAAATTTCATACAAGTAATCGCATTTTGAGATGGAAGAAATATTTACTCTACATGAAACAAAATGTTTTATTTTCTAATTTAGTTAATTTTTATTTTAAAAAAAGAGTAATATTGTAATGTTACAATTAATTGAGTTAAGTTTTTTTTTTCTTAATATGAGTGAAAGTCAAAATTGGACGTCAATTATGAATAGATGAGGTAAGTAGTAAACCATCCGTTCAAAATTGAATATCTCATTTTTAATTTTTAGTTATCTAGAACTGAATGTCCTATTATCTAATTTAGTTAACCTTTTATTTAGAAAAATGACATTAAAATGTTAAAATCAGCTAAGTTAAATTCAGACATTCAATTTCAGTAAAAAAAAGTAATATTTAAGAGAGGAGTAAAGAGAGACTAGAAATTATTTTTACTAATTACAAACTAGAAGTATTTAATAAGTTTCTTAATACAAATCATTAATCTTAATTTTTTTAACTAATAAATATATTCCAAAGATTCTTTATTTTTCTTATTTATCGCTATAGTTATACTCTAAAGATCTAGAATTAAATATCTAACTTTAAATTGTACGCAGTTTAATAAAAAGTTTGACTTAATTTATTAAAACATTATATTGTCAATTTTTTTAATAAAATTTTTACTGATTTAAAAGATGAATCATTTAATTTTAAACAAACTAAAAATAGAATATAGAATATTCATTTTTCAAGGGAAGGGATTAAAATAAATATGACGTTACTAGCAAAACAATTTATTTTATAGGATAAAAACCTATGGCTAACAACTACTTATATTATGGGATCTTTATCATAGAAAGTTAGGGTCAAAGTTTACAGTTGTCAAAATAAATTTCTGAGTTTTATTGGACGTGTTGATTCCTTTCATTTTCTGGTTGATGGTGCTACCCAGTTTTGTTCTTCTCATTCAGTTTCTCTGATTGATCATTCTTTGGAAATGATAATAAATAAAGCATATCAAGTGGCATTAATTGGCATTGTCTGAAGTGGGAGAAAAATCAACCACAACCTGTTGATGAGATCTTTATCCGCAAAGTCAGCCAATATTCTGGGATTCATGGACCTTGATGATAATCAGCCTTGAACTGCTGCCACTCTATGATAATCAGAGCTGGGTTTCTTCTCGTAGCAATAGTTTCGGCTATAACAGTTGGTCAAATTAATCTCTCGCGTGGAAGAAAACGAAGCTCTTCAACTGATACTAGTATGTCTTCCATGTGTTTGATGGATGGATACACAAACATCACTGTATTTCTTAATTTTGATTTCTGTCAAGGATTTTTTTTTTCCCGTGACTTTGATTTTGTTTTGTTTTGGTTTGGTTGTGTTTTTTCCCTGTTTCTAGAGCGTGGAAATGCTAGCTTTCATGGAGGAAGGATTGGAAAGGAGAACAGCAGATTTGAGGCATCTCACGTGACCTCTCCTTTCTCTATTTCTGTGTTTCTTCGTACACGAAGTAAAGAAATTCAATCTACCTTTTTGGCAAATGCAGGTTGAGGGAAGGGAGAAGGAAGAGAAAGTTGAAACTTGCAGAACTGGATCAGTACTTGAAGAGATATCAACTAAGCCTGAAAAAATTGACTGCAAAATGGAAGAATTCTCAGTACAGGAAGAAAACAGGGTTCATGAAATTAACCATTTAAAGAAAGTTGTGAAGGAAATGGAGCAAAGGAGAGAAAATCTAGAATGGGAATTAGTTGAATTATATTGCTTGAAAGAGCAAAAATCAAGAATTGCCAACCTGCAGAAGCAATGGAAGGACAAATTGGCAGAGATGGACAAACTGAGAAACATTCTAATCAAATTGCTATCAGAGAGAGAAGAACTCTGTAAAGATGTAAAACTGAATCAATTGGTTGAGAAGGAGCTTGAAAGTGCAAAATTTTCAATACTGGAGCTGCAGTTGGAAATGGAACTTGGTGCAGATGGACCGAAAGGGCACTTAATGAGGCTGAAGGAACAAGTTTCAGGTTTTGACATGGACGGAACCCTGAGAATGGGTAACAATTCTGATAATACGCTTAAAGCTACTAAAAAAGTAGAGTTGGAAGCAATGAAGTTGAAGAGAAAGAATAAGGAACTTCAGCTGGAGAAAAGGGAATTGGGAATGAAGCTGGATGCTGTTCAAGCCAGAATAGCTGAGATCTCTGGTATGACAGAGGTAAACCAGATTGCCAGCAAAATTGAATTCATCATTGGGATTAGTCATCTGTGACCTTAATCCTCTAGAATCTGAATAGGAGCCTCCTATTCTCATGATCACTTAATTTTTGCATATTAGAATCATGCATGGTACTTCTCAACGGAATCAATTCTCTGTCCCAGTTGGTTTTGCAGAATGAATGTGGATTCTTTATTTTGTTTTCTTCATTTGGCAGGATATAACTTTTGCTAGAATTGAAGAAGAAAAGAATAATTTGAAGGGAATTAACCATCAGCTCAAGGAACAAGTCGAGGAACTGCAAAAGAACCGGTTTAGCATTCTGGAAGAACTGGTGTATCAAAGAAGGGTAAATGCCTGTTTAAGATTTGAGCGCCAGGATTATTACAGCCCACAATCAAGCAGGAAATTAAGCTTTCAATCTGAAGATGAATCTAAAACATCTTCCTTGTATCCTAGTTCCGAAATATCCTCGAATGATAGTGATGAAATCACAAATACAATCGATAGTTCTTCCAGCAGCACAAGAGTCAAGCACAAGAAGTTCAGAATGCTTTTCAATATCAAGAGATGGGGAAGAAGCAGTAACAATTCAAGTGCCCATATAGAAACCACCTTTCCTTCTAGAAAACCAAGCCTGTTTCGCAGGTTTTCTATGTCATCTGTTCCTTCCAGCACATCGAGAGAAAGAAATATTGAAGGAAGAAGAACAATCTTCACAGAGGAAGCAAATGAAGTATGCGGCTCTAGTTCTCCTGAGATTCCACTTACTCGACGTGTAAGAAGAGTCTCATTCAATGATTCACTCAATTCAGTGGCTTACACAAGCGATTTTTCACTAGGACCCGTTCATGAAATACAGAACAATGATCACAGTAATGTTTCTGAGAATTTCGATGATTGGTCAGACATCGAAACAAGCTTTTCCTTCACTTCTGAATTGCAAGAAAAGAAAACCGAAATGCCATTAGGAGGAACCAATTTCAAACCATCAAGGGCCTCAGAGGACTTGAACAATCAAGTTCACTGCATCAACAAGCTCGAAACAGAAACCGAGCTCAAGAAAGCGATTGTTCATACAGAAGATTTTTCTAGTCCAGCAAAGCCAAATGTGTCTCCAAGAAACAGAAGGATTATTGAACAGATGGTGAATCTCGTGCTAGCTTTCATTCTCATCATCTTTCTTCTTACTATTGTATATTACTCTCTTCTTTCCAGGACTAGGAAGTTTTACAGTTGTGGAACTCAAGCAAAATCTTGAGATTAGATTGAAAGTTCTTCCTAATTTCACCTCCTTTGTAAGTACTTCGCCTACACGTATGAAGCCTTGTAATTAAAAACAAAACAATGGCTAATATTGCTGATATTAAGTCTCAATGTTCCATATAGATATGGAAGAGATTGTGCCCTTCATGATAAAGACAGAACAAACAATAGAGTTTTTAATCAGAAGGCTGCCCTTCAGAATTCCTTACTTTGTATTATGGGGTGATTGAGAGAAGTGTTGCACTGAAGTGTCTCTCTGATAGATTAGTTCATGCCACTGCAAAAGATGCTAATACTCAGAAAAGGTTAGTCACTCGATAATACAATAATTTAATCTAATTTTATAATAAATATCTTCTTATCTTGGATGCATTTCTACTAAAATTGATTTATTTGAATCATTTCTACAAATTGAAAAGTAATCCAAAAAAAAGAATGTTTTAAGAAGCTGATTAAGAGTTAAAACTACACAACCCTCGGTCGAGGCTTGTGAGCAAAGATCAGGACAGTGGGTATGAAGTTGAGAGATTAGGAGCACGACTAAGACATTTGTGGGTACTTAGTTGAAATCTAGTAATATAAATAGCCCTTAGGATCAAGGGTTAGAGACACCTTTTATTCTATCTTCAGCATTTCACGTAAATTTCAGTATTCATAATAAGATCATGAATTCTTAAGTTCTTTTTATCCTATTTGAGTTTTAGGGTTACCGTTTATGAAGTTGTGAGATATTTTATTCTATAATTTTCAACAAAGGTGGTATACATTTAATTCTTGATCTTTATTTTGATTACTTATTCTTTTATTCAATTTAGGTCGGCTGATTAATTGATTTGGTACAGTGAGTGTGGATTTTAATTTGTAATTAAAGTCTTCACAAGAGTAACAATCAAGGGAACCCCTTGAGGAATTATTTGTAATTGGGATTTTTAAAAATTTATTAAATTCTCTCAATATCTGATTTGCTTATTTTTATTTTATTAAATCTCATATCCAAAGCCCCACTTTTGCTTTTAATTATATATTCCTTTTATTTGGTCTTAAAAAGTTCTAGATATTGGATTAATAATTCCTCATGGATTCAATCCCGACCACTATATTACAAATTAATTTGTTTTTATATTGGTAGATTATTTTTGGAGGCTTAGACGACCCATCACCACTCCTTTTGAAAAGGATGAGACTAATATATAAAAATAAAAAATATTGATCACTCCTTTCCTTGTGACAAGAAAATCAAAATTTATCATGCAATTTAGGTTTTTGAAAATTCTAAATTAAATCATAAACTTTAACTCTTGGAGCAAATCGGTAAAAATGTTATTTTATTTTATTCTTTTTTTTATACTTATTTTAAGGTTCTACTAGTAACAACAACCCAACCCAACCCAAAGTTAATATAGGAAGACCGAGGCGTTTCTTACTCCTGTTCAAGAGGATTGACAGGCCTTTTTCCATGTATGATCTTGCTCCAAAAAAAAAATAAAAAAAATAAAAGAGCATCCTATATGAGAATATATTTTATACTCACTCTATTCATAATTAAATATCCTATTGACTTTGAAAAATTTTATTAAAAAAGTTTAACTTAATATAAAAATATAATATATTTTTTAAAATTTTAATTAATTTATAAAATAAGACATCTAATTCAATTCAAAATAAAAATAAAAATATTAATTCCGAGCGGAAAAATAACACAAATTTTGTAAATGTTTAATTATTAATTTTTATCATACATCTTGTAAAAACAAGAAATACCCTATTTTTATAACACTTATTCTTCGCTTTTATTATTCAATATGAGTCACTAATAATTATTTTATAAAAATTAAAAAAAAATTTTTTTTTAATTATTCTTTCAAAAATTTAAGTACCATTTTAATATATCATTATATGGATAATATGGAAAAAACATCCAAACAAAAACATATCCAGGAAGGTATATTTACGTATTTGGGAGTGGAACAGCCCAAACAAATCATAGTGTCCGGAGCAATGCTCTGCTCCAGAAAGAAAATGAAAATCAGTGTTCTCAATTTTAATCCAACGGCGAAAGACAGTTCCCCCGGTTAATCCTGCTCCCAAAAGAAAAAGTCCCATTGCCCACAGCACATCTAGGAGAACTAAACTCCATGGACCATGCCCTTCTTCCATTCCTCCACGTGTTCCCCTGCATGTCGACCCATCAGACCTTCAGCCACGCGTCACCCCTACCTTTCCTTTTAATTCCATAATAACAATATTATTAATAACCCAATATTTTTTTAAAAAACGAAAAAGAAAGCTTTCATCATCCCAAATCTCAGACTCCTCTCCTCTATTCCCTCCCCACTCTCCAAACATGGCTGAACGCCAATCCGGCCCTGGTCTGACACAGAGACCACCGTCAAGAATCACCAACCCCAACACCACCACCTCCTCCTCACCGGCCGGTGCCACCTCCGCATTTCTACGTAAAGTGCATGAGAATGTACCAAACTCAACCCAGCTCCTCGGAATCTTCACTCTTATAATCTCCGGTGGCATTTTGCTTCTGCTCACTGGCTTCACACTCACGGCCGCTGTTCTTGGGCTCATCTTTTTCGCACCTCTGGTCATCCTCTCTAGTCCCATATGGTTCCCTATTGGATCCATTCTATTTCTAATAACCGCCGGGTTTTTAAGCTTTTGCGCTTTCGGCGTCGCCGCGATGGCTGCCATGTCTTGGTTATATAGATATTTCAAAGGTCTACACCCGCCCGGTTCGGATCGGGTTGACTATGCCCGAAGCCGAATTGCCGATACCGCCAGCCACGTGAAGGATTACGCTAGAGAATATGGTGGCTACTTGCATAGCAAAGTGAAGGATGCAGCTCCGGGTGCTTGAAGACCCCGGGCCGGAATGGAGTGGACCCGGTTTTATAATCAAACTATAACTATCTTTTTGTTTATCTTCATTTTCTTTCTCCTTTATTTATTTTTTTCTTTTTTCGGTGATTGATCAATACTATCATGCTACCAGTGTATGAATGATAATTAGTTTTGCTCCTTCAGATTCTGAATATCTTCCTATTCAGTTGTTCAGGGGTTATATATGCAGAAATATTGCTGTATTATGCATAATATATAGAATTTGTGTATTACGGATCAACCTAACATCATTTTAATCAGTTTTCAATATTGTTTATGTCAAAACAGCGTTTTGATCCGTAATACTTTTCTGTATTATATATATATATATATATGTAAGAATTTGCTAAGATGCGCTTCGGAGTGCGCATTAACTGTTACCGTAACAGAATTTTTTCTCCACTTGGTTGGCTGCATAGCACTGTAACAAAAATTTCGTTTCGGTAACGGTTGAAGCGAACATTAATATGCTCTCCAGAGGGCGTCTTTGCAAAATCTTGTATATGTATATATACACTTAAGTAAAGTGCGGCAGTGTCCATTGGGATTTGAAATTACTCCCTCTGATTTAAAAAAATTGACTTTTATGGTTATTTCAAGGTAATGATAACATTTAATTTCTCCTTATTTAATTTACTCTTTGGATAGCTTTCAATTCATTTTTCCTCTGTATCTGGTTTTACCGATCTCTCCTCTCTTTCCTCCATTTTCTTCTTTCCTTTCAAAATCGTTCTTTGAATGAAAAGAAAATTGTGATGGATCAGTTGGTTGGATCATGAATCAAATGATCTAAACGAATGGTTAATTAAGGTTAAATTTATTCAAATTTTAATAAAAAATTTTAAATATATTTTAATATTAAATCATTATTCAATTAAATTATAAATTTTATTCATTTAGTTATTTTAAAATTAATAAATTTACTTAAAATATATTTTATTATTAAATATTAATAAATAAATAAAAAATCTTATAATCTTCAAGCTTTATTTATATTAAAAATAATTTTTAAAATTTTTTTTTATAAAATAGAACTTACGATTATTAATTATAAAAAATTATTAATATCATATTTATAAATTTAATTTTATATTCTTGTATTATGAAATTATTATATTTTATGTTATTGAAAAAAAATATTGATAAGAAATATAATTTTTATTTTTTATATAATATTATCAATTTAATTTCGATGCAATTACATATCAATTATGACTGGATTATTAAGTTAAAATTTTCAATTCAATGTTCTAAAAAATGGGGAAAGTGCAAATTTGATAATTGACCTTAATATAGAACCACCAAGTGACCGATGTTAATTAGTATTGAAAACTGTTAGATATTTATGTTGGTTATTATTTTGTTAGATATTTGTATTGACATTTATTTTTGAAACTTAAAACTAATCGGTTTTTGAAGATCCAAACCAATGGTTGAGTTGAATTAGGAGATTATTAAGATTTTTAGAATTATCAAATCAGTGGTTAAGTTGGATTAAGATTTATGAAGATAAATATTTCGTGATTGCCTATTCTAAATTAGTATCTTCATAATTATCTATTCTCATATCTAAGAATATATTGTCATTATCTTTTAGCAATTGATATATTTCATATATATTTCTATAGTGTTATCTTTAGGTGATAAAGATCGATGATGATTGAATCACGTGCCGAGAAGTCCTTGCTGAAAATCCTTATAAATATTCGGGAGAATATTTAAGGTAGTTGAGAACTCAGAAGGAGTTTCTCTACCTCACTATCGCAAACTATCACAGGAGTGTTATAACGATTCTTGTGGAACAGTTCCAAAACTCAGGGGAAGTTTAGCTTCGGGAGAAGCTTTGTCATCTTCATATGGATTCTAGAAGATGTTGCGATATATGCAAGAGGGATTCTTGCTGTGAGTTTGTAAGGTAAAACTTTGTATAGGGTAGTAATAGACTAGAGGGATTCTATTTATATACCTATTGTAATGTTTTTATCTTAGTGGATTTTCTGGTGGACTTAGGCTTGAGGACGTAGCCTAATATTGGATTTATTCCAATGGGATGAACCTTGTTAAATCTTGGTGTTCATTTACTTTTTGCAAGTATTTACATATTTAGTATATTATGTATACTATTAATGGAATTGCTAGCAAAAGATCCTATCAATTGGTATCAGAGACATACACTAAAGAACTAGTGGAAGATTTTGGATTTAGAATCTCTTTGTGCAGCAATGAGTGGACTATTGGAAGGAGGATTGATGAGTAGACCACCTCCACTCAACGGATCAAATTATTCATATTGGAAGGCTCGGATGATTGTGTTTATCAAAGCGCTAGATGAAAAGGCTTGAAGATCAGTCAGAAAAGGATGGACTCCTCCAAAAGATGATAAAGACCTCTTGAAGGATGAAGATACCTGGATAGAGGAAGAGGAAAAGGGAGCTAATTTTAATTCTAAAACTCTTAATGCCGTTGATGTTAATCAGTTTCGTTTGATTGCTCCATGTCCCTGATCTCGCAAAATTTCAACAAAATGTACAGACGAATCAAAGGCAAGCCAAACCTTAGTCAAATCAGGAACAATAACGGAAACAAGAAATCTTTTGGTAAGCCTCACTCTAATTTAACTGATTCTAATATCAAGACTAACAAAGGAATACAATATAGGGAATGTGAAGGTTATGGTCATATTCAGGCTGAATGTACAACTTATCTTAAAAAACATAAGAAGTCTTTTATTACTACATGGAGTGATGGTTAACAAATTGATAAGGATGAGGAAAGAGCTGAACAAACCAATAATTTCGTTGCCTTACATGGTAAAGTTGATTCATCCGAAGATGACAATCCAGGTATGACAAATGTTGACCTAGATGAAGAGACAGAGGTAAGACAATCCTTTCCATAATTAACTGACATAGACAATGACAGTGAACTTACTCCTGATGAAATGCTTGAAGCCTATGAGGAATTGTTCAAACAATGTATCAAGCTTAATAAACTAAACAGAGAATTAGAGATTAAGGTAAAAACACATATGTCTGAGAAAGAACAATTCGAAACTAAAATCAGCTTTTTGATTGCAGATTGTAAAGCAAAGGAGCAGAAATTTCAAAAATTGTCAAAGAAACATGACAATGCAATGAAAACTATGAGGATGATGAATGGTGGCACAAATAAACTGAATCAAATATTGGCAGAATAAAGACAGTCATATGATCATCGAGGTTTAGACTGTGATAAGAGTCATAACAATTTTCCACGATAAAATCTCAGAACAGAGAAATGTAAGGTGATGAATTCACAATCACAAGGTATTGCTATACTCAAGTTTATCACCAAAGTTAAGACAAAGGTATTTGTACCTACTTGTCACTACTGTTTTCAAAGAGGACATATTATATAGTTCTATTTATCATAAGTCACCAACACGACATCAATAGGCTTGGAATCACAAGATTAAACAAATTTGGGTTAAGAAAAATGGGCATCACTGTTTAGTAGGATTTTTGTCTTTAAAAGTATCTGATTCTGATTTATGATTTTTTGATAATGGTTGTTCACGTCATATGACTGATATAAAGGAATATTTGAAAGATTATCATGAATGTAATTTGGGCCAAGTCATTTTTGGTGATGGTAAATAGGGACAAATCTTGGGAAAAGGAACTCTTGTAGTAAAAGGAATGCCTCATCTCCATAATGTGTTTTTAGTAGATGGTCTTCAAGCTAACTTGATTAGTATTAGTCAGTTGTGTGATGATGAGTTGTTTGTTAAGTTCACCAAAAATGCAAGTCATGTGTATGATTAAAATAAGAACTGTGTACTATCTGGTACTAGATCTTCAAGCAATTGCTATACCACTGATACAACTTTACGTTGTAACAGTGCAAGTCATAATAATATTGAATTATTTCATGAGTGATTGAGACATATAAACTTCAAACAACTACCTGAAATCTCTGTTACAGGTGTTGTCAAAGGAATTCCTGACTTTGGAGCAAATAAAGGTGCAATGTGTGACGCTTGTTAACTTGGAAAACAGAAACATCACACACACAAAGCTGTCAATTTCATTACTACTTCTCATCCACTAGAACTATTACATATGGATCTCATGGGTCCTATGCAGGTTGAAAGTGTGGGAGGTAATAAGTATGTGTTTGTATGTATAGATGATTTTTCAAGGTTTACCTGGGCAGACTTTCTTAGGGAAAAATCAAATTCATTTTAATCATTCAAAAGATTATCCACGAGATTAATCACCTAAAAAGCTAATGTTTATGGAAAAATTGTAGCCATTAGAAGTGATTATGGAAAAAAATTTGAAAATACCATTTTCACTAATTTCTGAGATGATCATGGCATTTGCATGAGTTCTCTGCACCAAAAATACCACAACAGAATGGTGTTGTAGAAAGGAAAACATGACTCTACAAGAAATGGCTAGGATATTGTTATGTGCTAAAGGAATACCATTAAAATTTTGGGCTGAAGCTATAAATACTGCTTGTTATATCATTAATCGTGTCTATTTTAGAACAGGAATAAAGCTAACTTCCTATGAAATATGGAGAGGAAGGAAACCAAATGTTCGTTATTTTTATGTCAATGGAAGCAAGTGTTTTATTTTAAATGATAGAGACAGGCTTGATAAGTTTGATCAAAAGAGTGATGTTAGTATTTTTCTTGGATATGCAACAAATAGTCAGGCTTATAGAGTACTCAATCAACGTATTGAAAAATCCTGGAATCTGCTAATGTTGTGTTTGATGAACTTACAGGGATTTTACCAAAGCCCGAAGATGAAGAAACAGCAAAATGGTGTACCCAACTGACTGGACAGCAACTGCAATCAACAGATGAAAAATAGGGTTCTCATAGTATCCCGCTTGAGGCAGTCCAATCTACAGGTACAACAGATGATGAAACACAAGTAACAACAGATACATAAACAGAAACAGGTAAGAAGGTTGAGAGACAAATCTCCTTCAGAATACAAAAAGCACATCCATTGGAAAAGGCAATTGGAGATTTGGAGGAAGGAACAGGCACTAGAGGTAAGGCAAAAGTTAACTATAGAGAAATGATTAGCTTTGTCCACTACTTATCCACTACAGAACCCAAAAATGTAAATGAAGCTTTAAAAGATGATTGTTGGATTAATGCCATGCATGAAGAACTAGAATAATTCAACAAATTGGATGTTTGGTTTCTAATTCCTAGATCCAAAAATGTGAATATCATTGGTACAAAATGGATCTTTAAGAATAAAATAGATGAGTCTGAAAATGTTGTTAGAAACAAAGTTAGGTTGGTAGTTCAAGGATATACACAAGTAGAAGGTGTAGATTTTGATGAAACATTTGCATCCGTGGCTAGATTGGAATGTATTAGGCTATTATCGTGTATTGCTTGTCCACGTCAGTTTAAGTTGTATCGAATGGATATCAAAAATGCATTCCTAAATGATATTCTGAGTGAAGAAGTCTATGTTGAACAATCTAACGGCTTTATTGATTCTAAATTTCCAGATCATGTGTTTCAATTGAAAAAGGCTTTATATGGTTTAAAATAAGCCCCTCAAGTATGGTATGAACGATTAACAAAAATACTTGTTAGAACAGGGCTACGAACAAGGGGGAGTTGAAAAAACCTTGTTTATAAGATGGTTTTCTAAGGATATTTTAATTACTCAAATCTATATTGATGATATTGTTTTTGGTTCTACCTCTGTTCAACATACAGATGCTTTTGTGAAACAAATGACATAAGAATTTGAAATGAGTATGGTCAGTGAATTGACATATTTTCTGGGTTTGCAAGTTCAACAATTTGCAGATGAGATATACATCTCAAAAAGCAAATATACTAAACATTGGTTAAAAAGTTTGGTCTCGAAAATGCCAAAACTGTTAGAACACCGATTTGTACTAATCTGAAGTTGTCTAAAGATGATGCAGGGATAGCTGTGGATTCAAGTCTGTATCGAAGTATGATTGGTAGCTTGTTGTATCTTACAGCAAGTAGACCAAACTTATGTCTTAGTGTTGACATTTGTGCCAGATATCAAGTAAATCCCAAAGAATCTCACTCGATGGCTGTTAAAAGAATCATTCACTATGTTAATACTACATCACATTATGGCATTTGGTATACAACTGACACCACAGCATTTTTGGCAGGTTTCGGCGATACAGACTGGGCAGGAAACTTGGATGATCATAAGAGTACTTCTGAAGGATGTTTCTATCTTGGATACAATCTGGTTTCATGGTACAACAAGAAACAGAACTCAATGTCGTTGTCAACTACAGAAGCTGAATAAATTGCTGCTGGAAGTTGTTGTATACAACTGTTATGGATGCAACAAATGTTAAAAGATTACGGTATTGTACAAGATATGTTTACTGTGTTTTGTGACAATAGAAGTGCCATTAATATATCTAAGAATCTTGTTTAGCATACTCGCACGAAACACATTGACATAAGACATCATTTCATTAGAGAATTGGTAGAAACTAAGACTGTCGTTATTGAGCATGTGTCAACGATAAAATAACTGGCTGACATTTTTACAAAACCTTTAGATGCTAAAACATTTGAATCGTTGAGGAAAGCTCTAGGAGTCTTTTTTCTTGATATTCAAATCATGATAGTATGACAGTTGCATTATAGTATAGTAGTTCAGCATTATTATCTTGTTTTGATTTCTATTCTTTATTATTGTTGAAGATTTATCATTCTTAAATTTTGCATATAGGCAGTTTGTAAAAATATCTTTCATGAAATTAGAATTTTACTTTTTTTACACAGACATGATTGATTTCTTCAATTTTCCTTACAAAAAAAAAATGCCGAGGAGGAACAAGGGAATGTCATTTAATTTTCGCTAAAATTGCTTCTTTTCTGAGAAAAGAGTTACCTTCATTAGTGGTAGTGTGAAAACTATTTCAGATATGCCGAGGACGAACAAGGGAATGCCATTGATTTCGGCAAAATTTGATTATTTTATGAGAAAAGAGTTACCTTCACTACAGGTTTAGCTAGTTATACACAATCAAAATCATCATTGCAAAAAGCTACCCTAGTGGTAGTGTGAAAACCATCTCAAATTGAGGGAAATGAGTTTTCATCATGTACACACACCTTCATTAAAATTTTGGTTGATTGATAATTTATTTTTCTCTCTCTATATTCTTAATTTAAGTTTAGTAACCTTCGCGATGACACGGGAAAT
>JAOXNR010000030.1:17970967-17990462 GCA_028571225.1 Parsonsia alboflavescens
GGGGATTTCTGGCTCATTATCATTCCCATTCATTTGCAGTTGAAATATAAGAGTATTTTTATTAAGCTTCTTGAAATTGGTCCAGATTACCCTTGTTCCATCAGTTCTTATTATTTTGCTTTTTAAGAATGGAAGAGTGCTCTTGAAGGAGTATTGTGAGAATGGCTCACCTGTACGTGCCATTCTATGATCTTTTAGTATGTGGAAACAATGCTAATTTCCTCAACATGAAGTTCCAAACTGTTTGTAAGCTCTAGTTTCGAGATGAAGTATATATTTGAATTGAGTTTTAAAGTGAATTTTGTTTTAGTTTTGATAATAAAAATAAAGAATATATTTGTTAGGTTGCAACTTTTGTATTCAAATGATTGATTCTATTTTAATTGGGATGTGAATATTATGAAAAAGTGGAGACATTATTAATGAATTGTTTAGAGTTTTACTTTGAGTTTAAAAAGTATTCGAAAATGTGTATTTGATAGGACGTGGGACTTGAACTGGATTCGGAGGGAATTTAAACTTCAAATACACTCTAATTTGGTTATCCTTTGCCATTGAATTCCCTGCTGTAAGATAAAAAATACATTTTGATGAATGTAGAGAGGGTGTAAGAATTTGATTTTTCTTTTGGAAAAGGGATTTGATCTTTTCATTGGGTGATGGGTAGGGTGGGTAAAGGAGGAATTCGAGAAGGCTTAACAAAAGATAACATGACCAAGAAAAGTAGAGTAGACCTTTTGGGTGAACAAGCTTTGAGTAGTTCATGAAGACGGGAAATACATCAGAGTTATAGCAGATAGCATTCAATTTTACAGGCTTCAGGGTATGCCGTAGATAACTAGAAAATTATTCTACACCTTTCTAGGAACATAATGTAGAGAAGAAAAGTAGAGTTGACCTTTTGGGTGAACATGCTCATTGAGTAGTTCATGAAGAAGGGAAATATATTAGAGTTATACCGGGTAGCATTCAATTTTACAGGCTTCAGAGTATGTCGTAGATAGCTAGAAAATTATTTTACACCTTTCTAGGAACATAATGTAGAGAACTGAATATTCCATCTTGTAGACATAGCTGAAGATTGACAGATTTTGGACTGTTTTCAAGAGAAGCCTACCCTAATAGTTTCTCTGTGTAGATTAGATGCCATATTGAAGAACTGGGGGCCTATTTGAATAGGCATTCAATTTTTTAAAAATTAGTAGGTTTGATTCAACTTTTTGTGTTTCAAATTTTTGTAAGTTAAAAATTCATTTGGATAGGGAAAATTTGAGATATTTTTAAGGAAAGGTAAAAAGTGTCCTTAGTCCCTGAACTTTTCTAGATGTTTTTTTGCCCTCTAATTTTTAAAAAGTTTGAGGGTCAAATTCAGATGACAAAAAATTAGAGGGCCAACATTGGATCCTGACACTGTTTACCCTTTAGAAATATTAAAAGACTTTTGCATCCTTATGTTTTATAGTAAAATTACAAAAATGCCATCATAATTCATGAAATTCACAGGTTGCTGCATCAAAAGTACCAAACTCAAATCTCTTCTGCACACATTTCTCCTGCCACCATCTCCACCACACCTACCACAATTGCATGAAACATAATTATTCAAAGCCTAGGAAAAAGAGTGTATAGATTGTAGATCTGAGAGACCAAGGAAAAAGTAGATGCCAGTCAGATTATTGGGAGCATCCAAAAAAACAGCAGAACCCCCGCATTCGACTCCAATGGAAAATTCACATATCGTTTGGTACACAACCTAAGACTGCATGCACCGGGAGAGAAGAGGCATAGAAAGTTCCATACACATGTATACCATCCTAAAGATAACTGCATAGGGGTTGGAAGGAACTGGAGGTTTGGTTTAAAAACACTTTGGAGGTGTTTTCATTTTTGTCACCCAGGTTTTCCTATAAACTGAGTTTAGTCAAATTGGGTCAATCTTTGTCTGGATGAGTTTTCCCAGAGTTTCAAGTTTTATAAACTGTGACCCTCTTGCTCCAAATAGGGCCCTTATGTTCTAGTTTCCAATGGCATGAAAGGTGCACACAATTTAAGCCTTCCTGGAACAACTAATCCCCATTCATCCTAGTTCCATCAGAACTGTATGCAACCAAACATCAGAATTATCCTGTAAATTTGTAATATGTAGACTTCTACGGAAGGAAATTTCATAAGAGTGGTCATTGATCAGCATGTGTATCTGAGCAAGGACTTCAATCTGAAGAAACAAACTTTTCTGCTAAATTGCATGATTTTCGGCTGCTTCTATTCTATCTGATTCAGCTCCTTTTGATCAGCCGTATAGTAACCACTAGGTTTTTCTTTTGCAGGCTGAGTGACCTATATTTATTCTCTTGTTTTGATTCAGTTCTTTTCAACTAAGTCTGCACCCTGCATCTCATTTCTATTTTATTTAAGATCTTGCCATGAGTGTTTATGTAGAGTAACAATGACTTGGTATGTGGTGCCCCTTCAACTGGGAAAGGGTGCACATATATTTAGATCAACTTACTGATGCGAGACAGGTTTCTTGTAATTTTTAGTTTCTAATTGCATGCTCTATTTTGGAGGCTATTGTATGATGTTTCTTTCTGTTGATTATGACCAGGACACTGATTGGGCGGGCCTACTCAATCTGATGAAGTACTACAGAAGCCGTAGATTTGACCCTAATATAGGACTCCCAAAGTGAGTTTTTTTAAATTCATATAATAACATTTTCTGTAAAATTGTGAAACTATAAAGTTTTGGAGCTCATGTTACTTCTTTTAAATTGCTTTTTCTCAGGCCAAATGACTTCCATGATTTCCAGGAGTACTTTGTTCTTGAGGTAATGCTATGAGGTAGGATGTGATTTTTGTATGGATTCTTATTAGAGTTGACTCTTTTGCCTTTTTGCATCATTCTATGCACATAACTTGGTCTGGTACGTTTTTTTTTTTTTTTTAACTATTCTTACATGGCCTTTTTGGAAGGTTACTCGTGAATTTGAATTTTAAAAGATTACTGTTGAGTTAAAAGTCAGAGATCTGGTATATTGGTTCTATTTGATGGATAAAATGCATTGAAGATATCAGTCTGATATCTGTTATGGTGTGTTAGGAAGGTTTTACTGGGAAATGCATACTCCTTTTTTCATTTGTGTTTTTCCTCTTACTTGAAGCTTGAAGGTGGATCTTTTTAAGCTCGTGTACTTGCTAATTCTTGCATCAAGAGATTTTGGAAGCTAATTGGTCTACCTTAATTAGCTATATTAATGAAATGATTTACATCTCATAGGTGGTCGTATGTTAGGTTTAATGCTCTGTATTTATTTAACCCTCTCTTGTGTGTTATGTTAATCCCAGCAATGTTCAGAAGCTTATAAGTCTTTTCTTAGTTTGTGTTTGCTTCTTATCATCTCCTTATCGATGGATGTAAGTGAGAGATATCCTATTGATTACTTTAAAGCCCCATTTTCTGACAAAAGGATTCTTTTGGTTCAGGTAATTCCATTGGCCATAGCCATGGTCAGAACAGCGGATAAGAAAAGCCCAAGAGAAGCAGTTGAATTCATTTCTCAACTTCTGAAGGTATTATAAATAAGCTATAATTTATGTACATTCTCAGTAAGTAATGCAGTGAGGTTTTATCTTTATCTGCCTTATAAGGGATGTGAGTTTTTTGGATCAAAATCTGCTTTTGAGGGGTGATCACCTGTCCAAATCTGATCATAGCTTTGAAGAGCTGAAAGAGTCTGCTCGGGAGCCTTGAATGACAAGTTTCCTAATAGCTTTGGCCCCTTTCTTGCACACCTAGAGTAATTCTTCTTGTTCTTAATTTACATGATATTGTTCACACACAATTTATACCCCAGTATGGTATAACAACAAAACTTCCACTAGTCCCTCTCCATTTTCTTTGTGAGTATGTTCAGTTATTTTGTAAACCTGGCAATTTCTATAAATTTCTGATTCTACTCATGTTTCATTGTCCTGTTGTCATGTAGTACAATGATAACAATGGAAATCCCTACTCTGATGTCTTTTGGCTTGCTGCAATGATCCAGTCTGTCGGGGAACTTGAATTTGAGCAACAGGTTTGTGATTATCTTTATTGCGTTATACCTGTTCCTCTGTGATTGGTCTGCTGCATATTGATTGATGCACATACTTCATTGTTGATACTTGAAGAATATTTAGTACCTTTAGCTTGAAGAGAAGTTAGCCCATTGCCATTACTTCAAGATAAGGATAAAGTTGCTTTTTCTGTAGGGATATTATTATCTTTGAATATCTGGGTCCATGTTCTGAGTAGCAGTTGTTGAAATCCAGCTTATTCACACAGATGAAATAAGATTTATCTTCTCCTACTCCAGCAATGCTGAGAAAATTGTCAGTGGTTGACTCCTGACAATATTTTCATGCACAGGATTGAAAATTTATCATATTAATTATTAAGGTAGTGAATGGGAACAGGTGGGTGAATATGCACTTTATACCAGATTTTTGAAGATACATATGTAATATATTATGGGCTCAACAACTCCAACAGGCACATGGAATATTGTGGAGGGTTCCCTTTTAAGAATGTGTCAGAATGTTTTAGGACAAACCAAAATGATAAGTATATATTATGAATCATGAACCAAGGAGTATTGCATGCAGCTGGTTGTATTTTTGTATATTGTTGAACCTTCTAAGTGAGGAAAAAAAGGTTAAATTATGGTGACTTTGGGCCAGTGGCCAATAATCTGAACTTAACAGAAGCACTAGTGCTTTTGTTGTCCTTCTAATTCTTGAGGTGTATCAAGTTTTTATTTTAGTTTCTTTTCGAATGGTGGGTGTCTCTTGCATTCTTGTCATTCCATGTATGCCAAGACGTAAGCTTGTTTTGATTTAAACTAAGCGTCATGAAATACAATTGTCTGTTGCACAATCGATTGAGGAAGAAATCAAGAAAACTAGCTGATTCTATTGCAGACAACTTCCTTTGGTAGCATATGGGCTTTAGGCTTTGTGGAAAGAGATTCCTGAAATCAAATGCTATAAGAAGTTAAAAGCTACTATGTATGTGAATGTAAGAAGCACAAAAGGGATTCCCTAATGTCTATATTAGCAGATATTACTATTGTATACTTCTGTTTTGCAAGAGGAACTGTTTATGCATTCAATGAAGGTCATCCTACGATAATTTATGTTGGTTAAGAGCAAGGAAAATTCAAATGAAAATCAATGGAAAAAATAGAAAATGTTCCTGAAATTTTCAGGTATTCAAAAGAATTTTTCTGGCACCAGCTGGAACAGATTTCACCCTGACTGCAATTGCTAACTATTTTACAAATTAGGGCTTTGCCTTTAGGATTGATTATGAGAATTGATTTAGCACTTGCATCTAGGGTTCTTTTAGTGGTGATGATATATCAAAGTTGTCTTGCACTTTGATGTTTACAATATCCATCTTGCATCTAGTTTTTGGTTATATAGAAGAAAATAAGATTCTTTATGATGAGAAGTTGAAGATTCTTTCTGGTTTGTGTAAATACATGGCAGAGTATTGAACATTTGGCATCCCTTCTGAAGCGGCTTGACCGGCTTCTGCAATTTGACAGGTGCACTAATTGATTAGTTAAAAGTTTTATGCACTCGATTAAATAACTTTCTGCTGCAAACAAATTGAGTCAATTTGGCATGTAACAGGTTGATGCCTAGCTACAATGGAGTTCTGACCATTAGTTGTATTCGCACACTGACTCAGATTGCTCTGAAACTTTCAGATTTTGTTCCTCTCGTAAGTCCTTTCCTCTTTATTGTATTCCATTTCATGGTGCCATGGTTTCTCATGTGAAAATTGTTTATCATTGCAGGATCGCGTCATTGAATTAATTAAACCATTTAGTACTTTTAAGGCAGTGTGGCGAGTTCGAATTGAAGCATACAAAGCACTTCTTGATCTTGAATTCCAGTCCGGCGGCATTGATGCAACACTAGTCTTGTTCATGAAGTACTTGGATGAAGAGACATCCTTAAGAGGTTCGTAATTTCTAATATTTTATTGTAGTCTGATTATACATCATCTAATTTCTAATAGGCATTCTGATGGTGTGTTGTATATCTTAATATTTTATAATCTCAGGTCAAGTTAAGCTAGGTGTGCATGTGTTGCGGTTATGTCAGATGAGGAGTGGATCAAACTTTGATACTGATATGAAGAGTGAGACACTCGTGGCATTGCTTCGTTTGCTTGAGAGCCCCATGTCATTCAACAATGTTTTCCTTCGCCATTACCTTTTCTGCATTTTGCAAGTCCTTTCTGGAAGGTACCATTACTTGCATTTCCCTGAAATTTTTGTGTGACTTTCTGTCCCCTGTTTTCTTAGGATTTGTTTCATCCTCCCTCTCAATCTCAGGTTAAGAAGGCATTTCTTTGCATTAAGATAAATAGTGAATTGATAGTTTTCCCTGACTCACTGATCCTTCTCAATTAAAAACTATGGATTAGTCTGTTCGTTTGGTTTTAGCATTTAAGGGGCTAAGTCATGCTTCGTGATCACATGAGAACTTTGTGCTTATCTGATAAGAATGCAAAAGCTTGACTATTTGGGAAGTCTTTTCAGCATCTTAGATTAATCATCATAAGAAACAACTTAAGTGGACCTTGTTGCTTGCGATTCCCTCTTTCATGATGGTTTGACCTTGAATGCTGAACTGCTTAGTTTGACCCTGGGAGCTGCTTAGCAAAGAGTTTGACCTTGTTCTTCTTTATTTCTTTAGGGTCCCTACTCTTTACGGGGTACCAAGGGATGAAACACTGAGGATGGGGCATGCTGAAACTTGCAGTGAACTTAAGAATATTTTTGCAGCCCTTGTCAAGCAATCTAAGCCTCCAGAACCTTCTATGGGTGCTGTTAATCTTCCACACGATGGTTCAGTTATTCCAGATGCATTCCAGGTGCCTGCCATACTTTCCAATGGTCATGACTGGAAGGATGAAGTTAACATAAGTGGATCGGATGCTTTGATCATCTCAGAAGGTCATAAGGAAGTAGATGTTCCTTTCAGCATTAATGAGCAACAGGATCCGGAGGCTCGACATGCAGAAGATGGTTTGGTCCTCCCAGAATCCTCTAAAGACTCGCAACCTGAAAGCCATGAACCATCCAAGGCAGTGGACACTGAACTAAATTACAACATGGTTATCAATGAAGCTTCTAGAAAACGACATACCCCATCTAACAGTGACCTACAAAAGAAGCAAGATGAGGTTTTACATAATACTTCTGCAGATGCATGTACACTTACGACCAGCAGTCATGAGCAAAAGAAGCAAGTTGACCATTTGAATCATACTTCTATCAATGCTGAAACTTCCAAAGAACCAGATACTGTTTCCAACAGCCACGAACCGAAGAAGCCAGTGTTTAGGATTAAGGTCAAACAGTCTGCTGCATCTAGTCGGGCAGAGGATGCTGCTATGGTTGATAAATCTATGGATGCACATGCAGATGCTGATCGCGGTGCAAGCAGTTCTGTATCTGTTGATGCACCTCAAAGAAACTTTGCCGAGACCACGAGCACTGCTAACCAGGCCATACTGAATCTAGAGGATGTAAATTCTTGCCATGATGTGGGGTCTCGAGTAACTGCAAGCATTGGCAGTGCCAAACTTCCCATTGATGGTGATGAACTACTAAAGGAACTCCAATGCACTGCTGATTCAAGCAAAGTTTCTTTGATGCCCCCAGCCAGTGACCACATCTCGAAGAGTAACATCAAAGAGGATCACTTGGAGATGACAGCAAACAAATATGTGAGTTTACGGTCACTCTCTATGACAGGATCATATCATGAGAAAGGCGTGGTCAAGGAGAGGGATAAGAAAAAAGACAAGGACAAGAAAAGGAAACGGGAGCGGGAGCAGGAGGAGCAGAGGGGTGATAAACGTGAAGATCCAGAATACTTGGAGAAAAAGCGGATGAAGAAGGAAAAGAAGAGAAAGGAAAAAGAAATAGCCAAACTGTTGAATGAGGAGCCCAAGGCATCCTCTTCTCTGGAGTTGCATGGCAAGAAAGAGAAGTCCTTCAGTGTAGGAGCCTTGATTAGTAGGGAAGGCAAGGTGAGGTACTTGGAACAGCATGAAAGGAAAACAGAAGGGATGGAGGAGGATTCAAGGCCAGCAGGGGAAGCAGCCCAGGAAAAGACAGTTTCAGTAGATTTGCATTATAAGACGGATGATCCTGGAATTTTGTCAGGTAACCGCGGAAAGGGTGAAGGTGAACATAGCGGAGGAGCTAAGGAAGTGATCAAGAGAGCAGAAAATGTAGGTGCTCCGCAGACCCAGAATAGTTCTTCCCATAAACTCAAAATTAAATTTAAAAATCGGACGCTTGGGAAATCATCTTGAGAAATGTACATGTTTCTTTTTTCTTTTTTTTTTTTCCCTTGTAAAAATCTCAGAATTTCTGTATTTATTGTTTATTTCTTTCTTCTGGTGTATCTTAGAAGAAAGGTCTATGATGCGAAGTTAAACTTTCAGCTGAGGATACTAGTGCCCTCTCCCCGTCACCTTCCCCTTTAGACTTAGCCAAGCTATTTGTAATTTAATCCATTATTATCTTATTATGGATTGAACTGAACTTAACAGTTGGGTCAGACAGAGACCTGGATAGTTTTCCATTAAAACTTTAGAAAAGGAAATTCGAACCTCACATTTGTGGAACTTGAGAGAGCGTTGTGTCTTCCAAGAGATTTAATTGGTTGCAACTTGCAAGGGTACGAAAGAACAAAAAACCGTACACAGATTCAGTGGATAAGCTGTGCCAAAAGCAGAAGTCTCAGTCAGGAAAAATCAAAAGGTCGGCAGAAAATCATTTTCTTCTTGTTTAATATTAAAGTGTGTAATATTAATATATATATATTTATTTATTTTAAATCAAATTAAGTGGTGTGTGTTTACTACTTATTATATAAGAAAAGCAAAGAGTTTAGTTTGGAAGCAAACAAGGATATTTTTCTTGTGATTGCTCTCCTTTTACTTAGTTTTCATATCTGGTAAGTCACAAATTTTTACAATCTAGAATACACCATTTTTAGATAGATATATTTATTTCCATTTTATATTCTTAGATAGATATAGATGAAATATGGTAGAAGAATTGGTCAAAAAAGTTGGGCGGGGGCAAGTCTCTGGCATCGATCTTTCTTTCCATCAACGTGGTGCAAGCTCAATGAAGGATGATCTGAACGCCTTCAAATCCAATTATTGATTAATTTTTGCTTCTTGTACCCAGCTAGCAAAACTAATTAATTAATAGTTCAGAGAAAGAGGTGTGCTGTTCGAACAAGGCAGCATGTTAAGGAATAGTAGAAGGGCTGCAGGTTTCATTGTAGATATCTTTCTTTTCGGGATTTGTCTGTTTTTCTCCATTCCCTCAGAGACGTCCTTTGCACAGTAACAGGCCGACTTTACTTCTTGTCATTGGTTGTACATTTATAACATTTTTAATCTGCATATCATTTCTTTTCTTCTTACCCACAGATCAAAATCTCTTCGTGGTTTTCCTAGGCATTTCAAATCATTTCCTCTTCTTCTCTGCTTCTCCATTTCCAGTTTTCTTTCCTTAAGCGGGAAGAAAAATGCTTCGAGAATGGCAAGGGGGGGATGGATCTCCATGCTTGATCATGGTGAAGATTTTGCAGGTCAGAAGATGTACATTTATGTCAATTTACCTTTATAAAGCCCGCTAGCTCCAATATATGGGCTACCTTAGCTCACCATGTTCTCTCTGATCTTCTCCTCTTTCTTTTATATCCGCAAGTGTATATATGATGGTCTAGTAAACTTACCCAACATGGGGAGAAACTTATAAGTGCATCTGGTCAAAAGTGATGCTAAATGTGAGAAAAGGACGTTTAGATGTCGAGAAACACTCCAAGATTATAATAAATAATAACTGACTGACTGTCAGATTGAAAACGTGACGATATGAAAGTTAGGATCCTACATGCCATATACAAAATATTCAACCGTTAAATTGTAAAGACTAGCGACAATATTATTGTACTAGTATGGCACATGGTCACTGAACCCACATTATTATTATTATTATTATTATTATAGGCCACTTATAAGTGCTATTCCTTGTCATATTTACATTTTGGAAAATGTTGCATTTGCAGTTTTTTCAATAATATATATCCAATGTGCTTTATCGTTTTCTCATTTTATGTCTGTATCTTTTCAGTTTACTTTTGGATTATTTTTCATCATGTAATTATATTTATATATAGTATTTACTTTTGAAGTAATAATATATGAATGTACAAAAAAGGGGGGAAAATCCATTTTCTATATTTTGAATTAATGTGATAATTTTGGTAGGAGTAGTTAGAAGGACAAACTTTTTTGGTCCTCACATGGAAGATGAGGATTGTGTTCCAAAGGACACAAAATTATAATAGTGACTAAGGAAACATTGACCATTTACACTTTGAGATATAGTACATTAATGTTGTAGACATGTTTTCAAAAGTTTTATTTTTATTTTCTAAAAAATATATTTATCCTTTTGGAAATCAATACTCTTTGTTACCGAATATAAGTTATCAGTTGTCGTTTTGTAAAAATTAAGATTTTTTTTTTCCCCTTAAAATGCCCTTCAATCACCTTTTAAAAAAATTTGAACATCATTTTATAAGTATATCATTACAGAGGCAATATCGAAAAAAAAAACTTCAAAACGTTAATTAACTAACAATAATGAAGTCCCTTCAGAGACACTCTAGTAGGTAAAGTAACGAGGACGTAGATCATAGGTCTCGCGTTTGAATCAAATCAAATCAATATCCTCCTGAATAAGGTTGAGGTGCATACGAATTGATTTGGACACAGTTAAAAAAAAAATTAAACTACAGTAATGATTTAAAATTAATGACGAGATAGCGATGGAAGAAGTATAGCTTTGTGGCTTTACATGAGAATGACTTGAATTTAAATTACCAAATTATTTTTGTAATTAGTGTTGGGATCATAAGGAGAAGTAATTTTTTATTAAGAGTTATTCGTCAATCCCGTTTTTAAACTATATCCTTTTGGAAGTTTTAGTTTCTAAAGTTTTATTCTTACTTGTTTAGTCCTTAAATAATTTATATTTTGATCATTTTGATTCTTTTGATAGAATTTTTCAAATTTCATTAGAATTTAGAGTCATTTTAGCCAATCCAATCAATGAATGACAAGGTCAAGCAAAATGAAGATTGGGGATATAATTTGAGGATTAGATTGGTCAAAATAATTTTAAATTCTGATGAAATTTGTGAAGAATCCGGTCAAAATGATTAAAATAATCAAAATATAAATTGTTTAAGAACTAAACAAGTCAAAAAAAAAAAAAAAAGATTTAGGAGTCAAAACTTCTAAAATGATATAGTTGACTATTGAATTGGCTAATAACTTTGTTTATTAGTTAAGTAGTAGGACAAAGATTTCTTAACGAGTTGTTAATAGAATTTTAAATCTAAATTTTGTTAACTCACGAATGTAAGAATTGAATTATGAACATTCGAAACATTCAACCGATGGAGTATAGGTTTTTTTTTTTTTTTAAACTTTAAATGGTCAAATTTATTTCTTGTTCTAGAACACCTGCAGGGAAATAGTAATAATAATAATAATAATAATAATGTAGTAATAATATTTACTTACATTTTATGTTTACTCAAAATTAATTGTTTATTTTCAAAACATTTCTACATTATATAACATCACTTTCAACTTAGTACAAATTTATAGAGGGCTTTAAAAATAAAGGAGAAAAGAGGATTTTGAGACAAATAATAATTAGACTATTTTTTTAAGATAGAGGGAGTATGTTTATTTTAGTCAAGTAAATAGGCATTTTAGCTTGAACATTGTAATATATATATATATGATCTAAAATTATAAAATTAATTATTATTTCCTTAATTTGAGGGTCTTCTTATTCTAATGCTTGGGTTTTAACTAGAAGTAAAACGGATTGAAACAGTATTATCTTCGAACAGAAAAAAGAATAAGAAACTATAATTAAAAAATATTATAGTTAAATATTCTGGGCTAAATAGTTTTGTCTCGTTGACCCCGCAAGAATAATAGAATAAAAATTGAACCCGGTTTATTTGAATCTTTTGTTTATGATTTCTGGTTCGATTTACATCTCTCCTTCTTGCATTTTTTTAATTTTGTCAAAAATACTGAGATAATTACTGTATTTATTTTTTGAAAAATAACTCTTTTTGTTTTTCCTTTTGGGAAGAACAGTTAGCAAATGGAACTGAGAGGATTGCCTTTGAAAAGGTACTGAATATTATTTTGATCTCTTTTTTTTTTTATTAATGTCAAAACTAATATTTAAACCCAACGAATATAAATATATGTACCGGAGTTTCCTTTGCTGTTAATGATTTTTTTTTTTTTTTTTCCTTCTCCTTTGACCAATTTTGTCCTGACTATAATCCAACTGGATTAATAGATGGTGATACACCTCGATCGACTTTGCAATGTCTATCATTTTAATCTAAAATTAGAGTAATTTTTGTTTAAATTAATGAAATATTTTATATATAGATTAATGAAATATATGAGATATCACCATCAATCTTTGGCTGCATTTCTTTGAAATTAGGAAAGGGAAGCAAAAGGGGAATTCTTTCTTTTAAAGGGAAGGAGAAGACAAGAGGCTGAAAACAAAAGGTCTAACTAGTTCGGTTGATAAAGATAAGAGGAAAAGAAAACCATTAATTTTAATGAATCCTTTTTTACTAATTGCTATATATAATGTGAAAAGATTTATTTTTCACTCACAATTCTAATTTTAATTTTATTAATTAATTGTTAACTAGTGTGTAGAGAAAAATGCTACATTATAGAGTGCACAAATATAATGAATTTTATTAAAAATTAATTTTTTGTTGATATATATAAATACACTTAGATAGGTGCATTCTACAGCAACTTATGAATATGTCCTTTCCCGACAAGAGAAGATAGTTGCAACGATGCCCATTGCTTTCTTTAGTTCAATGAGAAAATGTGATTTCTCATAATTCAATATCTCATTTTGATTTTAAAATTTTTTTTAAAAAAATAATTTGACTTAATTAATTAGCTCATTTTAAATATAATTCATTTGTAAAATAGAAATAGAAACGTTTAGTTTCTGAGTATTTAATTAATCTCCCCGGTGTAACTTTTAAAACTCAGTTCATACATCTCCACGCCGTATCCTTCTCAATTGAACCTGGATACTAAAAACATGTGTCCTATAAGATCTCCAATTCCATTCAAATTCTCTGCCAACATCTTTCAATAAAGCCTTCATATGAATCTTTAAGCTGTTGAAAGTCTTCGAGATGGATATATCTTCTAGAATCCTCCATAAATACCCTCCCCATCTAATCAAAACTATATAAATTTTTACTTTTGCACCTCACAATTGTAGATTGTTCATAATTAAATATTTTACTTTTTAGATGAGTTAAAACTTTAATGTAGGTTATATTAAAAATTATTTTAAGTCAAAATCCTTTTAAAATTCTACTCAAATTTCATGCATATATTCTTCCTTACCACTCAAATTTGAATACCCTTACCTCAAAATGTGCTGAATTTGAATTATGAAATGGTATAGAATTAAATGTCTCATCATCTCTTAATATGAAGTCTTATTAACAACTTTCTTAATTTTAGGTTTATATCCACATGCCGAAGATCCCACCACTAAAGAGATGGATGCATCGGTAACTTTTATGAAAATCAAATACATTTTATAATTTTGAAAAGTCAAAATAAGATTATTATATATTATTATACTCATTTTTTTTTATCTCTTATTATAAGTCATTATTGATCATTTAATGGACTTAATACTCATTTTCCCCAACACTAGCTTTGCTCTCTGTCTCTCTCTCTCTCTCTCTCTCTAAAACTTTTTTTTCATAGGAACATTTTGAATGGGGAGTGGGGGGAAACCACTTTACCTTTATATTGATATATAAAATAACTACACAAATGACCTTATAATTAGGGGTGAAGGGAGTTTATCTTATAAATATCGCATAGTGCCAATTTTACTCACCTTTTCAAAACTTGATTACATAGCTGCACAATTAATGTTTTCTCATCCTTGAACCAAAGACAAAAGTACACATGAAAAAGGAGGTGTAGTCCACACTCATTGGTTTCTTCTTCTTTTGGGTTCTGATCGTCTCTCTTTTCTTTTCCTTTTGGTGCGTTGCCATCATCTATATGGCTGTGGTTTCTCCCGTGTGGCCTTTGTCCACAAAGTCTTCAAGATAGAGATAAAAATACTCTGACATATACTCATATAGCTAGAGAGCAAGAAATATATATAACTCTTTGTTCACTTCATAAGTCGCCTGCAGTACTATACCACTAATTATATGATGCCTTTTCAATCCCATGTCAGGATGAGAAAGGAAAGAGGCCAAAAAAGTACCTAACCTAAGAATTTCTACCCTGCTAAATTAATTGATTCTCCTCTCCGGTCCACCCGGCCTTACCCTTCACAATATATATGAACATATATATATATATATATATATATTTGGTACAAATTAGAAGAAAAACATAATTTGAGATTGATTTTTGAACCACTCAAGAGGTTGGCTTTTTCTTGGAACTGAAAGCCCGACCCCCCTTTCCCTTTTGTTTTCGACTTCCTGGAAAAAATTTCCATATTTTCTACACCAACTTTTAGGGTTCTTTTGAAAGTCCGCGGAAGCTAGCCGACCCGGTTATTATCAGACAATAATATTAATCTCCGTCACTTGGTTTTGCTGAGGGTACCGTCAAGAAATAATAAGGTTATTCTCAGCTGCTACTATTTGTTGTGTTTCATTAATAGCTATCTAGGGTTCTTGTGAGATTACTCTTGGCATCTCGTTCTCCTTCCAGATGCTCCCAAAAGGGTCTTGTCAGAAAAGCAGATTGGATTCCATTTTCCCGCTTTCTTTATGATTCCTCCCTTCTCCACGTGGAATCGGGGATTTCTTTAATTTTGTAAGGAATTTTTGTGTTCAAACAAAGCTGCGGCTGTGGTGGGAAAAATGCCCAAATTAATTAAGGAAGAATATTATTATTATAACAAGGAATTTCTTAATAAAATCAAATCGAGACACGAAGAGAGAGACAAACAAAAAGTACGGACTTTGCATATGAACAGAAACCTATATGGACAAAACTTTAGGTCAAGAACCCTAACGTGTACCATTTTTCTCAGAGGGGGACCATAAGGGTTTCAAGTTTTTGTACGATTGTTGCATCTTATTTTAGTGGGCATTTGATGAATTAGTGCTGGAAATGACCACTTTGTCTGTATATCCATTGAGAAACACAATAATGCAGATACCACAGTTATGTAAAATGCTGGGCTACCTATTTTTGTCCAATATTCTGATAAAAAAAATTGCTCCGAGCTGCCACACTCACGATCTTTTCCAAGTGAAAAGGAGGAATCAGGTTCTACAAGTGGTCACCGAAAACTAGTAGATCTTTTTGGTTTTTTTTTTCCCCTCTTCAAGAATTCATGAGCAGAAATCAGGGTTAGGGTTACTGAAATTTTATTTAGTACCAGATCATCAGGATTCGTGGAAACTTCAAACATTTAGGGAAGATCGATCGGCAAATTAGAATCACTGAACATTTTTAAATATATATATATTTTTTCATCTGAATTTCTTTATTCTTTTCTTCCTGGAGAATTTATTCTAAAGATGAATCCGAGAAACTTTTTGATGACTTACTTTAGATTGACAAGACATTTTGATTCCTCTGTATTGAGCTTTTAAGGGTGTCTTTTCTATAAGAGCAAATAAATTCCAAAGAAAGAAAAATTGTTTAATGACATGTTTAGAATAAACGGCTACTTAATTAATTAATTCACATTTCATGCTCTCTTCTGTGGTGCTTCACTAATTAAAATGATTAACATAAAATAATTAATTATATGCAGATTTCCATAATCAGCCACGGAACGGAACAGAACAGAGCTAATTTATGACATCCTCAGCTCCCGGTTGGTATTCTGTTCTCTTGTCTTGGTTAGCCTTCTTTTCCCATTAGCGTTTCTTTCCAGCGTCAGAATTTCATGTTCAATATTAATGCTGTTAATGGAAATATATTTCCGAAAGATTTTCTGTCTCATGTTTGTTCAGATATGAATTCTCTTCGATGACATTTCTGCATAAAATAATTACTTTCTGAATTTCCAATATCCTATGATTTTTAGTGGGATATATATATATATATATGTATATGGGTAATTCTATAGAGTGTTCTAATCAAGTCTTTAATGGTTAGTTGTTAAGAAAAAATAAAATCTTCTATAAAAAATTATTTTTTTCAAATATTTTTTATAAACTAAACCTTAGGATGTTAAATGAAATTTTAATTTATTTTTTTTAAAAAATAAGATGATTGACCGTTAACTTTGACCATTAAAGATTTAACTGGAGCATTCTATAAAATGAATTATTCTCTATTATGCATTAGTTTGCTGAATTCTGAATTTTTTTTAAAAACTTAGACCTATCATTTCAATGACAAATGGAACCATGTTCCTTATTTTCTAACATGGGATAACTGTTGAATGCAATAATCTTTCGAATCTTAGTATAAGGTTAGATAAGGTAGATGATTTATACTGGCCACAGTTCAATGATTTGAAAGCTCAAAAGTTTTTATAGTTCAAAACCCCACTTTTCAACCAATCTGTTGAGAAAATTCAGGTGCATTGTATGGAGATTCTGATATAGACCATCCTATATAATAATCATTAATCCGTCACCATTGTACATATATTATTATTTTCATTATTGTAGTTTGATGATTAATTATTGCAATAGCTAAATAATAATCACAAAGTTCACCTAAATTTATTTGATCCATGATTTTTTATATACTAATTTCTCCTTCCAAAATTGAATTTTTCAACTTAGGAAAATTATATATATCTATATATTTATACATATATACGGATTTGCTATGGCGCTCCAACTGTTACTGTAATAGAATTATTGCTCCGCTTTTTTGGCTGCATGAGCACTGGAGCAACAATTCAGTTACGGTAACGGTTGGAGCGCACCTTAGCAAAACCTTACATATATATATATACTTACATATATATCTAGATATAAATGATAGACTATGGTTCATTTTTAATGTACCAATTATCAGTTTTTTAAAAAAAATTTAAATGAATTAAAAAATAAAATATTTAATTCAAAACTACTCAAAATATTAAAAAGGAAGGAAAATAAAAATATTAAGAGGTGGGGTTTCATGGTGTTTTCTCTATTTACTCCGAAATCATTCCCCATTGAAAGAGTGCTATGGAGCACATTTTAAATTTCTAACGGTTAAAGTTAAACGATTAACTATCTTATTTTTAAAAAAAAAAAATTAAAATTTAATCAAGTATCTTAGGATTTAATTTATTCGTTTAGGGTTTAGTTTATAAAAAATATTTGGAAAAATAATTTTTTATAGAAGAATTATTTTTTCTTCACAACTCACTCTGTACGTCCAAAATTGAATTTTCCGTTTTAACTTGATAAACATATTAAGGAGTTCTTTTGACTTTTAAAATTAAAGCTACTAATTTATCCCTTCACACCTTGACATTTAGTTAATTTAAGATGATATTAGTAGAATTTGAACGAGGTCGCACCCTCGCCTTTTCACCCACTTGGATGTTCCCCCAAGGTACGATTCACAATCCTTTTGAAAAATGATGTCCTTCAAAATGTAGCAAATTAATTAATGATGTTTTTCACCCTCTTCTATGTAGCTAGAGACACATTAAGAATATTGATATCATCATATATATATACACATGTCTTATCGATGATTATAATTACTGAAACCATATATGAAAATGTAGTGATCATAAAATATTTAGTGGCTGTGTTTTCCACTGCAAGCCTGACATCGAATATGTTCATGAACCAAGAAATGACTACTGAAGATGAGTTGCTTTACTTCTTGTGCATGCAATGAACCAGAAATTCGAGGGCTTTCTATTTTAGTAGTATTTCTTGATAATGATGTCAGACAAGAAAATTTAGCCACCCTTTTGAAACCTCAGCAGGCATATATGTTAAGATGGTGGGCGGTGGCACACCATAATTTGATCTCTCACTTATTAGCCAAGATTCAAATTGTGTGTATTTGAAGGATTTAAGGTAACAATCATCAAGCATCACCCTTGAAAGATTCCGAAGATGGATAATAATTAGTACTTTGAATCCGGGTTTCCTAGAACATGTGCTGTCCCATAGTGAAATCCATCCAATTTGAGGTTGATGGCAAGGGTAATTATATGTATAAGGAAATATGTACATATAAGGGTAGGAATATAATATATACGTACATATATTGGCCAAATTAAAATTCCTATATATATTTGTACTTTTGAAATGACCATTGTGAATGGTCAAAAAATGGGATAGAAAGTAGAACAAAGGATTTTAATGGGTTAGTGCCACGAGTTCCCTCATTTGTCCAACCCTCTATTTATCCACTGTTTGTCTCTTTCATAATCATTTGGGAAGTGTCTTGATATGATACATAAGTAAATAATTAAAAAGATAATTTAAGGCATTATTGTAAAAGGGATAAAGAGTGAAGTGAAGGTTTTGCTAATAAGATTATTTTATTTATGATATTTTAAGTAATATATATATATATATATATATATATATATGATCATGTTATTTAAGAGGAATGAGTGTCTTAAAAAGGAGATATATATATATATATATATATATTTATATATATATAATTGCTATAAAATGCAACTGATGGAGCGCAATTGGAGTGCAACTGTTAAAACGACGTCGTTTTAACAGTGAAATAAATAGATGTATCCTTCAGACCCACTTATTTCGGTGCCAAAACGATGTCATTTTGGCAGTTGCTCTCCAACAATTATGTTTTATGGCAATTCTGTATATATATATATACAGAAATACATCGTGTGTGTGTGCGCGCCAACTTTAGGCAAGATTTGATATTCAACCTCTAACTTGTAAGCAGATGGGATGAGAATTTGCAATTATTGCATAAAATTCATTGTACTATATATGCTTTAAAAGTTAAGGAGAGTACATTACTTTCCAGATATCCTTTCTTCACCAACATTTTTCAAGCAAACTCCAAAAAATCAAGTGAAAAGATAAGAAGCTTTAATTATTATCATTTTGTTTTTTCTCAAAATATAAGTTCTTTAAATTTTTTAGTATCTGTCTTTCGTATTTAAAATTCAATTCAATTTAATTTTTTATTTCATTTGTCATGACCATCATCTTTTCTCTTGTTACCCTTCATAACCATTAAATAAATAATGGGGTAAACAGCAAAAGGTATAGTATAATTATGAATTGATATTTATAAAATCCATCTATTTAGAGACAAAAAGTTGAGATCAAAATAACATATAAATAAATAAATAAATATATATATA
>JAOXNR010000030.1:17990562-18023964 GCA_028571225.1 Parsonsia alboflavescens
ATATAAATATATATATATATATATATATATATATATATATATATATATATGTATATCCAAAAACAATTAAATTACTTGTAAATTATTTATGGAGTTAAGAGTCTAAAGTGGTATTTGTAAAAAAAGAGGTAAGAAAATAATTCTAAGGGAAATTTTTTTTCCAATCCGTTCCCGTTCAAATTTGGGGGGATAAAAATGCTAGGAATTAGGGAGGGGAGATTTCCCTCCATATTTGCTTCGTTTCTTTGTATATTTTCAATCAAATAGAGTAAATATTACATTCCCAACCTTCGATACCTCCTATTTTCATTATCACCTTACAAGTTCTTCATACAAAAATAAAGACTACTTTTGACTAATATATAAAAGGGTTCCCACATTTTTTTTTTCCATTAATGTAATAGGTAGATGCAAAATACTTATATTAATAATTTTATATCTATAAAGTAAGGGAGGGGGGAGAACATATCTTCATGATATTGGAAGATAAAACTTATATTTCCCTTTAATTTTTATATCAGTTGTATAGATTTTGTCAATATTAAAATGAAGTTTTTTTTGCCTCTTCAAATGTTCTAGGGAAAAGAACATTGAGAATGAAAGAGGAAAAAATATTTTATGGAGAGAAAGACATTAAAAATAATGGATAAAGATTATGGAAAATAATTTATAATATAATAGACAAGAAAAATGACACTAAATAACATATAATTAATTACGGAGGGAGCATAAAGTTACAAGTAAGAACAACTCAATTAAAAACAGGGAAATGATAATTTGAGTTCCTCGATATTTTATTTCTCATTAAAAAATTCTCCAATTGTAAACATTTAAATACATTACTAAAAAAACATCGATGAATATTAGAAACAGAATAATTCTATTCAAATTGAAAATCAAAATTGACTAAAATTCATCTTATTTGCGTAGTTAACACGATTAATTCCACGTACCCACATATGTATGGATCCGGTTACACATTTATGTACTATTTCTTATTACACTAATAAAAATCTTAATTATTATCTTTTATTACATTTTAATATTAAAACCTAAAAAGATCAACTAAATTCTAAGGAAGCCTTATCTCTTGGAATATATATTAAATTTCTATTAGTGTAATAAGAAATGACATTCACGTTAACAAAGATTGTGAGCCTATATGTATCATATAATGTGTGATAACTTTGTTATTTTTTGTCCCATAAAACATCCTAATAAGTTAAGTGATAAATATGAGTAAGCAGAATATCGAGATAAGTGCAACTTCATCAGACACTACATAAAAAAAATAAAATATAACAACTTTGTTGTTCTTCGTAACATTCCTCCCGGTATTTGTTGCCATCGCTTTCGCCCTAGTCATTTCATGGGTCAAAAGGAGAAGAGCATTATTGGCCAGTAGTAATCTCTAATCCGACTTAATTAGTATATTCTCATACAAAAACACCATTTTTCATTTTCTTAACAACTTTTAATTTTCAATTTCTTTCTCTTGTGCTTATAGCACGATACCAAGGAATATGATGACAAGTTCAGAAACATGTACAAACAATTGAAAATTCATTGATTGACGGACTATTCATCAACAAAAATCCCACGAAAGCGATGTGATGATTAGCAACCACTAATACGATACTTAGCATTAGTTAAGAAAGTCATTAATCGATTTAACATTTGTTTGGCAACTAGCCTAAAACACCACTATTGAGATATATGTTTTCTTCTCTTTATCCAAACTAGAAGTCCCATTCACTTCTTTTGTACTATGGGTTTTTTGTTACTTTACTAATGAACATATTAAAATATATTTATGTCCTATGATTCTATATTTTAAAAATAAAATTATTAATTTTGATCGTTAAAGATTGAACTGCACAATATATACGGAGTGCACACCATAGCATTACCCTATATATATATATACAAGAAAATTAGTAGCTAAATTTTGGAATGCTTATATTTTGATCAATATGTTTATGACAGAGTTTCATCTTAATTATTTAATTTCTTATCGTGTTAATGAAAGTAATATTGATCATTATTTGGTATAAAGATACCTAGACTTGATTCATCAATCAGTGGTTGTATTCTTTTATGCTAACTTGATTTATCAAAAAGTCAAACCTTCTTCAAATGTTATGACTTGTAAAATATGCTAGTCTCCATCCCAAAAAAGCAGATGTAATTAAGTGGGAGTTTTCAAATCAACAATTTGAGGTTTTCTCAAAATAGTTTCTTCCATTATTGGATCACAATAATGATTCTATAGTTCAATGATTGATTTTATAAGATTATTATAATAAATCATATATCTAATTAAATATATATATATTTATATTTATATATTTATATATAATACTCACTTTGTCCATAATTGAATGTTTATTTTCTTTTTATAGTTGTTCGTAATTGAATGTTTCATTTCCTAATAATTTAGTTAAACTTTTATTTAAAAAGTGATATTATAATGTTAAAATTAATTAAGTCAAATATTTTTCTTAAAATACATACTTATAAATCAAAACGAGACATTCAATTTTGAACATGGAGAGTATGAAAAATCATAAACTTTTCCTTGCATCTTGTTTTATATAATTTGCAGCCCCTAAATTGAAATATCATATGAAGAGAATTTGATTTTCTTTATATATTTACTTATGGAATAGATATATTCTATCCAAATTTGATGAGACACCTTAATAAAGTGGCTTTAATTGTGAGTGCACTGAAAAAGCATGGGAATTTCAATTTTCTTTTTCTTTTTTTTCCTTGACATTCATTTATATATATATCGAGAGAGAGAGAGGGGAGAATGCTATAGAGTGCTTAAGTTAAATCTCTAACGATCAAAGTTAATGGTTAATTATCGTTTATTTTTTAATAAAATAAAATAAAATTTAATCGAGCACTTTTAGAGTTTAGTTTATCCTTTTAGAATTTAATTTATAAAAAATATTTGAAGAAATAATTTTTTATAGAAGAATTTTTTTTTTTTTAATAACCGACCGTTAACTTTAACTGTTTGAAACCTAACTTAAACATACTATAAGATGTGTTCCGTAATACTCTATAGTATTACCCTATATATATATATATATCTATATGTATGTATGTATATATGCATACACACACTTTGAACCCTTGTCAAACCTTTTAGCAAATTATTTGTTTCAGTTGGATATATAATAGATAAGGCACACATCATTTTCAAATGCTTTACTCTTGTAAATTTGTTGCTTTGTCCTTCAGACCCCTGTCATTGAAGCATTTCAGATGCACTTAGATAAAATGGTTATACTGTACACAACCCTACGTAAATTTTGATTAATTTTGGAAATAAAATATCTAATTTTTGTGATTCAAAATAAAAATATGAACATTTAATTTAAATTAAGGATTGCATCGTGAAACTTCATCCATTTAATTAGAAAATTAGAAATACAGTTGATTTTTTTTCTCTTTTTTTTTATTGGACTTTTTAAATTTTCTTTTCTGATGAAATTAGATTAGGTGGGCCTTATAATTTGCTCGTTTATTTTGAATAAAAAGCAAAACTGATTCCTCGATCCAATTCTATTTACATTTCAATGGTCTAAATGATAGGTTTTTTATCTCTAATTATATATTTTTTTTAACCTCTTATTATACTCATTATCGATAGTTTGATGAATATTTGTTCTTCTTTTTTTTACCAACATTACCAATGTTTTCTCCCTCTTCGTAAAACTTTTTTTCTTCTCTTCTATTTTTAATGTCCGTATCTAATTAATAGGGAAGAAAACCTTATAACATGATTGAAAAAACTTATATATTTCTCATTCTATCCCTAAATACAAGTCATTTGCCTTTGGTGTTTTAATAAAATATCCTTTAATTATCCTTTCAAAAATCTGAATACCGTTTCATCATATAAAATTGAAGGGACAATGTAGAAAAAATACCTCCCAATACCTAATTAACTAACAATAATGACTTATAATTTGAAAGAGGAGTGTCGTTTTGCTCAAGCAATGTCACTGTAGTTTACTAAAATACCAAGGACAATAAATAAATAATTGTTTTATTATATAATTATCACACTATATTTTTATTATTTTATTAATAATGAACAAAAATTAGCTGAATGATAATGATATAAATTGTAAAAATTTTAAATGCAAAATAGATTTTTCTTTTCATAAAAATATATATTATTTGAAGAATAATGATGTTGCATGGATTGATTTGGTGCTATCTAATCTATTATAATATATAAAAGTAGAGTTGATTCATCAAATAATGCCACATAAGCTCATTGGATGCTCCGAATCTGTTGTTTACATAATTTGGAGAAAGAACATTAAATGACTTTTCAAATTTCCATCTTAAAATTATGTTTTAGGGATTTTTCTAATATCAAATCTTATATTATTATTTCCTCGAATGAACAAATTTTTTTTTTAATAAAACTATTCCTTTTCCTTAAAAACTCTTTATTTATCTATAACACTTTATTTATCTTCTATAAAATGATTCAATCATTCACTCATTTACACACAATTCGTTACTTTTTGTTTTTTCCCTCTACATTAATAGACTTCTACAAGTTCTCATCTTCATCGTATTCAAACTTCCATGAAAACTCTTTAGAAAAACAAGAGACTATGCAAAACTTTTATTTTCCTAACTTTTTCGATTTTCTTATCTTACTTTATATGTCAATATTTGATGATCAATCAGAATTTGTAGTCAAAATTGTATTTCAATTGGATGATAATAGCAATCATATAGAGTTCCAGAGAAGATATTTTAGATCTAGCCATTTATGTTTGTCAATTATACCTCTTTGTAAATTTTGTAAGTTGTATTTTTTTTTTTTTAATACAATGTTGATCCCTTTATCTAGAGAAAAGATACTGATGATTGCTTTACATTAATAAGAATAGTGGATATATTTATGCTATTATTATTGAATTTTCCTTCCTATATAGCCATTTATGTAGGTCAATTATACCTTTCGTAACTTGTATATATATATTTTTTAATACAATTTTGATCCTTTTATCTGGAGAAAATATTCATATTTCCTTTACATTATATAAGAATTGTTTATATATTTATGCTATTATTACTGAGTTTTCCTTCATTTATTTAACTTTGTAGCCTTATCTTTAATATAATTATCTTCTTATTTAAAATGATAGATCTCTCTCTCTCTCTCTCTCTCTCTTTTTTTTTTTGTTATAAGGCTTTCAAGTTTTTAATAAAAAACATTTACATATAAAATTTAAATTAGTATGACAAAATTATTTACAAATGCTGTAAATCACATTTTTTTAAAAGTCATTCATCTAAGATTTTTTCTTTTTATATTAAATGTCTCAACAATTTAATTTAAATAACTTTAGAGTAATATTTTTTAAAAATATTTTTATGATAATTGTAAATTAATACATTTAATGTAATATGTTATAGCTCGAGCTAGATGCGAGTATTCCACTAATATTTTAATATATAAAAATAGACTCAGTTCTCAGACAACTGACAATTCTTAGCTTACTAAAGCATCCAAATCATATCATTAATTGATTGGGAAGCAACACATATGTTTTTTTACTTTTAAATTTCCTATTTATTATATATTCGCTCAAAATCATATTTCAATTAATCTTTTAAGTAGAATCACCTCAGTTAGACGATTGAATTTTCCATAAAATTCTTCATTTTCCTATCATTATCGAAAATTTTTCATTTATCTCTATTATTATTTATCTAAAAAATAATTAAATAAATCTACTTTCCTCTTTACACAAGGTACAATGGGATAATAAATGTGGATATGGAAAGGAATCATACCTTAATTATATTTGGAGGACTCCAAATATTTGTTCTTTAATTTCTCTATAAAATAAAACTAATAATAATAATAATATTTTAGAGACTCTTCAATTTGTTATATATATATATATATATATATTTATATATTTATATATATCAAAATATAGAAAATAAGTCAAAAATTCTTTTATTTTTCCATAAAGATATTAAATTAGGATAAAATAAAGCTTTTCATAACTTAAAAAAAAACATAGTAAACAAATTTTTAATTTCTCTATAAACAACTTTTGAGTTTCTAATAAAAACATAAATAAAACTAAAATTTAAAGATCAGATTATTCATAATTGATGAAAAATTACAAAGAAGCATGAGGTGAAGGTTCTATATTTTTTTAATTATAAGAATCTTATATATATATTTAAATTTTAAATAGTTTAGTTTAAAAATTAAAATAAATTAATATGCTGCGCAAAACGCAGGTGTACATCTAGTTTTAATAATGGTCCAAACGTAGACAGGGCCAAATTTGGGGGTTAGCTTTGGGCAGTCTTGTAATGGTTTTTAAGACTTTACTCTTCTCAGATTTATGGTGCTTTGTAATGGGCCTTATGTGACCTTGCTGTCATAAATAAAAATGTTAAACTGTAAAATACTTTTCCTATTATTAAAATTTAAATATCATAAATTGTTTAATATTTTTATATTTTTTATTTAATTTAATTAAGTGTCACTTATATATGACTTAATTTTTTTGTTTTGAAAAATTGTGAATTTTATTTAAAATTGTAAAAAATAAATAATTAATATAAATTTATGACAGCAAAGTAGAATTAATAAAAATTCTTATTTAATTTAAGTAGCAGACTTGCAGTTTTTGATATCAAAGGTGTTTTAATTTACCTCAATGATGGAGTAAATATCAAAAATAAAATAACCACCGTTTCGAAGCCGAATTTTTGCTTCGGAAACTTCCCTCAAGATTTACAGTAGGTTCCATTTGTCTCCACCAAAACCCCGCCATTTTGTCCCGCCAATATTCTCGTTCTTAGCTTAACTCAAAGCATAGACCCTGGCAGTAAACCCTATATCCCGTCTCGCATTCGCTCACTGACGATCAGACAATAATTTCGAAGGATCAGAGGAGTTCTTTGGCAAACGACAGAGTCTTTGTCATCCTTCTGGTACAGTTCCTCCGCAATGGATGAAAGTTTTGATGACCCAAAGTTGCCGAAGCAAAAATTCGGTAATATCAAAGCTTTAAGCTTTTTTTATTTTTGGCTATATATATTTTTGAAATGTTGATTTATTTATTTTGAGATTGAAATGAGAATGCATTTGTTCTATGAAACAACTCTCTCTCTCTCTCTCTCTCTCTATATATATATATATATATATATATATATATGTATTTATTTATTTAAATTGTTTTATTTTTTGGTGTTTAATTTCGAAGATGCTAAGCAAGCACAAGGGCTCCTAACGTTCTTCAAGACCCTGCCAAGTGTAAGAATACTTTTTCTGCCTGTTACTATTTTGCTACCTTAATTATTGGGATAGACCATGAAATTTTGCTCTAAACCCTAATTAATTTTGCAGGATCAGCGGGCAGTTCGTTTTTTTGATCGGCGGGTAGCTTTTCTATCTATCAATATTTTTTTATTCCTTTCGTGTGATTTTTATTTTGCATATTCATCAAATTTTCTGTCAATTTATGTGTTGGGGATATGTCTGGTAATTTATGGTAGTTTGAGTTGATTGAACTTTATTGTATACTGATTCTGATGTTAGCATGTATTGTCGCTTTGTGCTTTGCTGTTGAAGCTTTACGCCCTTATCTATACACCTTTCGTATAAAAAATCAAAAGACAAGTTAGATTATGTTGTCTGGGAGGCCCATTAACTTCTTTGTTATTGAGCATTGTCCTCAAAATAAAAATCTCACCTTTGAATGTTACTCAGAGGATAAATAGAGAGAAATCAATTTGAACTGACTTCTTTTGAATATGCTTTCAACTAGTAATGGCATTTTGTGTTTCCTAGTTGTTAATGCTTTCCAAAACTTTCTGCATGCATTTGACTTGGTTAAGGTTGTTTTTTTCATCATCAGGACTATTTCACAGTTCATGGAGAGAATGCAACTTTTATTGCAAAAACTTATTACCACACAACTAGTGATGTTTCTAGTGTTAGTGTGAGTAAAAACATGTTTGAGACAATTGCCCGCGACTTACTCCTGGAGAGATCTGATCATACTATTGAATTATATGAGGGGAGTGGATCAAGTTGGAGGCTTGTCAAAAGTGGAACTCCTGGAAATCTGGGCAGTTTTGAAGACATTTTATTTGCCAACAACGAAATGCAAGATTCCCCAGTGATCGTGGCTCTAGTCCCCAACTTCCGTGAAAATGGACGCACTATTGGCTTAGCTTATCTGGATCTTACTAAGAGAATTCTTGGACTGTCAGAATTCCTTGACGATAGCCATTTTACTAATGTTGAGTCAGCTTTAGTTGCTCTTGGTTGCAAGGAATGTCTTCTGCCTTCAGAGAGCTCCAGAGCAAGTGAGTGCAAATATTTGCATGATGCCCTATCAAGATGTGGTGTGATGGTATCTGAAAGAAAGAAAACTGAGTTTAAAGGAAGAGATGTTGTCCAAGATCTTGGCAGGCTTGTTAAAGGGTCTTTAGAACCAGTTCGAGATTTAGTGTCTGGATTTGAATTTGCACCTGGAGCTTTGGGGTCAATACTATCCTATGCAGAACTACTTGCAGATGAGAGCAATTATGGGATCTACACAGTCCACCGGTACAATCTTGATAGTTACATGAGATTAGATTCTGCTGCCATGAGGGCTCTTAATGTTATGGAGAGTAAATCTGATGCCAACAAAAATTTTAGCTTGTTTGGTCTCATGAATAGGACCTGTACTGCTGGAATGGGTAGGCGATTACTGCACATGTGGCTGAAACAGCCGTTGCTGGATGTAAGTGAGATAAATTCTAGGTTGGATTTAGTACAAGCATTTGTGGAGGATACGGCACTACGCCAAGATTTGAGGCAACATCTCAAAAGGATATCTGATATTGAGCGACTAGCACGGAACCTTGAGAAAAAAAGAGCAGGATTGGTGCATATTGTAAAGCTTTATCAGGTGCTCTATTTTTCCTGAGACTTTTTTGTTGCTTTCTTTTTCTTTCCAATGTGCATTCAGCAATTTCTTTTGTATCTTACCTAGATGTATTAGTAGTTTTATAATTTGTTTCTAATAATAAGATGAAGGGAGATTGGTTATTGTGGTACCTTGAGTTTTGTCCAAAGTCAACTGTCATACCCAATCCTTTTTTTCAACTTATTTAGTACCCAAACAATTTACGTTAAGCCAAACTGCTACTTCTGATCACTTTACAACTTTTTTTCGGCCAAAAAATCATGTGAACCACACGTGCCTCCCTTCAGCATTCAAGAAAAGGGCAAAAATAGACATTTCACTACTTTTTTTCATCCAAACCGTTTTCCCCAAATCGTGCCTAAATTAACAGAAATCACTTGCAAAGGGTTTGGAGGGAAAAAGTAGTGAAATGTCTATTTTGCCCTTTTTCCTGAACGTTGAAGGGAGGCATGTGCGGTTTACGTGATTTTTTAGCTGGAAAAAAGTGGTAAAGTGATTGGAAATGCCAGTTTGGCTTAACGTAAATTGTTTGGGTACTAAATAAGTTGAAAAAAAGGATTGGGTGTAACAGTTGACTTTGGGCAAAATTTAAGGTACCACAATGACCAATCTCCATACACACTCTTTACTGGACTGCACCTAATCTGTTGAATAGGCTTAATATGTTTGCTTTAGTTTAAAGGCTATAGTCAGGTGACAGTTTTTTTCTATTTGTCATTTCATATTTTATGCAAGCCATCTCAGAATAGAAAAGTTAATTCTTTCATTAAGAGTAGGATAATCTATGAGTTCATTTCCTCCATGTGCAGTCAAGCATCAGGCTTCCATATGTCAAAACTGCCCTGGAACGATATGATGGGCAATTTGCAGTACTGTTGAAGGAAAGGTATCTGGATCCTCTAGAGTTTTGGACTGATGATGATCACTTGAATAAGTTCATTGGTCTTGTTGAAGCTTCAGTAGATCTTGATCAACTTGAAAATGGAGAATACATGATTTCACCAGGCTATGATTCAAATTTATCTTCCTGGAAGAATGAGCAAGAATCACTGGAAAGGCAGATACATAATTTGCACAAACAAACTGCTAAAGATCTTGATCTACCTCTTGATAAAGCTCTTAAGCTAGACAAAAGCACACAATTTGGGCATGTCTTCAGGATTACAAAGAAGGAAGAGCCTAAAGTGAGGAAGAAGCTCAATACCCATTTTATTCTTCTTGAAACTCGAAAGGATGGGGTAAAATTTACAAACTCTAAGCTCAAGAAACTTGGGGATCAATACCAAAAGATACTTGAGGAGTATAAGAACTGCCAAAAGGAACTTGTCACCAGAGTTGTTCAGACTGCTGCTACATTTTCAGAGGTATATACGAGTAATCTTCCTTTTTTGAATTGCTGTGGCTACCTGGATTCATTGAGTTCTTTTTTATTTTAGAGACACATGTTAGTTACCTGGATTCATTAAGTTCCTTTTCAGGTGTTTGTGGGTGTGGCTAGCTTGCTTTCAGAGTTAGATGTCCTGCTTAGTTTTGCAGACTTGGCATCCAGTTGTCCCTCTCCCTATACAAGACCAGAGATCACCCCTCCGGTAATGTATCACTAGTTATGCATGTTTTTAGATAGGATAGTAAATACTTTCTTTCTTTTAAAGGAAGAACATTATGCTTAGCCTATGGCTCATCCAAACAGGATGTTGGAGATATAGTATTAGAAGGAAGTAGACATCCATGTGTGGAAGCTCAAGACTGGGTGAATTTTATACCTAATGACTGCAAACTGGTGAGGTCTTGAAATCCATCTTTGTTTTTCTTTCCCCCAGAATTTTTTTTTTTTGAACTGAAGTGACTAGTTATGTTTTTTAATTTGTTCCCTCCAGGTCAGGGGAAAAAGTTGGTTCCAAATTATCACAGGGCCTAATATGGGTGGGAAATCCACATTCATCCGACAGGTGCATTCTTCTATTATGTTTGTTGGTAACCAAAATTTTGTGATGTGTATCTGTTGAGTCTTTACCGGTCCTTTCTGCATAGCAAGGAGGATTCACATGCACCTGAAAATGGAAACTCATGGCTATAGTGTTATCATTAATGATGTTGTTCCTAATAGTAATAACTTTTATATTAATTGGACTTTGATAATATAATTACAAAGGCTGAGAATACATCACTTTCTTGATGGAGATGGAAACTATATGATTTGAGTACTCACATTATCATATCATAGTCTAAGGATAATTTCGCTAAATTAAGTTGCAGAACATGTCTCCTTTCCCGGCAACTCCTCCAGTCCATTTGTGCCTATAAAGCAGATATGTCAAAAACTCACGTGCGTGAATAGGTTTGGCAATATTACATACATTAGAAGAAGGGAATTGGATGTGTTGGTATCATTGTAAATTAACTTTTCCTTTCAAATTTACAAATATTTTTATGACATTCTCAATTACATTGACCCTGTGCTCAACAAAGGAAAAGAATGGATGTGCTGTCCAAATTTACTCCATCTAATTGCAGTCATTTCCCTATTTGTACTTGCAGATTGGTGTAAACATCCTAATGGCGCAAGTTGGTTCATTTGTTCCTTGTGACAAAGCTAGCATTTCCGTTCGTGATTGTATTTTTGCTCGCGTTGGTGCCGGTGACTGTCAGGTTGATTTATTTATTTATTTTTTTAAATGATGTAGTCTAATTTTCATGGACTGTCTTAGGAGAAAAGGAACAAAGGAAGTTGAGAAGAAGTGTTTTTTTTAAAAAAAAATTCTTTTATATAAAAATAGGAAATAAGGATGCTAATAAGTAGGTCATTTCATTTTTTTATTCTACCTTTTTCACTTGAACAGCTTCGTGGAGTTTCCACTTTTATGCAAGAGATGCTTGAGACTGCATCAATTTTGAAAGGAGCAACAGAAAAGTCTTTGATAATTATTGATGAGTTGGGTCGGGGAACATCAACTTATGATGGATTTGGTTAGTTTTACTTGATATATTTCATCTGCAACAATATTCTTTGCTTGTGATGGTGTTCGTTTCTTGCCTTTGAACTAGTATGCAATTGTCTTCTTCTGTATGACATAGTTGAGTTAATGATTTTCTGAATTGTTAAATCCCATAGTCTACCTAGTAAATTCATAACCTTATTCTCATGTAATAATCAGGTTTAGCATGGGCCATCTGTGAGCACATAGTTGAAGTCATAAAAGCACCTACCTTGTTTGCAACCCACTTTCATGAGTTGACTGCTTTAGCTCATAGTGGAAATGAGGGATCTACGAAGAGTCTTTCTGCTGTAGCTAATTATCATGTCAGTGCACACATTGATTCAGCGAGTCGCAAGTTAACCATGCTCTACAAGGTGGTCTTTTATTTTTACACTTCTCATTTATATAATGAGATATGCAAGCATGCTCTTATCCTCAAAGCTCTTTTGCAGGACACCATGGTTTTCTATTTTCTTTTAGAAATCTTTTCAGAAAACAAATGAAAAAGGAAAAGCAAGACAGTTTTACATTTGTCAATGGATGATGCTGAAACCTAAACTTTTTAATTTTTATCTTTTGCTGGTTGGAACATTTGATGAATTTCCCTTTGGCAATCGAGTATGTTTATTATTGCACCCTGACATTTCCAGGTTGAACCTGGGGCCTGCGACCAAAGTTTTGGTATTCATGTTGCAGAATTTGCTAACTTTCCTGAAAGTGTTGTCATGCTTGCCAAGGAAAAGGCTGCTGAATTGGAAGACTTTTCACCTGTAGCTGTTGTTCCAGATGATGACAAAGAGGTATTTTAGTTTGCTGTTAAAAATTTCAGGTTGCTGATTATCTAACTGCCTAATTTTGTCCTTTGCATCATCACAAAAATGTATCATCCACATATGGGGGTAAGATAGCATATTTAACGGCTACATGCTTATGCATCAGTTGCATATTAAGAAAAGACATAGTTTTATTGAGGATTTAGGCTATTTATTTGGAAAGCAATTTTACTTTTACTAGAACACAACATTATTTCATTTTGAGGTGTGCGTATGTGTATGTATAATTTCCAAAACATAGACTGCAGACATAGTTGATTCAATTTATGTCAGATTTTACGTGCAGAACAGAGTCTTGAGAGGGAGTTGATGTAATGATGTACCTATCACAGCTTTGCAGAATTGATTTAACTTTTTTACATATTTATTTTTTGTTGCTCATGTCTGTAATAAGTTATTTATGCACAAGGGTGGATTTTTCTTTTTCTTATCATTTGTCCTTTTCTCTCACCTGCATGAAATGAGTTTTTCATCATATTGTTTAGAGGCTGCATTTACTTAGTATGATGTCTCCAGTACTTCATACATTTCCTGTGGGAGTTACCAGCAGAAAACAGATCACTTCAACACACCTAGACAACTTAATTATTTATAGCCAAATCCAAATTCATCTTTTGACAGCTCTGTTGCCAAATGTGTGCTCACAATGCTTTGGATGGAAATTGCTGAGAAATCAGTTTATTCTGAGAAAATTATTAATTATGGTGATGATGATTACAGGTATCAACTAAGAGAAAGAGGGAATTGGATCAAGAAGACATTTCTAGAGGGGCTGCCCGGGCTCGCAAATTCTTAAAGGATTTTTCGGAATTGCCATTAGATTCAATGGACTTTAATCAAGCTCTTGAACATGTCAATAAGTTGAGAAATGAATTGGAGAAGGATGCAACAAATTGCCGATGGCTTCAGCAGTTTCTCTAGTTCTCTCAACATAAGCATATTTCCTATTTATCCTCGGTACAGTTCCAGACTTTTATTCGGGCTCAACCATTATAGGCATCTTTCTATCTACCTCTGCTTCTCCTGTCTAGTTTGCTGGCTGCACTGGTCTAGAAGTCTTGAAAAATGCTAATGTCGAGTGATCTTGTTGAGATCTTTTTTGTATGTTGTCAATACTTATTGAGTGTCTGTCTGCCAATCCTCTTATGTGCTTAATAGCACGGTCGCCTTTTGCACATATAAATATAATTCTGCCTAGATGACACTAGCTAGGTTTTATTAGGATGTGCCCTTTTTCACCTTTGGCGCTTCCACTTTTGCTTCAAGAATTTTAATTTGTGCACGGATTGGTTGTTCAAACAATTAGGCCCATTTGTATGGACTAAAAAAGAAATACCTCTTGATAGTGTCTTTTTTCTTTTTCTTTTTCTGCTTTGAAGGGAAAATAGTTAAGCTTTTTTCTGATTGGATATGATCATGTACAGTGTCATTTGATAAAGTTCGTGTGAAAAATTACTTTTAAAAATTGTATAAAGAATTTCTATTCATATTCATTTTTTAAAGAAATCAATGACAATTTATGTTTACATAAGTTACTATATATTCCATCAATATAAATTATTTTAACTAATTATAAGTTATTATTAATAATTAATTAATTAGATGTTTGATCATATTTTTTTTTATATTATCTAATGGTGTTTAAAAATAAATAAATAAATTTTTTGACCTATGGAGCATCAAAAAGGTCAACCCATTAGACAGAAAATGATTAATCGTTTTTTCCCCCTCTTTTATCTTGTGAGCTGTCGGAGTTTTCAAGATTTAAGATTCCTAAATATCTTCAAATGAAATTAAAAAATGCTATTATTATTTATCCTCCAATCCAAGAAGCTACTTGACAAAAGAGAATTGATATAAATATAAATATATATGTATATATATATATATATATATATATTTTTTTTTCAGAGGAAAAAATTTAGAATTTGAGAAAGATATTTAGGAAATATCCAAAAATCCCATACCCTTCTCCTTTTTTTATATTTCTTGGTGGTCTGTTGTTTTCCATGGACAAGAACGGATGAACCTTTTCTTTTAGATCTTTTTTTTTTTTTTAGGAATGATTTATTTTTTGATATTCAAAAAAGTTGGCAGCCATATATATCATATATGGTCCCCGTGGATGTTATTTTGAAGACATGTGGCGGGTGCCTCTTTTCATTGGACAACAAAATCTGATATTACTCTATGATCAGTAAACTAATAAAAATCCAGAATTTTTAAAAATTTGTACTATTTGTGCAATAAAAAAAATCCTAAAGGTTAAATAATAATAATAGAAAATTTAAAATGATAACAATAATTATATTTATATAAAAGAATAAATCTGAAGGGTGTGTTTGTACCATTTTAATTAATGACAAAAAGGCAAGATCCATCGAGACATTCATTCATTTGATTAGCCTTGGATGTCCAGAAAACTCAAAACCATTTGTCTTTTCTCTCTTTCTTTCTTTTTCTTTTAACCATTTTCAATTTTTATTTTTATTTTTTATGTATGTGATAATCTCAATTTTGATTTAATCATTATCATAATAGCTTATAATCTTACAGGAACACAAATTTATCACTTATTTAAATTAGAACCACGAAATTGATGTGCTGAAAACAGTTTCCCTTGTTGGATAGCAAAAAGGTTTCTTTTTTAAAAATTATCAATAAAAATTTTAGCTTGGGATTAAGGTGAAAATTTTAATTAATTTTACTTATGCTTAATATTTTTTTAAATCGTTCCAATCCCACGACTATTAGTATAAAATGCACCTAAAAATGTGACTTAGGGTTTGTTTTGCATGCAAATGTCGGGGAGAAGGACTCAATTTACTTCCCTAATGAAAGTAATTACATTTACTTCAATTCTGTATGATATGGGTGGGGGGAAGTAAATAAGATTTTTTTTTTTTTTTTTTAACATAGTTGTATTGAAAATGGAAGGGAATGAAAATTAAAATTTTTTTTACTTCTATTCCAATTTGAATAAATGATCGTTGTAATATGATTTTTTTTTTCTGCAGAATATCACTTTATATATCTATATAAAAAACATTTTATAATTTTTTACACTTCATTATGGTGTTAATAGTAATAAATTAACAAATAATATACTTAAATATTGCATTTAATTTTAAATAAAAATTATCATCATAATTATTAATCAGTAAATATCTTGATATTTCGTAAGGAAAAGAGAGATTTGTTAAAAATTAAAAGAGTAAGAAAGTAATCTTATATGAAGTAAATGGTTAATCCAGCTAAATATAGAGGGATGAAAAATCTTATATGGAGGGAGAAGAGGTCTCATCCCCGTTTAATCTTATATGGAGGGAGAAGAGGTCTCATCCCCGTTTACTTCCGTGCTCTACTGATATCTCTAACCAAACAACTTAAAAATGCACATTTACTCTCTAAATTATCTACTTTTCTCGAATACTTCTTGTTTTCATTCCTACCAATGCAAACCGTTAATGATTGGGAGGTAAGAATTATAACACATAAGCGATGGGTTTGCAAACTCTAATCTTGCTTCCTTATAGGCTAAATACATATTCAAATAAAATAGTTGAAATGTGGGTAAATATTACCTGACTATAATAATAATAATATAAAAAAAATACATAATAATATAAAAAAAAAATACATGTATTAAAAAAAAAAAAAAAGCTGCACGCAAACGCGGTTGGATCGAGGAGTTACTTTGGCGTGAACGCTAAGGTTGCGAAGATCAACTAATTACGCCAGAAAAAATTAAAATTATATAAAAATCACTTTCTCTTGTTTTCCTTCTTTCACATCATTCCAGAAAAGGACAAAATATTTTTGGTTTTATGTTATTTATGGGACGGTCCTATTTTGCCCACCATCATGTTATATATATTATTACTCTCTCGAAATTGAATGTCTCGTTTCATAAATTAAAAAAAATTTTATTATGAAAGTTGACAATGTAATATGTTAATAAACTAAGTCAAATCTTTTTTATTAAAATGAATGAAAGTTAAGGTATAATATTTAATTCTGGACGGAGAGAGTACTTTTCTTTCTACTCATTTTAATTAATTATTTTAAAAAATACCGTAACTAAATGCTTATTTTAAATTTCAAAAAGACACTTAATATTTTTTATTCTATCATAATCTTAATAAATTAGGAGGAAAAAAAAGAGAGAAAAAGTTTCTCTCTTTGTTCGAATTTGATCTATTTCAAAATGTCTAAAATTAAATGTCTCACTTATTCAAATGGATAAATTTTTAATATAAACTTTCATTAACAACCCTTTTAATTTAAGAGATTACCATTCACATATTTAATGGTGTCACCACTGATTACATTAAGAGGTAAAATGGTGAATTGCATCTCTAAACTATTTTCAACTTTCAACGTAGATTCTTAATTTTTTTCTTGACATTTTAGGTCCCCAAAAATTTTTTTATTTGTAAGATAGGTCCTTTTACCAATTTTACAGGTCATTTTTTCAGATAAAGGGTCTATTTTACAACTCAAAAACGTTTTAAAAAAATTTTAAGGACCAACATTGCAAATTAAAATAGTTTAATGATGAAATTCATCGATTTGTTTAACAAAAATAACTTAACAAATTAAAAATTTTGTGATAACATTTAATAATGCAAAAAGTATAATAAAACCCATATTTAGTATTATAATGATTGTTTGGACGAGGTTTTTTTTTTTTTAATAAGCACTTCATTAAAAAAAATCATTTGGTTTGAATTTTTTTAAAAAGCTAAAAAATGATAAAATTTAGCTTATTTTTAAATCAACTTTTCCAATCATTTTTCTCAAGCATTTTTTTTATTAAAGAAAAACACTCTGTATTTTCCATTTTTTTCTTTTTTTTATATTTTTTTCTTTTTATTGTTCACTATTATTTTTATTTTTCTTTGGCATTATTATTCGCTTATTTTATTTTCTTTCATTCTTCAATGCTTTATTTTAAAACTAAATAATTTAAATATAATACATATTAGTTCAACTTAATTATATTTCTATAATAAAATTTATTTTAATTTTATAAAAAAATAATATCAAAATATTTTAAATTATTAAAATTTTTTATCTAAATTACTACATTCCAATAAGAAACATTTTAATTTAGAAGATCAGCTTTTTTAAAAAATATATATATTGTAAAAAAAAATCAATAAGTTCTAAATTTAGTTAATCGTGAACAATTGGTTTTAATGTTTAGTTTATTTAATATCTAAAATAGTTGGTAGTTTAGATTTTCGTTAAATAAATTGACTGATTTATTAAAATATTTAAATTTGTAATGTTAGTCCTCAATCTTTATTTTAAACATTTTAGGTCCTCAAACATTTTTCAAATAGTAATATAGGTTCTTTGATAAAAAATAATAAAAAAAAGACTTATAGAATTGGTAAAAGGACATCTTTTACAAATCAATGTTTCGGGACATAAGCTGCTCAGAAAAAAATTGATGACCTATATTGAGTAGAAAATAGTTTAGGGATGAAAGTTGCCTTTATTGACAACCCTTTTAATTTAAGAGATTTGCATTCACTTATTTAATGGTGTCAAGACTAATTACATTAATAAAAAAGACAAATTGATAATTTTTATATAAGTCAAAATTCTCTTTGTAACTTTTTGTTAACTAAAAATAAGATATTTAATTTAGTATTGACTAAAAATAAAATAATTTGAAGAATTTTTTTTTTTTTGAAAATGTAAAATTACATCCATAGAAAGGACCTCGCAATAAAAAAAATCATTTCTATTAAGATGGGCCCACATATATGATCCCTACAAAACTAGCACCTACCTATCTCAAATTCTTCATTTTCTCTATTATTTAATTTAACTAGCATAAATAGTCGTGACATACGAGAAAAGTTATCAAAGATTGTTGTTATAAAATATAAAATAATAAAAATAAATATGAAAATGTAATTGAAAAAAAATCATTTAACTTATCAACCATCATCCATTTAGATTAATATTATTTTAGGATAAAATCAAAAATTCAAATTTAGCAAGTTATGATTAAAATTTGATATTGTTCATAATTAATTTTTGAAAAATTGGTAAGTTTAGTTTCCAAAATTTAAGATTTTGGTGGTTTTGATCCCCTTTAATTCTTTTTCTTTTTGGTTTATTTGATCCTCAAAATATTTTTGAGTCGTGAAATATATCCTATTTCACTTTTCGAGTGAAATTTGGCACCACGACGGTGGTACCCTCTGCCCGCCCATGGCCATCACCGCTCCGCCAATTGAATATACTATGAAAATAGAAGTTTGCCCACAAATAATGCTAAGAGATATTAAGAATCCCACACCACAAGTATATATACAGAAAATTATACACCAGGTAATAGTAATAATTGAGAAATAAATACACAAAGCGATTACTTAAACGGCGGGGGTTTCTATTTTCTATTGACCTTCTTGTATTTTCTATTGAAATCCAAATGTACACCAAGAAGTTGAGCACGCTGAGAATTGCCTGAAGCAAGTCAAAATAATCGAGATGGCCTCGATTCAAGTTGTCAGGAATCCGTCCAACTTCCCATTCTTCTTTGTAATCTTGGTTACAATGGTAATCAGAAGGGTGCTCAAGTAATTCCCCACTGCAGCTGTCGTTAAGATAGTGCTGACGACAGACTTCTCAGAGCATCGGGCGATTCGTCATAGAAGAACTCCAGTTGCCATGAAAGTGAAAACTTCAGCATATCCAACCCAGAAAGTGAACGTGAAGTTACAGGCATACCCTTCGTTTCTAATCTTTTTAATTTTTAATTTATTTAAATTTTGGACTCAATTAAAACAGTATTGAACTTGTATCGAAAATGTGAAAAATGACTTATTTCACAATTCAAAAAATATTTTGGGAATCAGATCAACCATGAAAAATTAAAGGGGATCACAGCTATCAAAACTTTAAATTTTGGGGACGAAACTCACCAATTTTATATATATATTTTTTCCTCAAAAGAAAAGTCTTTTACATTTATAAATATTGCCTTTGAGATGATTTCAATTAATTAAGACCATATTAGTTTATATAGTTTTAAAATTTATTATTGATATTTATAAACTTATTATATATTAAATTCATATTTTTTTCATGTCATTGTATTTTAAAATGTTTTTATTCAAATACGATGATTGAACTTTTTATCTTTAATAAGCAAATGCTTTTTAATTGTTACCGTGGGTGTTTATTTTGCGCTGGTGTTTATAATTGTATTCCATTTGTTTAATTTGATAAAAATATAAAAAATATGTTTTTTTTTTTTTGTAAAAAAAAAAAACTTGGAATTGTCCTTCTATATTTAAAAAAATATTAAAAATTAAGAAAAAATAACCAAACGTGTCATCTACCACTTGTTAAATTAATATCTTTATGAAAATTCAAAACTTATTTTCTCCATTTATTGCATATTAAATCCATATTTTTTTCAGTCACTGTATATTAAAATATTTTCTCTCAAATACGTTGAATGAACTTTTTATCTTTATAAATCAAATAAATGAATGCTTTATAATTACTACCTGGGGGTGTTACTTTGCGCCGATGTTTATAATTCTATTCCGTGGGTTTAATTTGATAAAAATATGAAAAATCTTTTTACAAATAAAACAAATCAAAAATTGGAATTGTCCTTTGATATATATATATATATATATATATATATATATAAAGATTTAAAAATAAAAATCTGAGAGCAAAAATCAAACGTGTCATCTAACACTTGTTAAAATTATTATCTTTATGAAAATTTGAAAATCCTCCGCCACACCCCAGTAAAAAACATCAATGAATCCTTTTTTTTTCATTTTAATTTATATAAATTACTTTTTAAAAAATATGAAAAATAATAATTTTAATTTATTGAATATTGAATAAATTAAATTTATATTAGTTCCTCGAATTTTAAAATTTATTTAATTTTATGAAGTGAATCATGGTAATAAGTAAACGTTATTAAATATAATTTTAACTAATGTTATTTTCATTAAAAAAAATTATTTCATAAAATATGTTGTATGTAAATTCCATTTTTTTTTTGTTATCTTTAAATCTTATTTTATAATTATAACTATTTACTCAATAAGTTGAATGAACTCTTTTCATTTTTATAAATTAAATTAACTAAATAATTTTTATATTAAATATTCTTATCATTGTAGAATACAAACAAATGTATAAAAATATAAGATTGTTTAAATACTCTTTAGTATTTTATTTATTTTACTGAGAAGATAATTAAAATTATTAATTTATTAATTTTTTTTTATGTAAAACATTGTTGGTTGGGCTCTGCAGGTTAGAATATATGACAAGTTTCACACCTCGTCTTCTTTTTTGAATAATTTTATAAATCCAGTTAGATATTTGACATTTGGGCTAGAATTTTTTTTTTTTTTTTTAATAATAGTATGATGATTGGTAATGATCAACTCTTATCAATTCATATTTAAGTAATTTCAAAAGAAATTATTTTAGAAGGAAAAAAAAAATTTTTTTTAGTGGTGTCCAGATCAATTTGCATGTATATCGATATTCCGTTTATCCGGAAGGGGTTGGTGGGATTCGAACTTAAGATATATGGTCTACGCAATCGCTACTCCATCCATTTGGATGTCTCTGAAGAGACATAGAAAAATAATTAAGTAATATAGTCTTTTATATATAAATTAATATATATACAATTAAGATTAAAATTTAGAATGATAATTAAATTCAGAATATTTTTTGTAACCTTTAGTCAAAATGATATATTATTTGTGGTAAAAAATTTAATTTTATAATTTATTCATTTACAACCGAAAGTTAGTACTATTCTTATTTTAATATGCTTTAAAATTAAAATCATATTTTAAAAAATAAATATTTTAATTTAGAATTTCACTAATAATTTTCTTAATGAAAGAATTTATAATCCACCATCTTATCAATTTATATTCCTCTAACTCATTTGATGCACCTCTAAATATTAATTATAATAATGATAGTTTGGTAATTTAAAAGAAAACAAGTCAGGCTTTTTTAGTTTAGTAAAAAACAATAATACTTGAAATTGAGAGATTTTGAATTCAAAATGTGATTAAAGTCGGTGAGTGTAAAAAAACACCAAAAAATACTCCTTAAATTTTACATAAAACTATAAAAGAGGGGAACATTTGATTGCAACTTGAGAGATTATATTAGTATTTTATTTAGAGAAAATATGGAAAGTGGGAATATGAATAGAATCAATGGATTTGCTTGCCCTCTATAGGATTTTTTAGCAGACATCATTTAGTGTTAGTATAATTTATTATTATTATTATTATTTTGCAAAAAGAAGTATTCCCTTAAAAAGCAATTTTTTACTTTTTAATGACTACTATATAACACACTAGCTATAAATTAAACTTATCTTAAAAAGTTTTCAGTCAAACACATTTGATTAATAGTTTCTTCAATACTTTTGGGAACAAATTTTAAAAAAAGGGAGTCCGAATAAATAATTTTACAATTAAATTTTTTTATAACACTCGAAGATATACACACATATATATATATATATGTATGTATAAAGTATTATTATAATGACCTGTAAACTAATTTATCTAAATCTATAAAAGAAAATCAACAATTAATTTAATAGAATAAAATATTTTCATCATTTAGATAAAAATATATTCTTTCCTTTTTAATTTAATAATAATGAAATTTTTTGTTAATTTTTAAATTACCATATGCCATGAGACACCTATGAAATTTTATTAATATATTAAAAAAAATTAACGTAATTAATATTTATCGATTTAAAATTGATTTCATTATATGACATCTTTTATAGTATCTATTAAAATAATACAACATACATATCTCTATAAAAATTCATCAAAAATAATTTAAAAACACATTATACTTTGATTGGTGGAATAGAAATTTACCTGCTGTTTCCCCATCCTCACTTTAAAAACCTAATTTTAAAATCATATCTGATACTTATAATAACAAACACTCCAAGGTAGAAAAAGTTAAAACTTTTGCAAATTCCATTCTCTCTCTCTCAGCAAGTCTTCGTGTCTATATACGTATATGTATTTTAATAGTATAATCTATATATATATATATATATATATATTTATATAAATAGCATCATTGTATTTCACTGTGTGCGTCTGAAAGAGTGAAGAAGAGGGGAAGGATGAGCACAAGCTGGCGAAGAGTGGGAAAAGCATTGCAGGCACTTGCTGCCCACAGTTTACTCCTCTGCTTCTCTCTATTGCTTGTTCTCAAGCTCGATCATGTTGTCTCCTATTCTTGGTGGTTCGTCTTATTATTATTATTATTATTTTTAATTTTAATTTTGGTTTTCTAATTTTGTTTTTGTTTTCTTTCTCTGTCATTTTCTTTTTCCGGGAGATGTACGCTAATTTAAGGTTTGTAATTTGATGGGTTTTTTGAATGTTTTTGGCGTGGTTGAGCTTTGATTAGTTTTAGATAAATTTTGATTAGTTCAAGAGTGAATTATAAGGATCACTGGGAACTGAAGTTTGGATTTTTGGATTTTTTTTTTAATTTGTGAGTTTTTTCTAAGGGAGCCATGCGAGAAAGCTGTTCAATTTGGGATATTGATGGATGGTTTCCCTCTATTGATAAAGAATTCTAAAGCATTCTTTTGATTATCGAATGGTTATTCAGAAATCTATGATCATGTCATCAACAATTTATGGTTCCAAGTTTTTTTATGAGTTGAGATGAAAATTGAATAGTTTATTTTCATGAGCCATAGCAGTGTTGCTGTGTTTGTTGGTCAATTGAAATATGTTCTATTTTGTCAACTTGCATGGTTCGAATTTGTTAAAATTTGACAATCAGGAGGCTCAGGAGTTCAGAAATAACTTTATTTTGTGCCTCAACTTCTGTGTACTACCTCTATCAAATCCATCTTGGTGGTAGATTGTAAACATTGTTATGGATTCTTAGAGCTGTCTTTTTTTATGTATTTAAGATTAATTTCTGATTTTTCCAAAAAACTTCATTTTGTGTGAGTTATGACTCCCTTACTGTATAAGTGCCATATTGCATTTATTTAGAGCATTTATAAGTGTTAAGCCTGCGCCAGTATTACTGTACTTATGCACGTACATATATGCTTGCTTTCTTATTTTTTCCAATAATGAACTTAAAATCTTTGACCATATAATTCTCTGGGAAATGCAGGATTGTTTTCTTTCCTTTATGGCTGTTTCATGCAGTTGTTGCTCGGGGAAGATTTTCTTTGCCTGCACCTTCAGTTCCCCATGATCGCCATGTATGGTTTTGCTTTCCAATTACTTTGTTACATATATAATTCAATCAGAGGAAAAAAGCTTGTTAGGATAAACACTAATCATTGGTTCACATAATTTTGTTTTGTGCACAGTGGGCTCCTTGTCATGCAGTGGCTGCCACACCATTGATTGTCGCTTTTGAACTGCTTCTCTGTATATATCTCGAGAGCAAATATGGTAAGGAAAGGAAACTCTAGTAGTCTTCAATGGTAGAAATATTATCTTTCAAGTTCCATGTCTGATTGAATCATATTACTTTTAGTCAAATTTATACTGTTCCACTGCAATTATCATTCAAAATGGAAAATTCACCTTTTCTAAAGCACTAAATCTGTCAAAGGATTGGGGACACATTCTGATCCGTGTCTTTGATCTTCATTAACCGTCACTTAAGAAATTTTGAACCGGAGACATGATTGCTGACAATGCTAGTGCTTTTACTACCAGTTGATTAGCCAAGATTAAGTTTTTGTTCCAGGAAAAGTTTCTCTCTTTTCCTATTGATTTTTGTCCTTTCTTTTTCCTAATAATCGTTAATTTTGTGCAGTCAATGGTTCTTCAGCTGTGAACTTAAAGATTGTCTTTCTGCCCCTGTTAGCATTTGAAATACTTATCCTTGTTGACAACTTCAGGTATACAATCCAAACTTGATTACGCTGCCTTCTTGAGAACTTAGGCTGGGAACTTATACAAATTTGTCTTTTATCTGCTAAGAGGTGTGGCATCATTGTTCATTTTTTTGTTATCCTATTCATTTTTTAACTCAACAATGCTTTTCCAAGAAACTTCACTGATTTCTCCAACTCTATGGCTCTTAGCAGCTTCAGAATCATTAGTCTGAATGGTGATGTGAACTAATTCAATACAAATCCAATTATTGTTTGATTTAGTTTATTCTAGCTTCTAGGACAAACCAGATATGCTATGTAATAACTTTTGAGATGCTGATTTTTAACTCTTCTGGCAACAAAACTTATGTAGATTTGATAGAATCTCTCTTTTGTCTATTTTCTTGTTCTTCTTAATGTGCCTAGATATTTCTTTGATAAAGTTCAATTATTTGTTAAATGGACCTGACAGAGAAATACGAATCATATTTCGACATCTAAAAGGAGACTTGGTTTTGGATGGAGGGGCTTTATACACAAATTCATAAACAAGAACCATCATTCTTACAATCTGGTCATATTCAAAGAAGTTATTTTGTTAGAAGATCTAGATCTACAAGAAGATTTTGGACGTGGCCCAACAAATATAAAATATCTTCAAGAAGACCAAGATTTTCAAGCCTATGATGATTTAGGAAATCAAATTCTAAAGATTTCAAGACTTCTAAATTTCCTAATCTTATCATATTTCTTTCTTCTTAGTTATTTCTTGCTTGTATTAGGTTTATTTAATCACATTAGAATTTTACTTTTTTTAATTCCTAATTAGATTGTTATTACTAATTCCTAGTAGGATTAAATTAGCAGGTTTTTCATACACTATATATAGCTGGCCAATGGTCTTATGTAATTAAAATTCAATTAGATTCATATATATTTTATTGAGAGGATTTTTGTTCCTTCTTAGTTCTTTATTGAACTTGTTTTGAACTTATCAAATTTTTGGGTTTGTAGCCTTCATCCTTTGATATTGTTGGTTCTTATTAGTGTAGATCAATAGGTTAATAATCCACATTATTGGCTTTTGTTTGTTCTAATGTTGGGTCTCCAGTCCGTAATTCCTGAAATTTTCTTTTCTTGGTCAATTCTAATTTCGATGTAGTCAATGCTTTTAGTAAAGATTGCATCAGGATCTTTCACAGTGAAAGGAAATGAGAAATATTAGAGGTGAAATAGTTGGACACCACCTGAGGACTGCTGGCCTTCCTAAGAATCTAAGCTATTGCTCCGTATTGCCACTGTATTCATGGGAAAGTATTTTCTTCTTTGTATTTGGAGTAGGGGCTAGGGGCAGAGAATGAGGATGAGCAGAAACACTAAAGAAAAACCCAGTAGTTACAATCTTCATTTACTAAATAAAATCTTTCAATTGGACCTTTGTTCTTTACTGCAAATTCTGGCACATGATTGGCATGCAGCTTTCGCCAAATCATTTTTGCCTGACAGATTGTCATATTTCTTTATTATGCATAAAAAATGCTTGAGAACATGTTATGCATTTAAATTTCCTCTATTGCTGAAGTAAACATGTAATAATTATCAGGTATTGAGTTTCAGAAACAGGATTTCCTGAATATACTTTCATTATAACTTTGCATAAGAACTTCTGAAATTCAGTTCTCCATCTAGAAATATAAGAAGATATATTGAATATGTCTTCATTATGAGGTTCACATAAGAACCTTTGAGGTACAGTTTGCCAATATGAGCAACACATCCCTTAGGAAAATAGTGGGAACTGAATTGTAAAAAGATGACAGGGCCTCCTTTTTTTTTTAATGCAAAATGGTGGTTGCTATATTCCACAGGATTGGTTAAATGGAAATGATTATAAAAGTTAGAGGGTGTTCACTTTTGTCTGTTTTTGTTTTCAGTGTAGGGATCCCCCTCAAATCCTTGAGCCTCTCTATCTTAAAGAAAATGGGTTGAGAAAAAATGAAAATTTGCCTTATGAAATTAATCAACCAGTTCCAGACAATTTGACTGTCTTGTATCATTGTACAGAATGTGTAAAGCTTTGTTACCTGGAGATGATGAAAGCATAAGTGATGAGGCTATCTGGGAAACGCTTCCTGTAAGTTGATTGATCTAGCAGATTAAAATTTCACTTTCCTTTGCCTTCTTTGCTCTTGCTTGTCTTCTTGGACACAAAAAATGAAGGACTGGGTGGGGTGTGATGGGGTTGGGAAGTGGGAGAACTTTGTCATGAAACTTACATGCTCCCTCTCTTCCTGTTTTTGGGCCAAAGATAGACTGGAGAAAAAATGGAATAGCTTGACTGACAATCTTTTCCATTTTAGCACTTCTGGGTTGCGATATCTATGGTCTTTTTTATTGCGGCCACTGTTTTCACCTTGCTGAAGCTATGTGGTAAGTTGATTCTCTCTCTCTCTCTGTCACACACACACACACACACTATATTCTCCTACAACGTAACTTCACAAGTTCTATGTCAGTTACTGCATGAGTAATTGCCATGTGGTTTGCCATTCGATTCTTATAAATTTATGGTGTAACAGCACGAGAACAGCAACATATTGATTTTAAATGGTTGGACTGTTAATATTAACCTTAGCGTACTGTGATGAAATGATATTTATTATTGATTTTCTAATTTCTTGATTGAAATTGCAGGTGATGTAGGTGCTCTTGGCTGGTGGGACTTATTCATAAACTATGGGTATTATTTGGCACTTTACTTGTGTTTTTGCTTTATACACTGTCATGGTGGAATTAGCAAGTGATAGTCTTTCTTTTACAGAATTGCAGAGTGCTTTGCATTTCTTGTTTGTACGAAGTGGTCTAATCCACTGATTCATAGAAATTCTCAAGTAGAAACAAGTTCATCCTCAAACACTATTAGATATCTTGACTGGAACAGCGGTTTAGTGGTAACCTCCGAGAATCATTCCCAGGATAGACTCTGCTGTCTCCAGGACATTGGTGGCCACATTATGAAAATTCCAATAATAGGTTTCCAAGTCCTACTTTGTATGCACCTAGAGGTAGTTACAATGATTTTGTGCGCATATTCAATGATACTATATGCACTATCTGGATTCTTTTCATTTATCCCACTATTGCTTTTGAAATTCTCAGGGTACACCTCATGGTGCCAGAAGTATCCCAGTTCCCGTCCTTTTCTCTCCCATTTTTGTGTTGCAAGGTGCTGGTGTCTTGTTTGCCATATCTAGATTGGTTGAGAAAATTGTTCTCTTGTTGCAAGGTGGGGATGGAATGGGTAGATATTTCATTTTCTCTTCAAGAATTCGTGACTGCTTTAGTTTCTTGCACCATGGCTCCAGGTAACAGCCTAATCATAAGCATGTTTAATAAGTTCTTCTATAAGTATATAATGCAAAGAAGAAATGGAAGAAAAACTTAAGGGGTGTGAGAAGCAATGAGATTTCAGTGTCAGCTTCAGTTTAGCATCATAATACTCTGATTTCATTATGCATTTCGATAATTTCTGCAAGCAGGCTTCTTGGTTGGTGGGATATTGATGAAGGAAGTCGTGAAGAGCAGGCACGCCTGTTCTGTAATGGGGCTTCTAGGTGAGAATTGTTACATCTTCACTTAATCTGAACAGGCTCTGCATATAAATGGCAAGGAGAATGGTGGGGAGTTTGGATAATATGTATTCTACACATGTATTTTAATTCAAATGGAAGACTCTGAAAGCCAAAGAATCTCTGATTATTGAACCACGTGAGTTTTTGGATTTTAATGCTCTAGCATCCACTAAGTGTATTATATATGATGGTTGAGTACATATGAACCTTAGCTCATTATCCTAGGTGTAGTTGCAAGCAAAAGGTAAAAAAAAATTGAAGCCTGTACATGTGTTATGGCTTTGGCACTGCAAAAATTGAACCATCTCTAGAGCTTTTTTGTCAATTCATGTACAACCCAATCCATCCTGTTTAACCTAGAAAACAAAAGTAAAATGCTTCTTCGTATTGGCACGTACAATGGTCCAGCATTACAATGGAACAGGTTTAAAGTAGTACACTATCTTGATTATATTTGTTGGTTTCAAATGTTACAGTTATAACACCTTCTGTGGATATCCACCTGAGATAGTGAAAAAGATGCCCAAGAAAGATCTTGCTGAGGAGGTAACATCTTATTCACAATATTTTTCTATTCGTAAATTCCATTTTATGTAACATTTTCTTCTAATTGCAATGTCAATAGATTATTTTCTGCTGCTTCTCACACAAACTGATGAATATAACACATAATTTTCTCCATCAAATTCCTGTTGCATTATCGTGCCTCAGGTTTGGAGACTTCAAGCAGCTCTTGGTGAGCAATCAGAAATCACAAAGTTCAGCCAGCAGGAGTATGAAAGATTACAGAATGTAAATTCTTTTTCTGGCTGATTTATGTTAAGGAATTATATCTTGTTTTAGTAAAACAAAAATGAAGTGGATAAGTACTACTATCAATGCATTACTAGGTCCTTCCCTTTTTCAGCCTCAAAAGAAAAATACTAAACAAGGATATATATATACTCATTATTCTCGTAGCAGATGATTTATCTTTACTCTAGTCATTGTGCTATCACACAAAAATGAAGTTTATAAGTACTACCAGTGTGTATGGTCCCTTAGTAATGTTGCTCTGTTGGAGTCCTTCTGATGTAAATGCTGTCTTTCAATTTTTGGCAGGAAAAAGTTCTTTGCAGGGTTTGCTTTGAAGGGGAGATTAGCACAGTTCTCCTTCCCTGTAGACATCGTATCCTTTGCAGGTACTCATTTGCAAACTCCCTCCTACTCATACCCCAGAATTCTCTTCTCTCTCTCCAGCTCTATGTGATATTTATTTCTTCTGATAATTTCCTGCAGCTCCTGCTGTAACAGATGTAAGAAATGCCCCATCTGCCGTGTCTTGATTGAGGAGCGATTACCCGTATATGATGTATAGCTAGCTCACCTCACCACCTCAGAGCTCAAATACGGTCTTGAATTCTCTCACAAAGTAGATAGAGACAGGAACAAAGTACTTTAGGTTTCTCCCAAATTTGGCATCTTGCCGTTGTGAACTAACAAGGTTTTTGAAGATTGCAGTCACTGTTTTATAAATACTGTGATCTGTTATTTTGTTTCCATGTAAATATTCTTTTCTTTCCTTCTTTCTTTCCGTGAGGAAGTGTAATTATAGTCAACAATAACATTTGGGTGAGTTTTTTTTATCATATGCTCGGCTCAATCTCGTGTTAGATATTTTGTCTAGTTTTCTAATGCAAATTGAGTTTAGAAAAATGCCCACTTTGGATTATTTTGAAATTTTCATATAAATAAATAAATAAATAAATATATATATATATATATATATATATATATATGTATGTATGTATGTAGAGGATTGCTGCCGTGTGTTATTGATGCAGGCGAAATTATGATGGATTGAGGATTAAGGAATTCTGCAAGAAAATCTAATAATAGGAATTCAAGAAAAATTGTAATTTTTAATTCAAATGAAGAGAACGGTGACAATGAACTATAATCGATGAATAGTGTTGGAATAGTAATCGATGCATAGTATTGATGAACAGTAACTCAAATTACTTTGGATAATCCGTCAAAATTTAAGGTTTTTCGATAATCTAACTTTTGAATTTGTCACGAGGTCTACACAACGAAAATTGAGTTATTTTCCTCAAAACAAACTTCAATCTAAAGTAGTTAAAGGACGAAGAAAGAAAGAACAATACCTTGCGATCACAAGGAAATAGAAACCAAGTAAACTACTAATAGCTAAGTTATGTGTTCCTAATCAGACTAGGAAATAAAAATTAGGAAGAAAATAATAAAAAAATAAAACAAGTTTCTAAATAAAATTCTATCTAATTAAGGAAATAAAATTATTAAACAATCTTGATCTTGCTTGTTTACTTGTTCTACATCAGGTTCCTCCTCTTGAAGAGAGCTTGTCCTCAAGCTCGCGTGTCTCCATGGAAGCGGGAAAGATGTTGCACATTGAACATATTGGAGATACTGCAGCCATCTGGTAGTTCGAGCTTGTAAGCATTGCGTCCCAACTTCTCCCAGCTTATCCATCATTGCTTGTGCAGCACCCATAGAAGGGAAATTAATAAACTCAAATCCTCGAGAGGCGCCAGAGTTACGTTCTTTGATCACACGATCATGACAAAGGGGTTCCCATTCAGCAAGTAATTGGTATAAATCTTCTTCTGTAGTCTTCTGAGAAGGACCTTTCACTACAACGGTAGCTGATGGATCCACAAAGTAATGGTCGTGTTGATGTTTATCTTCACGGTCCCTCTGCCTTTCAATTCTCTCATATCGAAGTTCATGATAACTATTCTCCCTGTGACTTCTACCATGACTTCAACTTCGAGGAGATCTTGACCTGATGTGATCATCTCGCCTATGAGATCGACATCGAGAGCGTGAGTGATCATGCTTTCTGTATGGACTGTGATCCCTTTTTCGACTCAAAGCTCTCTTGTCATGGTCACGGGAATCACGTCTTCTCCAGTTTCCATCTCTCATCCTCCACTCATAATCAGAATCATAACTGTGTCTACCATAATCATAATCTCTCCCATGACTATCCTCTCTACTTTGATGAGAAATACAAGTCCTCAAGTCATACTCATTAAGATCACGGCCCCCATATCCTGTCAAATCCGTGATCGCGGTACTGATCCACAATACAAGAATCCATTTCATATGAATCCCATATGGTTTTTCATGACGCCGTGTATCCCTCTCTAGAGGATATTCATCATCGTAGGATCTCTTCCCTGACTGATTCCACAAAACTGGTGGTGGTGGGTAGCTCTCAATTTCCAGTAGTTCCTGGTGAAAGCCGCCCCTTGGGTAAACATTCTCTTAGGGAAATCTTTCATCTATAAACCTCCTATCATCATATGTACCACCAGCCTGAAAATTTGGCCCCACAAGCAAAGTTAAAATTTTCAGGGTCGAATGGACCAGTTGCCTCATCTTCTCTTATAGGCATAATGGAAATTTTCGGCACCTCTGCTTTCACTAGGGTCTTATTCTCAACCTCCACATTAGGTTCCTTTTCCATCATACAAAGAACCGATTTTCCTTCTTCTGACTTTCTTTTTTTCTTAAGATGATCACTGTTTTCAGGTACTTGAAGCCGCTCTTCAAAACTCAAGTTCCTCTTTCTTGGAAGTCTTCTGGCGGGTTCTTGTGAAAGGGGTGGTTGCTGGAGTGCTAATTGTTGTTGCACTATCTGCTTTAAGGTTTGCATCTGTTGATTCTGGTTCTCCAGGATCTGCTGCATGGTTCGGTCGTACTCTTCAATTTCACTGCGCAATTCTTCCAAGATCGCAACTAAAGTCGGATCTATGTTTCCGCCTGACATTCTTGGATCTTTGCTCTAATACCAACTGACGCAGACAAAATTATGGTGGGTTGAGGATTAAAGAATTCTGCAAGAAAATCTAATAAGAGGAACTCAAGAAAAATTGCAACTTTTAATTCAGATGAACAATAAATGCGATGAACTGTGACGGTGAACAGTAACTGATGAACAATGCCGAAACAGTAATCGGTGAATAGTGCTGATGAACAGTTACTCAAACTTTGGATAATCAGTCAAAATTTGAGGTTTTTCGATAATTTAACTTCTGAACTTGCCAGAGGTCTAAATAACGAAAATTGAGTTCTTTTCTACTAAACAAACTTCAATCTAAAGTAGTTAAAGGACGAAGAAAGAAAGAACAATACCTTGCGATCACAAGGAAAAAGAGATAAACTCTGAAATATTATTGATAATAGATTCTCCTTCTTAGCTCTTAGGCATTCATCCTTATTTATAATACTAAAAGTTTTATGTTCCTAATCAGACTAGGAAATAGAAACCAAATAAACTACTAATAGCTAAGTTATGTGTTCCGAATCAGACTAGGAAATAAAAATTAGGAAGAAAATCATAAAAAAATAAAATAAGTTTCTAAATAAAATTTTATCTAATTAAGGAAATAAAATTATTAGACAATCTTGATCTTGCTTGTCTACTTGTTCTGCATCAGTTACGGAGCACAGAAATTCTGTGTGCGTTTGGTCAAAACGACATAATTTTTTATCCAAAAAACCCAGATTAAAACAACGTCATTTTGGCATGAACAGTGTTGAAAATTGATCAAAACGACGTTGTTTCGATTGGAAGCACACAAATTCTGTATGCTTCGAAGCATATAGCAACATTCCTGATATATATATATATATATATATATATATACATATATCAGGAATGCTGTGATGTGTTACAAACCGTATGCTACCGAAGGAAAAGTCGTGGTAAATTTTTGCGACGTCATTTTTTTTCAACCTGTTTACCTCACAATATCGTTACTTAGTTTTGACAAATTAAAAAAAAATGTTGTCGTAGAAGTTTGCCATTACTTTTCCTTTAGTAGCACATGAGTAGCACACTAGAACATTCCTATATATATATATATGAATACTTCTGTGTGCTACTGACGGAAAAAGTAGCGGCAATATTCTGCGACATCGGTTTTTTTCAATCTGTATACCTCACAGTGCCTCGGCTTTCTCTTTACAGATTGAAAAAATCGACATCGCAGAAGATAGCCGCTACTTTTTCCGTCA
>JAOXNR010000030.1:18024064-18080804 GCA_028571225.1 Parsonsia alboflavescens
TATATATACTTATGGTGTCAAAATGATGTCGTTTTGACAATTTTTTTGGACATCAAAACAAAGTCATTTTAGTGTCGTCGTACAATCCAATGGTGCATATCCCCAGTAAAACATATATTCTCCTATCCCAAAAACCTCCTGATGTTTAAAATTGAAAATTTGAAATTTCATGTTTTAATTTTCGAGATGAAATTAAATCTATTTTGTGTTAAATTACACAATTAACTTTCTAGTTTTGAAGGATGCCAACACAAAATTCCAGTTCCAAATTGTTTAGTAAAAATTACAATTGTGTCTTACTTGCTTTTTAAAATTTATTTTATGAACTAAATTACAAAAGTAAGTTATAGATTGGGTTTGGAATATTCTATTTTATTTGGGGCTTTAAAAATCTTTTACGTAATTTTTAACTATTATTTTTTAGTATATTTTATATATTAAATCCTAAAAGGATAAAATAAACTTTAAGTTATTTGATCTTTTTAGAAACATGTTATAATTTTTATTGTTACAGTCTAGAGTGATATACAAATATGTAATAAATGATCTAGAGTCACCTTTAGGATTTAGTATATTCTTTTTAGGATTTTATTAATAAAAAAAATATAAAAATAAATGTATCTATTTATTATTAGTAGCGTAAAAGATGATATAGAAAATGTGATAAAAGATTTGTAGCTTTAGTATACAATTTATTTATGGTTGAAAATTTTTAATTCTTATATTAAGTTAAGCAAAAGTACACATGCCAAAAGGGATTTGTAGTGTTTGGATTGACTTATTTGAGAACATAACAAACGTATGAAAGTTTACTATGAAACCATTGATATTTTGAGTTTTTTTTTTTTTTTTGGTGTGAGATAATGAAATTAATAGATCTAACATTTGATAATAGATTGAATTAACTTGATCTCAATTTAAATATTCGTTTAGAAAATTAGATATGTTCAACCTCGAAGTGATTTGATGCAATAAAAACTAATGAATAACTGGTTAAACAGAAAAAGAATTGGATATTGTGAACACATATAAGTTTTTAGTTTAACGACAAAAATTGGAAAGTATCACATTTTTAAAAGTCTGTTTGTATTTGAAGACAAACGTGAAATATATAACTTAAAACCTAACCTAATCCTAATCGGAATTAATAAAAAGAATCCTAATTGAAATTAATAAAAAGAATCCTTATCGGAATTAATAAAAAGAAACCTATTCCGATTCGGAAATAATAAACAACAAAACTACGAAATTACTTATAGAACATAAAAATGCCCAAAAATCCATCAAAATGATTTCAAATGACCCAAAACTATCTTAGGCCATAGCAAAAATATGAGTTTTGTCCATCGGGTTGTTTCCAGTTGCTTAACCAAATTTGAGCCCATTTCAAGCCAGTCTGCATCATCCTCCCCAACTAGAAAAAGATTCGTCTCCAGCCTGACAAGACACTGCCCTTAGTGTGATTGCCTGCTAATAGTGGCCTGGCCAATATCGGTCTGGCCTTGGCGTTCTTCGGCGAACTGTTTGTCCTTCTGGTGACTGTTCTAGAATCATTCCGGTGACTTCTTTGGTCTTTCAGCTAACTATTATCTCGGAAACAGAAATCTTGATTTTTATACTGAGATTCTGGAAAAAAGATTGTCTGCCAAGTCATTTTACTCGATTACGCCCTTGGTTCAAAACCCCAAACGGATTGATGTCTTCCCCCACATCTTCGGATTCAGTCTCTGATTCCGCCCCCTCCTTAGCTTGAACGTCCAACCATGCCTACGCCAATTGGCGCTCCAAGTACTGGATCTGCCTTCCTTGTTCTTTGTTTTTGTTTTCTCGTAGGTCTTGTTGACGAGGCTGTTCTTCTTCCTCAGGAAAGACTCCACATCCCCTTCCAGCATGACGCCGTTCACGACCAACACGATTATGTTCAGCTATTGGTGAACCTAACCTAGTGCTCTGATACCAACTGATCCAATAAACAGGAATGAATAAACAATTAAATAGGAAAAAAATTGGATATTGTGAAAATACACAAGTTTTTAGTTTAATGACAGAAGTTGGAAAGTATCACATTTTTAAAAGCCTGTTTGTATTTGAAGATAAACGTGAAATATATAACCTAAAACCTTTTGAAGACAAAATAAACCTAACCTAATCTTAATCGAAATTAATTAAAAGAATCATACTCGAAATTAATAAAAAGAATCTTAATCAGAATTAATAAAAAAAAACCTAATCCGATTTGGAAATAACAAACAACAAAATTACGAAATTATTCCTAAAACATAAAAAGGCCCAAAAGTCTATCAAAATGATTTCAGATGGCCCAAATCTGTTTTAGGCCATAACATAGTTATGGTTTTGTCCATTAAGCCGTTTCTAGTTACTTAGCCAAATTTAAACCATTTCGAATTCGGATCAGCCTGCATCATGATTGATTCATTAATTTTGACTATTGAGTCAACTTAATCACATAATTACATAACACTTTAGAAAAAGAAAAAAAAGATGTGTTAAAGGTTTTCATAAAGGGGTCCATTAATCAATACCTTTAAATTTTATATAATTTAAAATACCTTGTAGATTAAATAAATTAGGTAATAGATGTATTTTTTCCTCTTTGAGACCGGCATTCTTCGAGTGAGAGTTTTAACTTCCTCAAGGTCATATGTAAAAATTCATCAAATCCTTGATAGAGATCAATCTTGTTTCAACTAAATGTAATACTTCAATTTTTTCTAGTTGATCTACATCTCAAGTAGCAATCTATTTATGCAAAAATATTACTTTCTCCATTCGAAATTAAATATCCTATTTTGACTTGCACATATATTAAGAACAATGTTTGATTTAATTAATTTTAATATTGCAATGTCATTTTTCTCAATAAAAATTTAACTAAATTAAGAAATAAAACATTTAATTCTGAACACCCTAAAATAAAAAATGGACATTCAATTCTAAAGTCTAGACGGGGGAGAATTTATAAAAATAATATGTCTTGATAAATTGAATGTGTTATTTAATAAAGAATTGAATCTTCCTTTTTAATTTGAATATTAGGGTTCTAACTTTTCATTGAATTGATTTAAATTTACATATTTCATGGGAGATCTACCAAGATAAATAATGTAGGTAACTAATAACTTCATTGAGGTTAAAGGCTTTCTTTATTTTTTAATTAATTAGGTAAAATCTCAAAAGTATATTTTCGATTTTTTATATCCTAAATTCAATTTCAATTTTGGTTTCCCCCGTTGTAAAGATATGACAGAAATATCCAAAAAGAGGAACCAATTCAACCACCAAGAGGGAAAATAATGGAAAAGAAAATTCCCACCGTGAGTACATTACATTACATCTAACCCTGCTTTAAATGGAAATTAATAGCAGAAAGGCCAAAATTAAAATCTGAAACCGACTCGTTGTAATTGTAGCCTTCGGAATTCCACCCAAATCTTTCAATGATCAATCAAAACCCAGAGTGTAAAACAAACCAAAAATTAAATTAATGCTACTGAGCAACCTTCAAAAGATTTTCATCTTCTCTACTTTCTTATCAAATTTCCTACCTTAAACCCATTTGTTTTCGCTTTTTTTTTTTCCCCTGTTATCCTTTTTTGGACATTGAGGTTTCTCTCATATCTTTGTCCGATCTGGATTGGTTCCTTGGTGATTCTTGCATCTCGGTCCCGTCAAATTAAGGTAATTAAGCATTTAAAATACTGAAATTGTCGACCATTTTCAAGTCAGAGTCTTTCTGTTGCTCGTTGAATTTGAGGTGGTTGTTGTGTGCTGTCTCGCCGGGTTGTTTATTGATTCAGTCTCTTTCACGTAATTAAAACTGCTTGATTTCATGAATATGCTATATGCTTTACTTATTAAGATGGGTTTTCTGTATTTTTGTCTTTTTTTTCAGTGAATTTCCTTCCTTTTCTTGATATGGTAATATTTCACTTGCATTTTATTATTTTAAACTGCCAAGCATCTATGGCCGTGTTTAACTATTGATGTTTGGAGTTTTATTGGCTGTTGTAGTTTGATATGATATCTGGGTGGAAAGTGTTATGGAACTCTGTTGAGGAATGCTCTTATTTTAGAGTTAATACACAATTTTTGGTTTCCTTCATTTGTTTTGAACTGATTGTCTTTCCTACATTTGTCAGAAATGAGATATGCTTGCTTACTTTTAGCGTAGAGATGGTGAAGGCTATTTGATTGATGGAAGAGTTTTCTAAGGGGAGCTGGAAATGAGCAGATCTTCATCATTTTCTTTGAGGTCAGAACCTGATACGAAGGTTGATGAAAAAGCTTTCCATCAATGGATTGCTGCCTTTTGCATCATTAGATTTGATCTTGAACAAGGACAGCTCATTGAAGAGTGTTACCCACCTGGAAGTTTGACCCAAAATGAGGAGCTTGAAGTTGCTTTTAGTTCGTTTCCAGATTCTGTTTCACAGAACCATAACCGCTCGAGCATTCATGACTGCATCTTCTTTTTCAGGATCCGGAGGCAGGAGCTTCCAAGAGCTGCAAAGTTGGCCACACATGAGACAGTCGAAATAGATGATATTAGTGTATCAGGTAGTAAAGGGGAACTTCGACAGCCAAATAATAGTCAACAGAGTAAGAATCCAAAGTACATGTATGGTTTTGTGTTTAATAGGCAGAGACATGATGAGAGGCTAAAGCGGGGTGGTGAACAAAAGTCGGTGGTGATTCTTTCCCATAGTCCATACTCTAGTGTGTTTAGGCCTTTGTTACAAATCATGGGTCCTTTATATTTTGACATTGGTAAGAAAGCCCTTAATTACATGGCTGCTTCTATCTCAGCCTGGCCTGCTCCGGTCCCTGGTGAGCTAATGGAGCTTCCTATTGGCAATGCTACACTTAAAGTGAATTTGCCACCTGCTCATAGTTTACCTTTGGATGGTGGAATATACTTTGAAGAATTAGCTTCTGCAATTGCTCCTCTTCTTCCTTCTAATCAATCGAACCCACAAGGTCTTTTCCATGATTCTGATCTTTTTGGTACATTTCGAGGCCTTCTGATGCAGCTTTGGAAGTTATGGGAATTGTTACTTATTGGGGAACCAATTCTTGTCATAGCTCCTACACCACCTCAGTGTTGTGAAGCTGTTGCTGGTCTAGTTAGTTTGATTGCCCCTCTTCTCTTCAGTGTTGATTTTAGGCCTTATTTTACTATCCATGATCCAGAATTTGCTCAGTTAAACTTACTTCCAGATGGTGCAGCATTTCCCCCAATGGTTTTAGGTGTGACAAATCTTTTTTTCTTAAAATCTCTTTGCGGTATTCCTCACATTGTTTCAGTTGGAAGCCCAGCTCCGAATGCAACTCGATTTGCGATGTCTTCTAAAGCCTCAACTGGAAGAATTCCTGATGGAAAAGAAGGATTTGGACTTCAAAATTCCCTGAAGAAGTTTACTCCTTCAAATTTCCTGAATGCAGTCAAGCTGCGGAGGGATGGTCCCCTTTGTCTCATGACAGAGCATAGAGAAGCCATTTGGAGCGCATATGCTGCAGTTACAAAACCAGATACATCCATCTTGAATAGGTTAATTGATGCAGGGATGTCTCCAAGGGTTGAGGAATCAATGTCAGTTGTTAACAATGAGATACTCCGTCGTCATTTCTTGGAGCTCACTACCAACTTTTTAGCTCCTTTTGGTCCATATTTCAGGGCAATTACACCGTCTGAAGGATCATCTCCATTTGTAGATCCCCCTCCATTACCCTCTTTTGATGCTGAGGACTTCCTGACAAGCTTATCAGCAAGAGGTCCTGGAAAGTTTCTATTGAAGAGAATGAGGGGAAATTGGCTGGAGTTATACAGGTAAATAATCCCCCTTTCCATCTTTTCTAGAAATAGTGCTCCTTCTGCCTGGCAAATCACTTCATTTGCTCCATTTAGGCATTTCTTGAGAGGACACAACTTTTCGCCTTGGTTTCGAAGGAGGCGTGCTGTTGCTGAGCAGCAACAGATTAGGTTGTGGATGCAAGCTCGAATGAAGACCAACATACACCAGTTTATATCAAAAATGTCTGAGCTGGAGGTTGTTGATTCCTTCAATGCAATTGAAAGACATCTTCTAGGGGAGATGCAGGTTAGTGATTTCTTTCATTCTAGGCTGTAACTTCTCCATAATGAACCTAGTATATTACTCTCAACATAACTGCCGGCCCTTGTCTTCCTCATAAGTTAAAAAAATTACTTTCACCCTTGTCACCAAGTCATACCAGGATTTAGGAAATTTCTGACTTGGGTTGTGTTTAATTTACCATCTCTCACAAAATATGTGGGGCTTACAAAGTTGAATTTATGTGATACAAAGTCTAAAAGGCCAGCCTACTCTAGAATAATCTCAGTATTTATCTATTTAATAATTTAATCAATAGTCCTCTACCAAATCTCATGTATTATTATGCAATTTCTCAGATCCTTGTTACTAGGGACAGCATATTTGTTTTGCCAAGGTCAGCAAAAGGAAGAGAAGATTCAAAATTAAATTTGGAACAAGCAGTTACACAAAAAGGCACGAATTGGTGTGCCATTGAAACTATTTAACAAAATGCTGAGGTTACTAAAATTGACCTTTGCATCATGTTGATAAGTTATGCTTGTTGAGGATAAGTTTTGTTATTTTGGTCTTTTCTTCATTCTAATACTGGAAAAATGCGGTTAACATTTTGTGGGAAGTGTTCTCAAATTTAGGGATGTACTGAATATCTTTTCAATTGAAGATATTGGACTAACTGGAGTAATTGGGGATGTTATTTGTTTTCATATTTATCTCAGTACCTGAAGATGAGAAGAGTTGATTTGGGAATGCAGTTACTACACAGTTACTTAACCCCCTAGATTTGTGCATTTTTCTGTTACATCATGCATAGCGGAGAAATTAGGAGAAGCCCTTATAACCTTGCTTGATCCTTCATTTTGCTAAAACCCTGTACTAAGCAAGTAACAAAAGCAGAAATGGCGATTGAAGGTTGCAAATGAACAATGGGGTTGAAAAACAGATGAGTTTCATGTCTAAGTTTGACACCTATATCTATTCTGTAACTTTTTTTTTCTGTAGTATCTCATCATATCCATAGCCAACTACTTTTTGGAGCACAAACCAAAATAAAGGTGTACACTTTGATAAGCAATTAAATGGGAAAATTATTGTAACTCTAATTGGAGAAATTTTACATATCTTGAAATTATCGTATGCTTTATATATTTGAAGAACTGACCTTTTACTCGTAGTAGTGATTCAACATACTTGTTAGAATAGACGGATTTTTAACAGCTGTTTCCTGTGACTTCAGAAAGAGACTACCTAAATTTTTTTCTTAAGAACAGTTAATGGTTAAAATACTTTGGAAGTAAGAATATAATCCCAATATGACACTTTAAAACTATTTTCAAGAGTGGAAATTCTATTGTTACATCAACAGTGAAAATGGAAGTTTTACAAAAGACAGTTACACTTCTCATGCATCCATAAAAACTTATGTGAGCTTTTTTATATCCAGGTTGTTTAATATTCTGTTTGTGTGGTCTGTCATGTTTAACTTAGGTTCTCAGTCAAGCGACATATTAAGGTTTTTGTTTGGTTAGGTATTTTTGGTTCCCTATGAAGTCTCGGATGACCTTCTTGACCTATGACAATAAATCTTGATTAGGGTTGTTCGTTGCCAATATCCTTCTCTTGTTTCGGACTTAGCCATAAAGAGAACATTAAGCCTTTTGACTGGATCAAGAAAAGAAAATTCAACTAGATGTTCTTTTAAACTTGATTTTATTCTGTATGGGTCTATGAGAAGTGAAAGAACAATGAGATCAATTCAGAGATGGCTCCTACATTGTACGCTGCATGTCCCATTTGTTCACATAGTTTTCTAGTATTTTGACTCATTCTAATTTCTTCAGCTAATTAAATTCAAGGGATTGTAGCCTTCTGCATACTTATAACCAATTGTCTTCTTTTGGTACTTTAGTCTGGGAGTACCAATAAAGAGTCTGAAGCAACCTCACAAAAACTGAAGGGAGATCTGAGGGCTGTTTTTGATGTGCTGCCAAAAGACATGCAGGAACTGCTCCTCATGAATCCAGAAAGAGCTGCTCTCCTAGGACTAGGAGGAACTCTTGAAGACGTACACAAGAAACATCCTGAGCAATCTCTTGTACAAAGTGATGTACAGTTTACCAATTCAGCACGGTGACATTCAGAACAGAGATAATTATCAGATGAAGATGTTTGTCTCATACTCCAGCAGAGCACCTAAAGGGCCAGCTGCATTGCAAATAACTTCGGGTCTGTCAATCCAGTAGTCTAAATCGGGACTGACAATCATCATCTCTCTAGGTTAGTAATATGGCTTATTGGTTTTCTTTCCAAAATTTGCAGTGTATTCATGTATTTTTCTTGTATTCTTTTTTGCTTGATTCCAGATAACTTGTGGCAATAATCACCGTCAGATTCAACCTCAAGAGTATGCAATCAGGATTTTGGACCTATTAAAATATTTAGGTCTTCAAGTGGATGGACAAATGATTTTGAGAAGACTGTCTAAAAACTCTTGAAAGTTTGTCCTTTCTCTCCTGTACAAAAAGAGGACCCGTACTTGTATTCTGTAGCAAAACCCGTTACACCATCTTGTCTATTGTATCTTTTCCAAATTTGTTTGTTTCTAAAGAAGGGCTTTCAATTTCCTAGAGAATGTAACTGTACACATGGTAGACTATAGAAAGCAAAATTTCAAAGATGCATATTGTACATCATTGGGTGAGTTGATGTAGCAACAAATGGAATAGGAGCTTCCTTTTCTTTTTGGATTTTAGTATAGTGTTTTGTGATAATCAGACATGCTACTTGGCATATTTGAACTCTCAAGCTGGAAATGAAGGATGAATAATTCTGGATAAGGAAATAGTAACTGTTGTCCAATCAGCTTCCCATGTTTCTTAATTAACCTACATTGCAGTGTAGTGCAAAGTGGAGTTATTATTATTAGCAAGCTATCCTTGATGCATGGTTAGGTTATCTTTTACACGAGTTTCTGTATGATTTTGCAACTCCTATCTGAAAAGATTGAAAATTACAATCCTGTTCTTTCTTGTGAGCTTCACTCATTCACTGTCAAATTTAAACTTTTCAAACAGAATATTTCCTTATACATTTCCATTCTCCTAAACTTTTACTGCTCATTAGTGGGAGAGGGAAATATTTGGGGGTTGGGGGGGGGAAAAAATCAAAATTTGTTAAATGGACTAGAATTCTTGAAATCTTATCCTAGACCAAGTGAATCCAGAGTGATGAAATGACAATAGTGGGCTGAAGGTGACCTTTTTTGAATGGCTCTGCAATTATTTATTAGATTCCCTAATGTAAACCTAAAGGGCGACTGCTCACAGCATCGTTGGGACATTACCATTGTGAGAGTGAGAATTATTGTGAGTGAGTCTTAGGAAGAGCAGAGTGTGGTCCATTTTCATGTGCAGAGGTACTACAGGCTGTGAAACTTTCTATGATTAGTCAGTCTGCAAGAGTCTTATTTATTTAATTACCATCTTGCAGTCAAATGAAAATCTCAAGCAATTTTACCCAAAACAATGAACAGATATTTTGGAAAATGACAAATACAGGAGATGAGGTTAAAAATAAAAAATAAAAAAAAAGAAAAAGAAAAATTGACAAAAATTTCTCTGGAAAATTACTATCGCATATCATGTTCTTGAGGGACTGTTAACATGGGTCCTCGATAGGAACATGATTGATGGAATATGTTCCTGTCACATTGATGGATCCTGGCTGAGAGTTTTGCAATGATAATTGTGGCAGCTACCATTTCCTATCAAATGCCTCTTACCTCACTCCCAAGTTTTTCATCATCAATCAACTCATTTTTCAAGGCCTTGTGTAAATATAATCGGTGAGTGCTCATTATTAATTGTGTAATAATAATTCATATATTATTTACTTAGTTTAATAATAATAACCCATAAATTGAATAAAAAATCTCTAAACAAATGTACTTGCATGGGAAAGGTCTACAAAATGAAGACTTCTAATCCTGTAATTCAAGAAAAGAAAACCTTTGTTTCAACAGTGAGCTTACCATTCATTTTCTGGCTTCGTAAGCCAGTTGGGTTTATTTATGGGTAGAACTTGTTTTGCAGCCGAGCGTGTGGCATGAAATTAGAGAAGGAGAAGAGGCCACGCACATGAATAACTCAAAGTGCACCATTTCACATCACCTTTCTTTCCTCCACCAACAATGAAAAATCTACACACACAACACCCGGTGACGTGAAAAATGGACGCCAGTGTTATTTACAGTTCAGTTAGTTATGTACCCATGAGGTGATAAAATGCTCATATGCTAAATTCTTCTTCTTTCACCATAGCTATGTAGCATTGGCATTTTGAAGATTGAACAAGAAGAAATGATGGTTTGTCATAAGGGGGGAAAAAAATCAATGCAATTTAGAAAAGTTATTCTACCCAATGATATTTATTTTCAATCTGTTTAATCTTAGATTGTAAGTCTGACCCGAATACCGTTATATATATCTATATATATATAAGGGGAAAAAAATACTAATTAAAAGGTGCATATGTCCGGAAAAAAAAAAATATTAAAGATAAATTGAGAAAGGCATATCTTGTCTATTTTTCCCCCTTAATTCTGCTTAAAGGAATGAAATAATGAGAGTCCACTAAAAAGATTCATCAGGGCCTCAAAATCCAAACAAAATTCAGCCAATCAATGATTGCACTGCACGGGCAATTGCTGAAAATTTTGGGGGTAAAAGGACAAGTAAAGCACAATGCAATTAGAACCCTAATCTGTGCTTTTCTGTTTTTCTTTATAAATCTCCTATAATCAAATAATTCAATAACAAATCCCACTAAAATGGTAAAATTTATTCTTGAAACTGCCAATTAGGCACTCAATTACTCAAACTATTACTACTTAAATTATATCCTGAATAGTTACACAATAATTACAACGGAAACTTTATTTTATTTTTTTCCAAACGTTATTTAACTTCAAACATAGAAAGAAGTTTCATACTTGCAAGGTTTCCAAGGAATTGATGGGGTGGTTTTTATTTATTTATTTATTTTTATTTGCTGTGTGTGAAGAAAAGAGGGGAGAGGTCCTTTTCTATTATTGTTTTTTGTTTTTGCATAATTTTTGGCCATGACTTTTTTGTATGAAGATGACAAATGAGCCCATCCCTTCAACCTCACTGGTGGTACCAATTCCATTAATTCCACGGTACCCCATATGCTGCTTATCCTGCATTCCCTTTTCCACTCTTATCCTGTGCACCAATTCTCCTCTTCTCCAGTCCAACACTCCCAAAACCTCACAGACACTGCAATTAGCACATCCATTGAAAAGGAAACTTAACCATATAAAATTCGTACTCTTTTTGAGCAAGACAAGAAAGAATGTCTCCATATTCATCAGTAACATGGAGTAGGGAAGAAGAGAGAGCTTTTGAAAATGCTATTGCCATGCATTGGGTTGGGGATTCCAAAGAAGGGTGGGATAAGATTGCTTCTATGGTCCCGAGTAAAAGCATTGATGAGTTGAAGCAACAATACCAAATACTTGTCGAAGATGTTAATGCAATTGAGGCTGGAAATGTTCCAATCCCCAACTACATTGGAGAAGAAGCTTCTTCCTCTACCAAGGATCAACAAGGTTTTTCAGGGGTTGCAGCTAATGAAAAGAGATCAAATTGCAGTTATGGAGCTGGGTTTTCAGGTTTAAGTCATGATTCTTCCGGTCAGAGTGGAAAAGGAGCTTCCCGGTCAGAGCAGGAACGCCGGAAAGGGATTCCCTGGACAGAAGAAGAGCACAGGTAAAAAAAACGAATAAAAAAGCTTTTTTTTAACAATGATTAATATAATCTGTTTAAACTGAAATCTCAACAGTGTAACTAAGGAGAAGAATTCTTTGCTTCTATCTTAGGTTGTTTTTGCTTGGTCTAGACAAGTTTGGCAAAGGGGATTGGAGAAGCATTTCAAGAAACTATGTCATATCTAGGACTCCAACGCAAGTTGCCAGCCATGCCCAGAAGTACTTTATTCGTTTGAACTCAATGAACAGAGATAGAAGAAGATCTAGCATCCATGATATTACCAGTGTGAATAATGGAGATGTTTCAGCTCATCAAGCTCCAATTACAGGCCAACAATCTGCACCACCACCGCCAAACCCAACGGCTCTCGGACCGGCAATGAAGCATAGAGGCCAGCAAAATATGCATGGTTTGGGGGTATATGGGGCACCGGTAGGCCATCCCGTGGTTGCTCCTCCAGGCCACCTTGCATCAGCACTCGGTACACCGGTTATGCTTCCTCCAGGACACCACCATCCTCCTTATGTGGTTCCCGTTGCATATCCGATGGCACCACCTCCGACCATGCACCAATGATGATGGGCTTTGGCTTTCTGTTAGTTTTATTTCTAAGCGGAGAGCTTCAAATTACGGAACCACATTCTTCGTGAAATTGCTTAATTTTGAGCCTGAACAAATAAGACCGCAATGGGAAATTTTGTCCACCCGGCCATCTATAACATCATCAAGTATCTACTGCTGCATTCGTTCTCTGTACACACCAGACTTCAAAATATTAATATCTTACAGTCTCAGTTCCAACCTGAATTCCTGGCAATGACACCAGATTTGATTTGCTTTAACAAAAACCCTTGAAAAACTAGTTACATATCGATTTGATTGTATTCTTCCTTCTGTTGGACTCAAATGGAGAAGAGTAACAGAACTGAAGAAGATAACTTCGTATATATTATATAGGTCAACATCCCAAAACGCAGTTCCCTCTGCTTCAGCAAAATATGGCTTTCCATATTTGTGTTACATCAACTCAAGATGATCCCTAAAACAGTATTAGGACATTCCCTGTGCCGTGCTTGGTCAAATTCACAAGTGCCACCAGAAAGGGGTTTCACCACATGCATTATCATCATAAGATAAAACCCACAACTAACCTATAGTTATCATATTCATGCATAACGGTAGGCTTATAATAAGGCGGTTTTTTAACCACCAAGTAGGTAACCATTGGAAGGCTAGCAATAGAAGAAATATATACTTTAGATGAGGATGAACAATGTTTAAGCCACTTCTATCACGGCATTCTTGAGAGAGAGAGAGAGAATATCAAATGGTCCATCTAGATTGAGAAAACCCTTGAAAAAACTTACTAGTTTGTACTAAAGTCACAGACCACAAGTTATGAAGGAAAAATTGCACTAAGAACCACATGTACACTTAGCAGCACACCTATTTGTTCTTCTTCTAAGTTGCTTGTGAAGGATGTGGTAGAACAGTCTCTTTCGCCCCCATTTCCACCAATTTGGTGCTACTGCCAGGCGTCTCTTTTTGGCCTGTTTTCCTGCAGGGAAACCCAAAATTAACAAAAATTAGCTTTCAGTTACATTGACAAACTAGAATCTTTAACATACTTCAGCGCATTCATTGACAATTGAAGCACACAGCACAGATCCAATCAACATTCTTTCTTCCTCTTCTTTAATTTAGGGTTCTATCAACATCCAAAACCTCTATTTTAATCTTTCAATTGATTTAAATTCCACATCTCCATATGCAAGACAAAAGAGAGGAGAAACTAATTATGCATAATACTTAACTAAACATGCATAAGAGAGTTTATACTGACAACAACATTTTTCATAGACTAATTATACTGACAAGTATGGGTGCATTGAAAATTTATACCGAGTTCTGGCATATAAGAGCATACAGATGAAAAGGAACACCGGCAAATAAAAATTGCTTTTATTCATATCAAAATCATTGTATAGATTGCAACAAAATCAGTGAGTGTGCCCCAAAGGTGACCCCAGGATGCAGAACCAATGAGGGAGCCTCAATATCTTTGTTTGTGGCTTCTTGACCAGCCAAGTCAAAGAAGTTTGGCTTGTTCACTTTGGAGGACTCAAAATAAGTCCCTTTTTCTCGGTATTAGCCTTGATCCCATCCAATTCCTCGGGATAGAAGGGTACAAACCGATGGCCTCTCACATAATGAGATCCAAGAAGAGCTAGATGTACCAAAAGGGCTAGCATCTCAGGCAAAATCTGAGTGCATGCCTGGCAAATAATGTGCCGCACCCAAAATCCAAATATTTAACAGCTTCGCCACAAAGATCACTTTGATATTTCTTCAGTTCCTTGTAGCCCTCAATAACATTTCCATCAAACATCTACAGGACCCAAGGACTTGAAGATTTACACTTGTGAGTTCTCATTCACGACACTCAGTCTCCCCCTCGATGAGCTTGCTTTTCAATTTTTCAGAATCTTCCTTGAGCCCAGTGAACACCTCCTCCCTCAGTTGACAAAGCTCAATGTTATGGGATTTCCATTCTGTGGACTTCAATAGCAATTCCTTCCTCACCTTATCTAGCTCGAAATTGAGGATTGCTTTGCCGCCCTCCAAAGAAATACTTCGCTCCTGTAGAACTTGCAAAGGGATTCTTGCTTCTTCTTCTTCAACAAGATGCTCCTTAGCTTGGGCCAGTTCGTCTTCCAAATCGGAATTTTTTACATGGCAGCTCACCTCCTGAGCTTTCCCAAAGACTTGCACCATTTAGGCATAACATGAAAGCAAGATCAACAAACTCAGAAATGTACTTTGTGATGAAGTGTATATATATATACATATACACACACAAACACACACATACATATACACATGCCCACATAAAGGACTTACATTTGCAAGGGCACCTCCAATCAGCCCTGCAGGTTCAACCTTGAGCTCCTCCATACTCAAGATTGGAATTCCTGCTAATGACCTCTTCAAGACCCCCTCACCTACTTGCATGGTAACACTTGGGTCTCTTAAGTCCAAATTATGCATCTTCAGGGGATTGCCTATTTTCCTTCTCAAGTCGTTTAGGCTTTTTGCATTATCTTGAAGCAGGAATCCTTCCCTTAGCCTGGAGGCAGAGATTACCTCCTCTTTTCCCTTAGAGAGCACTGAGCAGGAGGGAAAACTCAGTAGCATCTTCTGAGGGAGGGACAAGAAACTCCTAGTTTCCAGCCACTAGTGGGTCAAAGTTCGTGGCTGGAGTGGAACTAGCCCTTGTTGCCCTTCTCCATAAAGGCCCCTCCTCTGCTTCATTAATATAAATCGGGGCATTGATTGAAGGCCCTGAGATAGCGAGGGGACAGCTTCAACTTGAGAAGGCCTCTCTCTTTTTCCCTTGGTCACAAAGGCTTTAGGAAAATTTGTTTTGTGGCATCCGCTCTGGCCTCAAGCTCGAAAAATACCCATATGGGTGGATGGAATCAGCCATCCTCACGAGCTTGTTTCTTCCTCCCTTCATCAATTAGTTGCCTTGAAGGAATAGTGGAAGAGACCTAACCAAGTTGCTCTAGACGGCCTCACCTCTTAATGAATTCTTTGGCCTTCAAAAGCTCCGTGCACAACATCTCCACAAAACAAAATTTAGAGTAAAATCCATAGGTCATCTCGCCACTACCTAAAACAAAGGTAAAGCTAGGGTCAAACTTCATTTTTTCCCCTAAGAAAATCTAAATTAAGGCCTTGTCCAATATATCCATCATCTTGTTATCTGAAGGCATCCAAGCATCCCTCAAATATCTGAATTATTCATAGGATCCCTTCAACAATTTAACCATGAACCGGTCTCCTCTGCTCACTAAAACAGATTCTCCAGTGATTACAATCTTTCTTAAAAGCCCACTATCTTTTATTAGTTATCTTCTTCCCATGTCCATAAAATCTATAGAACGAGAGGGACATTATACCTTCAGAAATTTGAAGGAACTGATAATCTTAAAGAGTATAAGAGCAAGAAAGATGTCAGGAAAGATGAATGAAAATGGCAGGGAAGAAGGAGAGGTCACATAATAGTTCCTCTGAACCGATGTCTCCTTTGACAAATAGATAGTTCAAAATTGTGCAGTCTCTGCATGAAGACTTCATTTTTGGAAACCAATTTAAGATTCAAAATAACATGTCATTTTTTCCAAAGATCTACTTTTCAAAGAAATGATACTTCTCAGGAACAGACACTCAGATTAGAAATAGAAAGAACATATATACACTAACCTCCATCATGATAGGCAAACAATCCCCATTGTGACTGCAACTTGGAAAAGACGGTCTCCAATGAAGGCCAAAATTTCATTTGAATTTTCAAGACTTCAGAAATTGTCCGCAACCCAGACTTGGAAGGTACAATTTTGCATAAGTTGCACCCAGGATCTTCACCCAACAAAACCTGCTCCAAAAAAAAAAAAAAGGAAGAAACTAACTCAGAAGAGAAAGAGGTACAATAGCATTTTTTGCAGGCAATATGACGCTTCTTCTTTTTATTTTCCCAATGTAAATTGTACAAGTAAAGCAAGGAAAATACAAAAGATTACCTCACAACAATTGCAAAAGAAGAGAAAAGAAAAATGAAAATGAAAAAGGAACAATTTCATGGGACATCTTTACATTCTGTCCAATTGTAAATTTCTCCCAAGTCACACAATGAATTACCAGGACATTAACTCCAAAACTAAAGGTGCATGCATACACAATATGGACAATCATAAGGTACCCTCAAGCAGAACGAAGTCCTACCGACTTAAAATATGAAAACAAACATCAAAAGCCAGTGTGGCACACAACATAAAAAATAAATAAATAAAAAATAATAGAGCTAAAAACCATGTGCTATAAGCTTTCAAATCATGATATATGCTTTCAAATATCCCCCCCAGCAGCCGAAACCTCAGGCACTGCAGTTTAGGACACAAACGATAATAAGTCTTTTAGAGGTACACAGTATGAAGAGCTTTAAAATGGCTGACAAATCACTGGAATCACTAAGCATGCCTACAAGGAAAAAGACCATCAATTGCTTAAAAGAGAAGTCCTCTAACCTTAATCACTGCTGTAGCTGAGGATGATATAGAACGAAGATTATAGCTGCAAACATCAAAGCCCACCGGAAGAAAAAAGATGATGAAAAATCTCTACAAAGTATATTCATAAAAATCTCAAAATATGGAAACTCACCCGCCCTCAAGAATGATGAGTAACTTTCCACTGGATAAAGCACTCAACATTTTTGTCATCTGTGCATAGCCAGCGGGAGTTACCTACAATAAGAAATATCAGATCCAATTAATCAAGTATATCAACGGACAAAATTAATACAAGACCAATCACAAATTTGTAAACAATAGAGAAAATGGAAAATTTGGAGACTCTACCATGGTTGGAGTAATGCAGAATTTCTTTGCATTACCCTCATGCAAATTCAAGAGTCAAACAAACTAAAAGAATTTATTAAATTAAAATGGATGACAAATTAATAAGTTATCATGGAACTAGTGCTTACATTGCAGCATCCAAGGGGATCTCCCCTAGCAGCATCAAATCCAGCAGAAATAATTGTAAAATCAGGAGCAAAGTCAGAGGCTGAAAAGTGCATTTTGAACACCATTAGTAAATACAACTTAATAAGGAAAGAATAAAAATGGGGGAAGAGGGGTAACAAACAGATTGTTAGCCCTTCAAAGAGAGGATTTGAAAGCATAATACAAGTTCAAGGAACAGATACCTATAGGTAGCACAACATTCTGAAATGCATAAATATAGTCATTATCACCAACTCCACCACGACTCCAAGGAATATTAACACAGTACCCTTCTGCACCCATTGTGCCAACCTAAAGAATATCAATTTTGAGAATCACTTGCAAAAGCAGTTGCGAAGAGAGAGAGAGAGAGAGAGAGAGAGAGAACCTCATCAGCAGCACCAGTACCAGGGTAGAACCTCCCGCCTTCATGTCTATGCAGAGATATATACAAAACCTGCATTGGAATCAAACAATGAAGCTCATAAAACTAAAGAGAAAGTCAAACCCTACTTAAACAATAATCAAAATAAGCTCTGGAGCAAAAGGTAACATACTGAATATCCATCTGACCTAACTTCTCATAAGGTTTCAACACAACTTCAAGTTGACTTATTGTAATAGGCTAGTATATTTCAGCCCCAAGAATGGAAAAACCCAATTCGGGATATAAATAGTATAAAGCAGAAGGAAAGATAATTGAAGTGCATTTACAACAAGAGGTGAGATAAAGATAACAGAATTCATAGAGTTAAAAGAATTAGGCATGTATCAAGAACCTTTTAGTTTACAAAACCAAGCCTAAGAATGTGATACTCCACCATGAGATGGTAGGCTTGATTGTTAAGTCCAAATTAATCAAGGTCATTTTGGGTTCAATTGGTTTAAGTCTTATGTGGGTGGTTATTTGAGATCCTTATTGGAATATATAAATAATTATAGTATTTAAGGTTGAAGAATTAGTTTTCCCTCAAAGAGAGTCCTATTAGAGATAAGACCTTGGAATGACGCCGTAAGGGTAAGATTTTACATCAATGATTGTAATAGAGGGTAGATCTTGATATTCTTATTTTTCTAATTAGGTTTAATTTTTGTCTGATTGAGTTTTAGACAGATTTTGGGAATTGACTTAGCTAAGATTCAGACAATGTGTGTATTAGGTTACTCTTCTTGTTATAAATAATCTTTATGAGTTACATGTCAGCATGCTTTAGGGGGAACATGTTCCGTTTATTTCTAGCTAAATCCAGCAAGTATGGTCAAAATGCTCACAATTTTCTGTCAGTCTGGCTGGCCTAGCGGGACAAACAGATAGGACTGAATTCAATTATCTGACCAATAAGTCTCTGTGTTTGTTTCATCTAAGACATTTTGGTTTGTGACAGTTTTCCAATTCTCATAATTGTTCATTATTATGATTTATGATATTCTGAAAATGTTTTGGTCCAATCATTTTTAAGTGTATTTAAAACAAAGTTTACCTAATATTCAGTGGGCTTTTAGCTCACATTTTTTGGTTTTTCTATAATTAAACTTTTTAGTACAGATTTCAAGAATAGTTGAAGACAAGCATTTCGAAATGTGTTATTGAGGATGCTTTGATATTTGTTTAAGATATGATTTGAAATTTGTTATTAACTTAGTTGTACTCTTTGTTTATTGCCTTGAGAGAAATATTTTATTTATCAATGAGGATTGGATGTAATTATTTGGCCTAAATCATTTCGTTATTTTGGTCTGAATTTTCAGTATTAGAAGCTTATGACTCTTGAAGACAATCTTACGAGTTCTATCTTATCACGTTTCAGGCTCAGGTTTCGAACCCCAGGTCTTGATCAGGATCCGAGGTGTGACAAAGAATCTCATTTATAAGAGGTGAGATGAAGATAACAGAATTCATAGAGTTAGAATTAGGCTGATATTAAAAATCCATTTATTTCACAAAACCAAGCATAAAATCTCATTTACAACAAGAGGTTCATGAAGATAACGGAATTCATAAAGAGTTGAAAGAATTAGGCATAAATTAAAAACCATTTATTTTACAAACCAAGCCTATGAATCTCATCACATATTATGAAGTTGAACTACCTTCTTCACTCATTTGTTAAGGTTAAGAAATTGCAGCTTGCCATAATTGCCAAACTCATCTTTTTTTAGATTTAAACATTTTCAATCACAAGTTTGGCTCATAGCCTACCTCATCTCCTCATACCCACATGAAATGTGTTGCAACTCAAGCGCACTAACTTTTGCTGCAATTCCACAGACCAAAAGACAACATTGTCCTTGTAAACTGAATATTGCTGCTTCAGTCTACCAAATGTCTGAATAAAAGTCTTCTTTGCCTCCTAAGAATTGTTAACCAAAGTCCACCATTTTCCATTTAAGGCAAACCAGATATGGAGAAAAATGACATTTCATCCATGATATCCTGTAACTGAAGTATGCCTACAGCCACTTACCCACGATATCTTCTCCTCAAACAAATTTTTCTAAAGTAATTTTACTCCAATTGACAAGGAATATTAATTCAAATTTCTCTATCCACAAACACAAACTCCCTATGCCTCTACCCAGGCTTCAGGACAAAGTTATGAGTCAATTCACCCTCTTAAAGGGGACTAAGAATTTTTTCAGAATAAGGAAAAAAATACATCAGATATCAGAACCCCTAATATGTAGACAAAGATGAAGAAAATGGAGTTCAGAAAGAGAGCCAAAACATGGACATTTGAAAATTAGAGACATTATATGAAAAGGAAAAATCTGATATAACACATAAACAGTCTCACCGATTTACTTCGATCAAATATTTCTTGTGTCCCGTTTCCATGATGTACATCCTGCAGGAGATGCAGGAGAATAAGGCTTAACTCAGTCACAATTTTATTCAAGCTAATTGGTCTGAAGTTGGAAATAATTTACATAAAAAAATATATCAATCTACAAATATAAGAAAAGAAAAAGAAATCAATGACATAGGTAATCACCCAGTCAACAATCAAGATTTTCTTAGCTCCTGCAACTTGAGCTACCGATGCAGCAATTGCAGCATTGTTGTGAAGGCAGAACCCCATAGCCTGATTCACTCCAGCATGATGGCCAGGAGGTCGAACCTATTATTATTTTTTAGAGGATAGGTTAGAGACAGTATTTATAACTGCATGTCTGTTATGCTTCATATAAAATTTTTCCTCTATTGTCTGGAATCTTTACCAAAGCAAAGCCATTTTTTGCATGGCCAGCAACAATAGCAGAAGCAAGATCAGCACATAAACCAGCTGCAAGCCTGGCTGCTAGAGCTGAATGTTCATTTGCATAGGTATCAGGAGTGAAATAACTGCAAATTCAAATCCAAGTAAAACAAAATGAGAAGATTCAACTTCAGCATCTACTAAAAATGCTGGTCGATATAGAATAACCATATCATCCGATGCATAGATCAAAAATAAGTGAAAGCAAGGAACCCACAGAATATACTAAAACAAACCTTGCAAGCATACTGCTTGTGCATTCCACTGCTTCAATATTCTCTAAAGAGTGAACCTAGAACTCCAAAAGATAACATCAACAACTTATTTTTGTTAAAAGAAAAAAAAAGGTAGAAAAAGAGTAGTATTTCACTACTATTTAACTTCCAACATTATGAAGCAACAGAACCCGATTGCTATTATGAAAATGGCAGTGAATACGCTTCCATAGTTACCTCACAAACATCCCATTATATTTTTCCCCACCCCAGGAACAGTTTAAGAACTTTAAATTGCAGCACAAATCTTTCAATGAAATCAATCATATATGATTTCAAATGACATTTGGGGTTATGTACAGAAGACTGCTTCTTACCATATGGAGTTCTTCTCGGGTAATTTCTCTTGCTGAAATTGGATAGCACCTTCCAGGAAATATACCTGCAGGAATAAAGGATTGCCAGTTAAAAAATCCTTTGTCTTACAGAATGACAGACATGGACTAAAAGATTCAATAGAATAAAACAATTTTGAGCCAACCAAACCTGTGCGGTGATTAAAAAGACAAAAGAAAAAAGAAACCAGTTCAAATGTTCATTAACAGGACTTTAAGGGAGTGTCAATGACCTGCTGTTGCAAAGCTAGCAGCAATAGCCCGAAGACGATCAGGTCTTTCTGGATGCGTATGAGACTTCATTTCAACCTTCCTCGAAGTAGGAACAAGAAACAGAGATGTTATTTTCCTCAATAGGCTTAAAAGGTCACACAGAACAACTTAAGTGGGATCTTCAATTGAAAACTGTAGACAGTTGCGTGATTCAATGACCAAGACAATACTGCCAATCAGTAACTATTTTAGTGAAAAAGTTTCATTGACCACAATAGCATGTATCACTTGAATAGAGCAGAATACTCGGAATAAAACATATCAGAGAGCATGTGTGTGAATTTAAGGCTGGCGTTACTCCTGTCTTTTTTCTTCACTTTCCAATGCAAAAACTTCTAAAATCACCTTTTACATCCAAAACTTCAATACTGGTCGGTCCCAGAAATTCACATTAAATATAGTGTAAAGACTCTTTAATTAAAATTATATTTTAAAACAATATACTAAATAATTTAAAAAATTTTACAATGTTTCCTACATGGGACCCATTGAATATATCAAACATTAAATACAAAACTAAAAATCTTGCACCAAATATGATCTCTAATAAATAAAAATCAATCCAACTATAGAAAGTTTTACTTCATAAGTAAGCTTTGAAAGAAATTACAAGGAAAATGTACCATACTTCTGCATGCAGTAACATCCTCTCATCAAATCCTACTACAGTGGACTTGTTCAAAGCAACACCTTGTGATGATGATTCTGCATTGAAGGAAAATTTGGAAATCAAATATCATACAAGAAGTCCCATTATGCAAAAGATATGTACATGGAGTAGCAACCAGCAATAAAATATTAATAAAAGGAAATAATTGCAAGTACTCATACAAAAGTAAGCTCAGTCCTCAGGTGCCTGCATGTAAGGGTGTGTAAAATTTTTAGCTTGAAATATTATTTGCAGATCTTTCAAAGTTCCATCTTTGAACCAGAAAGGACTCGAACTTTCTTATTATGATTGGTCTTGCTAAAAATTGCAGCATGAACCTCACAGCATCACCAAATGATATGCTCAGAATTTCTCAATCTCCCATACGAATTTTGAATATGTGATTTCTAAGAATTTGTATTATAATTCCAGGGAAGAGGACAAGGAAAAACAAAGTCTAGGTTCTTGCAAGACCCTATTAAACTAGCCAACACACAAGCAATTACCACCAGATAGGATTACCTGACCCCTTTCTGGTATGCAAATAAATAACAAACACACACACACACCGAAAAAAAGATCTAATGAATCTCATTTTGGGTTTGCATTAATCAGTTATTACTTAGACCACAACAGGAACAAGCTAGACAGTAAAATGAGCATAATTATCAGAAAAATGGAACACCAAAATCAAGAAAAAGAACCTGCACATTTTGCAATGACTTCTGATCCATTTTGAGTGGCCTCTTCCTCTGGCAAAATGGAAGAGGCAAAATACCCATGCTTAAGTATTCCAGATTCTCTATGTTCTCCACATACCTACATAGAAAGGTCCACATCAGACCAGCATAAAACCATTTACTCCCTTCACTCAACAGAAATAGGCTCAATTTCCTTAGTAATTTGCCCCAAATGATATGCCTCTATCCTTTTCTCAAAGGGCAATCAATTTATCAATTTCCTAATGAGCATGTACTAAACATACATACTCATTAACATCTACATCATTGCCATGAATTAAAAGTTCTTGTTGGAGTAATAAATACAAAATCATGATGCACATATCAATTTGGAAAGCAAACACACATACTTTTATTTTGTTTGGCAGAGAAGGAAGAAAAGGTGGAGGACCGGGGCACATTTGCCTCAATTTGTAAAAGCAATTACAAATAATTTTATTTTGTTTGGTGGAGAAGGAAGAGGAGGCAGAGGGTAAGGAAGAAATGAGGTACATGGTGATCTTAAATTTGTCTCTCTTGTTTATTTTATTAAAATTTTTAATGCCAAAAACGAGATCAATTTGTCTTAATATCTCCGCTTATTTCCAATCTCATAATCACTCAATTTTGGAAGGAGAGGAAATGCAAATGCAGAGTCAGAGTGGTATCCCTCCACATTTACATCCAACCAAATGATGTACCATTTACATTCACTTTTACTTCCTCTTCTAATACTTCCAAAATACACTCCAACTATCCAAACCAAACAAAACATGATGATATATTCACATATTAAAGGAAAACAATAATAAAGATAGATTAGTTCCATGAGTAATTTAGCTACACAAGACATCTAGTTTTATGAGTCATGGAGGGGTATATGAGGATAATACTAAGTAAAAATGATTACTGCAACTACACTAATTACATTAATCAATCCATTCAAAAATTGAAGCAGACCTATCTTTCTAGGATGGAAGGAATATAACTTTGAGAATCACATCCTATAAAAAACTTTAACACCGGATAAAAACAGAAAGTAAGCAATATGCAATTTTCTTTTTGGTAAAAGGATTAATAGAAGAAGCATACATCACAATGGATGACATCATCATGGTTAACCATTGTGCAGTTGGCACAGAACCACTTGACAATTTCTACATGCTTTTTTAATGGCTCCCAGTCACTGTCATCGTCCTCATCTTCATCACAATCATACTGTTTGTTATACATATCTTCTAAAGACATATCACTCTGCCTTTTTCCATTCTTCTGCAGAAGACAAAAGAATATCAAGGCCACCAAGCATGCACCAGGATTCAAATGGAAGAGAAATGAGAAAATTTAAGAATGGAAATGGGGTTCCTTACACATACCAGCCTCATATTACAATTTGAAGTTCCCACTGAATCTCCAGTATTAACCCCTGAGATCTCCATGGCATCTACATCATAATAAGTATGATTAGCTCTAATACCTGATGATCCAACTTCTCCTCTTTTTCCCTGGAGTTCTTGTGAGAAAGTTCGATTGCTTTTCTTGTGAACATTGTTCTCAACTTCTCCATTTGTTACACAGTCCATCTTCAGACCACTGGAAACCATGTTGTCTTCAGTTCATATGGTGGTTGATCGCTTCATGTTAAGTCCAATTAATATCAAAACAAAAATCTGAAAGCAAACATGTGAAGTCCAATTAATTATTACAGCTCCAGTCATTTAAATGTACAAGTTCAATACTTTACTTTGAGAAACAATTCAGCGGCAAATAGAACTCATTCTCTTTTCCTTGTGCCAAGATGACAAATTAAGTACCATGATCCAGTTTGCATATTTTATTCACTTCAAAAACCAAAAACACATGTTCCTATGTTAATAATAGAGCAAAAGCAGAATATAATCACTGCAGTTTGTCATGGTGTTCTTTTTTTCCTGGGTTCTTCTGTGGGGTGGGGGTGGTAATTTGGCATTGGGGTAAGGCTTAAAAGTAACTTTTTCTATCTTTTCTTTTTTCTGTCCCTTGAGCCTAGATGACAATTGGAGCAATATTGTCTTCAAAAACCAATAGTATCTGATCCATTGTCAACAACAGCAAGAAAATCAGAACGTTACAGAAGCAGAACAGTTTTGTTGTGAGCACAGCAAAAGGATTGGTAAACACCATTGCTGTAAGTGCTCATTACATAAGCTAAATATAGAAAGAAGCCTATGTAATGACAATAGAAAGGCTAAGAGAATAAATGCAAGGGAGATCTTTCGATCACTCGTCCCAGGGCATGTCTTCATGCTCAAAGAACGAAAGCTGAAATATCGTAAAAAAGGATCAATGGGTATGCTTCTTCTTTGTCATAGCTTTGTAGTCTAATTCTTGCTCGTGATTGGTGTGGGTTCACGGCAGAATTTGGTTTGAATCCTATAGCCTCAGTGTGGCATGAAGGTAATTTACTGCTGCTGCTACTGATTTTCTTCTAGTTCTAGCCTTTTCTGGCAATAAATAGCGGCTAATCTATTATCTTAGTACAAGCTAGTAAGGATGGCAAAACTAATCAAAGTATTCTTGAACCATCGATTTTGTATTTCCAATATACATACCATCCGAAAGAAAGCAAATCCATCTGAATGCACACTTTGAACTTCGTACCTCCCTTTATTGACTTCAGGCACTTACAGCTTAGTAGGAGTTTTGTTATTTTGATTTATGAGATGGTACTTATTACCTTACTTATTCGGACCTTTAGGTTGTTCAGTGATCTTTCCGCTTCTTTTGGTGATCAAATTGAAGTAGTAAAATGCCATCACTATCAGTTATTTACATTCAAGCAAAGCCATATGGGAAAAGAAAAAAGTCTGTACATTTGTGTCCGCTGATGATCAAACCTTCAAAATCTACAAATCAAAATGCAAAAAAGGAACAAACAACGAAAATGTTTTACAGCAAAGATATATTTTGATTTGATATGCAAGACGACAACATACACTTTAAGCCAACCATAGATTCCAATCTTGACTTATTATCCAAAAGAACTCCAGTTGCTTCAAAGAGAAGGGGAAAATTTTTTCACCGGCACACGGGAAAATATTAAGAAAAGCAAAAAAAAAAATTACCTAGTTTAACCAGAAAAAAGTTCAACAACTATATCCAGCAAAAATCTTCTCTTTTTTTTTCACGTATTACTTTTCATATACTACTAAACATCCTTATAGAACTCCTACAAAAGAGTGACGAAAAAATGAAAAAGAAAAAGCATAAGCACATTTGAATAGTGATACAAATATTGCACGACCATGCGCCTCGTTCTACTACTAGTGATTTGGTAGAAACAAAACAGGAGAAAAGACTTGAGAAAAAGTTCACCTGAGATATCTAGCAACAAGGATTTGATGGTGACAGAGAGGTCAATGTGCCGTCCCTGATCTCCAGTAAGTTCGAAGAGACTGACGGTGGCTGGGCAGTAAGCCGAAGGCAACCGCGGTTGTGGATGGTGGTGGGGTTTTGCAACTCCAGGTCCGAGACAGGGGTACGAGAGTTAGGGCACCACAGACATGGTCCGATAAGAGGTAAAAAGGTAAAATGAAGCGGTTAGTCGAATCGACGCGGTTAATATGTCATGTTTAGCCGCGAGACAATATCAAAGTTTTTCTAATCATAATCTTTCGTTTTTGGCATTATACTAGATAAACACCTAAATAACAGAAATGCTATGAAAAGTAACGGTTGGAAAGTAACTAGAGCGCAACTGCCAAAACGACATCATTTTGAGTGCATGTATCCATCAAACCTACTTATTTCACTATCAAAATAATGTCGTTTTGGCAGTTACATTCCAACAGTTGCTTTTCATAGCAATTCTGCCTAAATAATAAGTGAAAATATTTAATAATCAATGTATAAAGTAAGACTAAAAATAAAAATCTAATGGAAAAAAGTAATTTAATATATTATCCATCATCAATGTAAATTACTCCATCCGTCCTTTTTTATAAGGTATTAAAGGGTGTACGTCTAGTCCCACTTTATAAGTCGTTTTACGTAATTTTAGGAATATTTTATCACAAATTTCTTATATTACCCCTCAACTTTATTCTCTCCCCCTTCATCGTTTTCCTTCCCAACTCATCGCTTTTCTTCCAAGTCTTCATTATTTTCAATGCTCTCTCCTCAAGAAATCTATTTGACTCCTTGGTTGCAGATTTCGATTAAGCTTTGTCATGTTGTGTACAAGTGCTCTTTATTACCTTGTCTAGTGCGTAGCTGTATGCTAGTGCAGGTGGTCAATATGCGAGGAGCTCTCAAGCTTTTTCTACTCGACCGCACCAACATGACTTTGAACTAGGAGGAAGATTTTTCTAATTGAATGCATGGATTCTTCGACTAGATTGGGGTTTTGTTTGTTCCGTGACTAACTCTTACTGCAAGAAGTAGAACGGAAAATTTTCTTTGTTTGCTAATCTCTTTAGATCAAAATCTGATAAATTAGAATTTGAGATTTCGGTTCCAGATTCTGAATTTTAGGGATTCTTGTGCTACGTCTTTGTCCTCTCCATCATGGTTCTCCACAGTGCTTTCGGATCGCCTCAAAAAGCAAAATCTTTGGGCTCTGTAGATGAATCAATGACCGGAGGGGATCATCGAAAAGTCTGTCACCATCCTAACAAGGGAACGTCACCTGCTAGATACTCCGATGACGAGGATGACTATTGCAATAATGGATCAAGCGGGTACTCTTCGGAATCGTCCCAACAATGGAAACCATGGCCTGGGTAAGTCCTAGAAAGCGACTGAGAGGGAGCAAATCCACACAGTGTCATAACGTTTCTAAAATGGGTTTTTGCTTGAGTCCTTTGGTGCGTGCTAGTCCCGGTAGGCATTGGAACCAAAAGGGAATCCAACCCCAAGATGGTAGTTTCCGGTGATGTAAGGGTAGTCCCGGAACTCAGACGTTACTATTTTTACTTTTTAAATTTTTGTGCTAGTTAGGAGGGTATTTTAGGGAAAACATCTTTCTTTTAATTTTTACAAAAAGGTTGCAAAAGTTTTATAAAAAGAGACCGAAAGAGTAAATTTGACCAAGAAGGTCTGGTAACAATCTTTGGATGTGGAGAGTGAAAAATAACCTTAGGAGCAAAAGTAGTAGCAAAGGGAAAGCGTACAAGTACACTTTACCTTCTTCAAGGAGACAATATTAGTGATATAGTTGCAGCTACAGTGGCTACAGAAAATCAATCTACTCTTTGGCATCATCGGTTGGGACACCGTGGTGAAAAGGGTGTAAAACAGTTACACTCAAGAAAGTTGCTTCCAGGCTTGCAAAATGTTGAGCTAGATTTCTGTGAGAGCTGCATTTATGGAAAACAAAAGGCAGTCAGTTTTCAATTGAATAGGCAACAAAATAAAAGTAAGAAGCTAGAGTTGGTTCACACTGAAGTATGGGGACCAGCTCAAGAGCTCTCTTATGGTGGTAAGAGATATTTTGTCACATTCATTGATGATGCAACGAGGAAGACCTGGGTTTATGCTCTCAAAGAAAAATCAGAAGTTTTCGGAATGTTTAAAATGTGGAAGACCATGGTAGAAAAGGAAACAGGCTGTCAAGTTAAATGTCTGAAGTTAGACAATGGTGGTGACTACTCAAGCAAGAAATTTGCAGAATACTTGAGTCAGCAAGGCATACATGGGTTGAAGACTATTCTTAGAACTCCTCAGGAGAATGGTGTTGTTGAGAGAATGAACAGGACCATTCTAGAACGTGCGAGATGCATGAGACTACATGCAGGTCTTCCACTACGCTTATGGACTACTGCAGTTGATATAGTTGTTTACCTTATCAACAGAAGCCCAACTAGTGTGTTGGATGGAGAAATACCACAAGAGAGATGGTTTGGAAAAAGCTTCAATTATTCCTATCTAAAGGTTTTTGATTGCATTGCATATGTTTTGATTGACAGGGAGGACTGGAAGAAGCTTGCTGCTAAGTCCCAAAAGTGCGTCTTTATCAGATATGGTGGCGATGAGTATGATTACAGACTTTGGGATTACGAGAATATCAAAGTCATTCGCAGCTGGAATGTGGTATATTACATGAAAAAAATATGTATAAGGATCGTCAGACAGAGCGTGGAGAAGCCAAAGAATCAAAATATGTTCAGTTAGATAGAGTGCCCGTGAAGAGGACACCAACAAATGAGAGTGCATCTGAAGAAAAGGTTCAAGATGAACCTATAATCAGTGAGGAGGCAGTTCAAGAAGAACACAATGATTCAGAGCAGACCAACAACTCTGAAGAAATTGTTTTGAGGAGGTCCACAAGTGTGAGAAAGCAAAAAGAAATATTTAATCCATCATCAAATATTGTTTTGAGCCATGTCTCGTACACAGATTCAGGAGAATCCGGGACCTATGACGAGGCAAAGAAAGATACATTTCACTTGCAGTGGGAGCGTGCCATGAGGGATGAGATGAGCCCTTTACTTCAGAACAAGACCTGGGAGCTGACCAAGTTACTTGCAGGAAAAAGGGCCTTATTAAACAAATGGGTGTATAGGGTTAAGAATGAAGCTGATGGGAGTATCAGATATAAGGCTAGATTTGTAGTAAAAGGTTTTTCTCAAAAGGAAGGGATTGACTACTCTGAAATTTTTTTACTAGTAATGAAGATTGAAGGGAATCGTATCCCGAATGAACAAGGAAAACGATATCCGGAGTCCCAAGATTTTTAAAATTTTTCACATTGGATATTGAGAACGATACCTTTTTGATGATGTTTGCGGAGATCTTGTCTTGCAAAATAGATTTGGACGTCTTGATTTACTATGCAAAAGATTGTCTAATCTATTCCCTATCTGTCTGGGTGAACCAAAAGGAAAATAGAAGATCAGAGAATTTTTGAGTGGAGTCATTTTTTTGCAGAGGGAAAAATTACGTCTGTTCATTTTTTTTTTCTAAGGCTACAACGTTATTCTCTTCTAACTATTACAGGATTAATAAATAATCTTTTAAATAACTAAATTAGAAATATGGGTTTGCTATGGGTTAACAGCCCAACAATCCTTTTATTTAATTAAAGGTCTAATAATTATTTATTGGATCATGAACCCAACATAATTATTTTGGTCCTTAAATTAAAGTCCAATATTTATTTTTATTCTTAACCCATCAAATAAATAATCTTATGGACCTAAGTCCAAATTAATTACAAGACTAATAAAAATAAATCCACGTCATTATTTTATTTAAACCCAACAATAATTAATCTTATGGACTTAAGTCCAAATTAATTATAGGACTAAATAAAATAACTAATTAATTTTTATTCAAACCCAAATAATTAATTTCAAATATTAATTAAATCCTTAATTAATTGTTAATGTTATCTGGAATAAAATTAATTCATTCTCCGATCTCCTATTTAAGAATGACATAAAATTATTCATTCTCAATAAGGCTAGATTAGGGACCTTAAGATACAATGTTCTTGTCTCTATAAAATGACCAAAATACCCTTACTATATAGTGGTAATTAACTCAGTCATTCTAAACACCTTCTATTATCACCATAAGAAAATGATGTACTCTATAATACATTGTTGTAGGAACAGAAGGTTTATTGAAATAAATCTCAACCTTTAGTCTTTGACCTACAGGTGTAATGACATATTTGCTCTTTTATGTAACACCTACTATTAAGTCTAAGTCTTGCGTACTATCACCTTATTCAATAACATCTACTATCCTTAGGTGTCTAGTTCTATTACCATTGAATCACAATGAATACTCACTAGAAGAATATTCAAAACAATAATAATTTGTACTACCGAGGCCTCGGGTTCAGTGATCCAACTAAGAACAACATATAAGGGGGCGATTAACCCATCTCATAAATGAAATGACATAAAGACCCTATTAGATGAGTCTGTCTTAACTAACTAACTTCAAGTACCAAACATACAAAGTTATTGATTCCCATAATATGATCTCACCCAAGCATATCAAAGCACAGGTCATAGGGATGTATCCATGTAATAGCAACAGTGATATTATTCTCTCTTCTTCCCTAGTACCTTCAGAGAACAATCACTGAATGGTCTTGTTCTATACATACAAAATGTGCTAATACATAGTTCGGGAGCACTACCCAATGACTAAAGGTAAGTCACCTTACTTAAAGGAGACTAATGTGTTATGACCTGTGATCAATGGAATGCCAATTTCATTAATCGGTCAAGAACTAATATCTTATGATTTAAACTTTTGGTGATCCATACCTTACTATGCTGAACGTCCCAACACACAAATCACCTATTTAAATCAATTTGGATCTTATTGCATGTTATACTAATATGTATAAAATTACTTATTAAGGTTATAGTCTTTTAAGCTTTTTCTCAGAAAATTATAGCCTTTTTAGGCATAAATCCCAACAAATGACCTCAAAAAGAGTTTTGCTAAGCATTGTTGCAGTGGAAGAGCTTCATCTTGAGCAGTTAGATGTAGAAACTGCATTTTTACACGATGACCTAGATGAAGAACTGTAAATGGCACAACCTAAAGGTTTTGAGGTCGAAGGCAAGGAGCACATGGTATGTCACTTGAAGAAAAGCTTGTATGGCCTGAAACAAGCTCTGCGACAATGATACTTGACATTTGATGGTTTCATGGAAGAAAAAGGATTTGCACATTGTGAGTCTGATCATTGCGTTTATCTTCGCAAGTATAACGATGGTGATATTATATATCTCTCTTTGTATGTGGAGGACATGCTGGTGGCTAGTTCAAATATGAAGAGAATTGCTGAAGTGAAGAAGATGCTAACATCACAGTTTGCTACGAAAGACTTGGGAGAGGCCAAGAATATCTTAGTTTGCTATGAAAGACTTGGGAGAAGCCAAGAATATCTTAAGCATGAAAATCATCAGGGACAAGAAAAATAAGAAGTTATGGCTATCACAAGAAGACCATATGCACAAGGTGTTGAAGAGATTCAACATGGACAAGGCAAAACCGGTTGTGACTCCTCTAAAGAGTCACTTCAAACTTTCCAAGGACATGTGTCCAAGCACTCAAGCTATGAAGGATGAAATGGAAATAGTTTCATATGCATCAGCAGTGGCAAGTTTGATGTAAGCCATGGTGAGCACATGACCAGACATTGCACAGGTAGTGGGAGTAGTGAGTCGATATTTGCAAAACCCAAGCAAAGAGCATTGGAATGTAGTGAAATGGATATTGAGATATCTGGCAGGTAGACCAAATAACTCTCTTTGCTATGGTAACACATCCTTAGGATTGGAAGGCTTTGTGGATGCAGATCACTCGGGTGATTGAGACAGTGGCAAGAGTACCACGGGATATGTCTTTACAGTTGCAGGTACAACAGTGAGTTGGGTATCTCAATTGCAGAAAGTGGTGGCTCTTTCAACGACAGAAGCAGAGTATGTGGCAATCACAAAAGCTTCCAAGGAAATCATGTGGTTACAAGAGTACATGGAGGAGCTATATCGAAAGCAGCCAATCAGTACACTGTGGAGTGATATTCAAAGTGCGAAGCACTTAGCTAAGAACACAGCATATCACTCAAGGATGAGACATATTAAGAAGCCTTATCACTTCATTAGGTCAGCATTGAAGGATAATGAGCTAAAGCTACAAAAGATTGATGGCTCAAAGAACCCTGCTGACATGTTAACCAAGGTCGTAGATAGAGAAAAACATGTCTTCTGTACTACCACTATTGGTGTTACTCCATATTAATTGATAAGGAGTACTGTAGAGGCACAAGTAAAGAAGACTATTGTAAAATTGCTTGGTGCATAAGGTATATTTAAATTCAAGTGGGAGATTGTTGGCAGGTGAAGCTAAATATACTGTGGAGGCCGAGGTCGAGCTGGCAGACCTAGAGGTCAAGGTCGAACTCGCAGACAAGGAGGTCGAGGTCAAGCTAGGCTCCCTTTTGTCTTTTCACATTTGTTTTGTTTTTAAGATGAAAGGCTCTTACGTAGAATAGAAGTGTGATAGACAAAAAGTATTCTAGTGTGAAAGAGAAAGAGAAAGAGAGAGAGAGGCGGGAAAGTGAGTGAGAAAGGAGAGGAAAAATCTGGGTTTGATTTTTCAATGAGGGTTCTTACTCCTTTGTACTCTGACCTTGAGAGAAGATCATTCTTGTACCCAAATCTCTTCTGTATAGTGAAACTTTGCAGAGTGCCTCTGCGCGGAGACATAACCTTAGTTGGGTGAACTTCGAAAACAAATCTACTGTCATACTCCTATGTTTGTCTTGTTGTGAGTGATTCATTGTAGGTTGAAGAAGGTCAAGAGGATAGCTTCCTAACAAATCTTGTATCCACAAGCCATGTCTCCTGTTATTCCAATCAATGTGTATGGAGTTTGCCTATGTACAATAACCCTCACTCCTGGAGGATAGACGAGAAGCATTGCTTTGGAAGGGTGTCATATATGAAATCGACAATGGAGGTTACATACATGGACATGTTACATTTCCATTCGAATCTTCTAATACACATTTGTACATCATTTACTATAACACTATAAAAAAAATTAACAAATATATTTAATAAAAGTTGGCAAATATATTTTAATAATAAATCCTAAATCCTAAAAAGATAAATTAAAATTTAAAGGTACTAGAACTTCAGAGCCATTGGAACCTTCTCGTAACCCTTCCTTCTTTAACAAACCTTTAAATAAGTTATTTGGAATTCTCCACCCGAAAATGAATGTTTCTATTTCTATTTCTATTTCTATTTTAAATTGTTTGGAGTTGCATATCTCATTTCTTAAAATAATTAGAATTTTAATATAAATTCTCATTAATAACCTTATTCATTTTAGTATTTAGTATTTACATCTCCTTACATCATAATCCAACAACTAATGCATTAATAATAAAGATAAATTGATAACTTTTAGACATCCATAAATTTTTATTAAATTGATACGGGTCATTAAATTGGAGGGAGTATTACAAAATCACCCTTTTCTTTAATTATTTAATTATTTATTAAATTCTAGCCGGCAAGATGTTTAAATTCGATAAAGATTGACAAAATATCATAACCAAGTATCAAAATCCACATTAATGAATCCGGATACCAATATTATTTTTGGATTTATTCATATGATCTCTAGATATGTTGTTCTTGGAAAAGTAAAGCACATCCATTTAATGTAAAGAAATTCCCAAATTTAATTTCCTTCAATTCATTAACAGCCGAAGCAGTTGGCAAAGAGAAGGAAAGCGACGACATGTGGTTTGCTTTTTTACAACTCTGAATGTAAATGAGACGAGATAGATTTGCAAACAGTTTGAAGGTTCAATTTAGTAAAAGTTTGAATTCATTTCACTTTAATCGAATTCGAGACAAGTTTAGATTCAACTTACTTTTTAAATGAGTTGAGTCGAATCGAACTCATATATATTCGATTCGTTAGGTTCACGAGTCTAAATAATCTTTTAATATAGATCATATTACATATATTATAACTTATTATTAAATATATAATTTTTATTTATTTATTTTATATAAATTATATTATTTTTTTATACCATATATAATGTATAATATTATTTCTTAAAGTTTTAAGAAAAATAAACTATCATACAAAAACAAGCTTAAACAAGTCCAATCTTGAGTTATTCAAAAGAGTCAAAGCCCTAAACTTTTTTAACCGCGCTTAAACAAGTTCAAACTTGAATTTTAAAGTTCGAGCAAGCTCGAATAAAAAAATATATAAACAAACTGAATCTATGTTTAACAAATTTGAACTCTACTTGACTCGTTTAAAATCCTATTTGGAAGTGTAAAAACTAAAACAAACATCAAAACGTGACGAAGAAAGTGGAAGAAATATTAAATATAGAACATATGAAATGGATTTAGTTGGCAATGGTCACTAATAGTAACGGTCTACAAAATCCCATTAAATTTCTGTGGGGACGAAACTGTATGTATCCTCAACATTGTTGCCCTTCATATATATATATATATATATATATTTTATAGCTCGTCCATCCCATACTCTTCCATGTATCCCCACCTTCTAGAATAAACAGGTTTTCACTTACCTTCATCCTATCCAGATCTCTTGATCCCTAATGCTACCACGCCAAGTTGAGTAAAATTTGATTTGTTGGCCTATACTATTGGAGCAGCTGAAGGTGAAAAGGGGAAGAGACTATTATTTCTAGTCATGCCTGCAAAGAAGCATGACAATGCATCTCCTTATTATGAACAACCTGCCCCTCTACTCTCTCAAGTATTCTCCAACACTTCTACATCTCAACCTTAACTTATTAGAATCTTGATTGGCAGCTCTCTGCATCTTGACTTTGTACATTCTCTTCTTCAAGAAACTGATGATCTTCTCGTACTTCTTCCTGGCTATAGGCTCTCTGTTGAGGAGACCAACTCTGCACTAATGATGGATTGGCGAATGCAAAATGCCCTCACTTATATAGGGAAGAAAGGGATAGGGATGTGTGGTCCTGCAGGCTTACCTAGTTCTTTCCAAGAGTCACATATTTCCAAACCTCAAGAACCAATCATATATGGCATTTCATTTCTCCCATTACTTCTATCGGCAAATACACATTGGGGCCAGCCGACACGTTAACACGAATGCAAGACCAACCCAACATTCTTGTTTCATCCTCTTACTTCAAGCTTTAATAGTAGTTTAAGATAAAAACTTGTCTTTGCCTAGATAGGAAAAACGGATTAGGGAAATAACATAGTATAGACCGGTCTGACCAAACTTCAAGGCTGATATGCCTGGATTTTTTTTCCTGGAAAGAGGTGGAAAGGCTTATGTGAAACATGTGCAATGCATCTTATCTATGATTGTTTTCAATCATCAAATAAAGGAAGATTGATACTGTTAGTTTAATACCTTTTTCGTTCTTACAAGCGTGGTCCAATTTTTTTTTTTAAAGTTTTTTTTGATCCTCCATCAATTTTTTTTGATAACTTTGGTTTATATCAATTTATTTTAGTTTTTTTTGTCCTCTACCTTTTATTTTTTATATACAATTGGTTCAAATAATTAGAAAACATGTTTTTAAGAGTTTTTTGACTGATCAAACAAGGGCATTTTAGGGATTTCATAAGATAAATTATCATTTCTGTCCTCCACTTTTCTTTTTAATCTTTTTTGGTCCTCTACCTTTTTATTTTTTTCATCATTGGTCCTAAATGTAAATTGTTAAAAATAAAATTTTTTACTTACTTCAGGATTTGTACCTTGACACTCATATTTGAAATAAAAGATTTTTACCAACTCAACCATCAGTAACTTTTATTTTATTTTCATATATAATAGTATATATTATTTTCAATAAAAATTCCTCTCAGATATTAAATATAATCTTATAATAAATCATTCAGATATTAATTTTCAATATTCGAATTTCAAAAACATTATAATGATATGTCTATAATTTTTATAGATTTTTGTATACGTGAACTTTATATTCTAATTTTTTTATTTAATTAAACTAAAAGTTTTAGTTATAATAATATGAAAAATTAGTAGAGGGGTTAAGGTTAGAAATAAAATGAAATACATTATGGACTAAAAGGGTAAAATAACTGAAAATTTTCATAAAACAAAAATAAAACAAAAGATGGAGGACTAAAGATATTAATGGCTTAAGTACCAATTTGGCCACTAAACTTATACCTTTTTTTCAATTAAACCAATGAACTTCTAATTGAGTCAATTTAAATATTTTACTTTGCTAAAATAGTCAATTTGACCATTGAACTTCTAATTTAAGCTAAAAAAAATTTTGAATTTTTTTTAATGTAAATATAAAAGGTACAACTTTGGTTTTGAATAAAAAATATTTAATATATATTTATTTTATTCGAAATTTGAGGTTCTTATTTTTTTAAGGTTAAACAAAATGTTTTACTTTTAAATTAATTAAAATTTTATAAAAAAATAACATTTTTAAGTAAAAAAAAAAGGTTATAATCAAACTTTTTTTTTTGTAGAAAAAGATTATAAAAAAAAGTTAAAATGAGACACAAATGGAATATAGTCATAGGAATATTGTAAACATAATTTCACCGTTTAGTGAAATTAATTAAAAAAAATTTCAAAAAGTTTTTTAGCTTAAATTAGAAGTTCAATGGTCAAATTGACAATTCTGGCAAAATAAAAAGGTTAAAATGACTCAATTAGAAGTTTAATGGACAAATGGACCATTCCAACAAAGTAAAATGATTAAATTTCAGTGGTTAAATAACAAAAAAGGATACAATTTTAATAGCCAAATTGATACTTAAGCTGGATATCAATCTTTCATACTATTATAATTGAAAATTTTAGTTTAGTTAAATAAAATAATTAGGATATACAGTTCATGTACACAAAAAATCTTTAAAAATCATGAATATATCAAATACAATTTTGAATATAAATATATATATTTATATATATAAGTTGTTTTTGAAATATGAATATTGAAAATTGATATGTGAATGATTAAATGAGATTATATTTAATATTTAAGAGGAATTTTTACGGAAAATAAAAGATACTATTAGATGTGAAAATAAAATAAAAGTTCTTAATGATTGAACTCATTAAAATCTTTTACCTCAAATGTGAATGTCAATTTTCAAATCTTGTTGTAAGCAAAACATTTTATTTTTATTTTTTAAAAGTGAAGGACTAAAAATAATAATTTATCCTACATGAAATGATAGAGCAAAAAACTAAACTGTACGGCTCAAAAAGATCAAAGAGGCACGTGAAGATCACGAGACAGACATGGTCAATGTCTTATACCTGGTAGACAGCTGCAGTTTAATATATGCTCCTAAACCACATCTTTTTATTGAAAAAACAGCACCTCAAAAGACAAATAAACTCACCCATCCATTTCCCATGTATCCGATCAATGTTAATACATTCTCGAAAAGACATTTTGATGAATGGGGGGAAAACGTGGAATCTTGACGTCTTGGGGACAAAAGAAAAAACCGTTCCACTTTTGGCTTTTGCTACTTATCTTTTTCCCTCTTCTCTTTTGGAGATAGCAAAAAGAAAACTATTTTGCTTTACTTCTCTGATTGATATGTAGAGCGTAGAAATTACTGCGGTCCAATTTTTCCTAGGTGGAAAATCAATCGAAACAATTCATAAAAATGCGACGACTCACTGATCTGTGCATTTCAAGAATTTTTTTATGGTAGGGGTTGGGAGACACTATCCCTGCTGTCAGCAAGATTCAAATTCGAAATCTCTACCAACATATACCAAGCGTGTTTGCCACTAAACAAGCTCCACTCAATGTTTATTTGAATAAGAATGACAACCAACTGTGAAATGGCCGCTCAACTAATCCAAAGACTTAGAGATATTCAAATGTGTCATCTCCTGTAATAGACACATAGAATAGAATGTAATTACAATAATTTAGATCTTTCGTGTGGCAGACGAAACATGAGAAAGAGAGAAGCAGGGTCAAAAAATATCACAAAGCTATTTGTTTCCTTTGAACTGAATTACCGATTATGATCGATCATAATATTATTTTTTTAATAATTTTTAGGAATGTATATGGTGTAAATACACTAATCCCTTTTCATTATTTATTTTTATTAATTTTTAGGGAATGCATATAGTATATGAATACACTAATCCCTTTTCATTATTTATTTTTTATTATTTTTAGGGAATGCTTATAATGCATACACTAATTTTATTTAATATATATTTATTTTATACTTTTCCTACAATGAGAAGTCATATATTAATCTCACATCCTACATCGAATTAAACACAAATGACTCTCTATATAATCATCTATAAAAGGGTCTGCAATTAACATAACAGATATCTTCACTCTTTCTTTCTCTTCCTATCTTTTAACATCACATTTTCTCTCTTAATATCTAACTTTAACATCAAAGCGGGAGATCATTCATTATCTGGAGGACATGGCTGAAAGCAGGGTTGCTTTCAATTCATCAATATGTTTCAGCAATTTCACGTTCTCCGACTTCCTACTGTGGATCTGAATATCTAAAGCTGTATATGACCAAATTAATACAAGAATCAGTGGCAGGACAAGAAAAAGGCCCAAAGTAGAAGAACTAATACAATATAAAACAAAATGTAAGAAATAAAGATAAGATATAAGACTGGGGCATTCTATAGAATCCTCAGAAATAGAAACATCTTAAACTTTTCTATGCTTGTTTCGGGATCTGAAAATGATCACTGATTTTCTGCAATGGTATGATATAGTACATACCAGTGATACAGCTCTGAAGATCTTCAAGTACCTCTTCAGCAAATGCTGTCATTGAATTTTGCAAAGCTTTATTTTTCCTTGAATAAGTATGGATTTCATTTTCTAGGAATTCTTTCTCCTTCGGGAATGGCCACACTCCAGAATTGTCTCCTTTACTAACAAATTCCTGAAATTCTAGGCATCTATTGATGAATCCTTCTCTGTAACAAAAACAAAATTTAGGTTTTACATAGCTTTACCAAACTTATTCTTCATGCTGGTAGTAGAAGCATGGTTGAGAAGCCCAGACAATTTGCAACCAGAAACATTAACATGAGATTATGCTATATGCTAGGAATTAAAATGGCCATGGAACATAGTTCTTCTAAACACAAGAACTTAACTAATCACCAAAATCTGAAGAAAAATGTAAGTGGCTAAGAATTCATCATTCATTAGGTTTTAAAATCAGTATACAAAAATGGAATTAACTCCAACTGAAGAAGTTTTGAGCATTAATGACATAATTTTTTAACCCAAGAACATGATAAAAAAGCACACGAATAAGGCTACAAAGGGAATTTCATTCATCAGAGAAAGCAGAATTTGAACTTAGTAGAGAAAGCCAACCCATTTGGCGGTCCTGTTGACAAAAGCTAATGGCAGATATAGTGCCACCAAGCACAGAACTGTTAGAAGTAAGCAGGACAAATTCAGTTTTCTTTGGCATATAATGACATGAAAAGCAAACAAAGCTTAATTTGAAGTTCTTGAATAAGTCCCTTATTTGGTAACAAAAACTTTTATTAATCCAACTTAGTTTTGCATTTATTAGGCTTCGAACATTACCGTTTGCTATCCATTCTTCCTCTTATCTCGTCTCTCTTGATTTCTAGACCATGTAGCTCTTCCTTCAAGCATTTCACTGAATTTATTGAATCAACTAAGAAAAGAGAACACAATTGAAAAGAATTTGAATCCATTGATAAAAATGCCTAAGTTACAAAAGACTTTGAAAAAATAAAAATCATCCGATTATTTTTTCAAATAATCACAAAATATACGCGTAACAAAAATTCCAGCTATAAACAAGAACATTCTGCATATTCAAACAGAAAACACAATCAGCTCCCTGTCATATATTTGTTATTTTCTTAATTACGTTCTAAAATGAATCCGACAGGCTACAGAAAATTTTGATTTCCTAAGACAATATTCACTCATTTCTCCGTAAAAAAAATTAGGATTGATATACCGGTAACAGACTTCAAACCATAAATCTCGAACTGCAATTCGTAAGCGGCTCTAGTCAATTCCGATTCACGAGTAGCTAAAGCACTCTCAATTTCCCCGCATCTCACAATTTCCGATTCGATATTTCTGGTAATCTGAATATTCTTTTCAATTTCTTGATTTACCTAAAACAGAAACGAAAAATCAAAACTCCAGTTTCGAAAATGTAAATTTAACTGTAACTTTATGTGATTACGCTCGCACAATAGGAATCTACCTGATCGAGCATGTCCTTTAGAAATGAAATTTGACAAAGCATTGCACCTGAATCATCCATTGTCAGTTCAGTTGTTAACCTGTGTAATCAGTCCCTGCAGCGCTTCTTCAAATTTCTCGCCCTTTCTGTTGCTTATATTTTTTATATCTTAGAAAAAATTTCCAGTAAATTGCACACAACCTGAGCTTTTACATTTAAAATCAAAGCACGAGAACTCTTTTTTCCGGCTAAACAAGCTCCAAATAATACTTGAATTTCAAAATAACATGTAGTCTTTGGAATAGAATATACTATCGGATTTCCTTTGAAAACTTTTTCCTTGTGTGTTCATGGGTAAATTGTATTGTGAACCTAGCTATTGGATTATATGGTTCATATTGAGTAAGGTCACAAATTTTTATCACAAAATATTAAATTATGTGTGATAAAAAAATTAATATTCTCTTCATTTTAGAATTAAATATTTTAATTTAACTTATACGTATTTTAATAAAAAAAAGTTTGACTTAATTCATTAATACATTACATTATCAATTTTCTTAATATAATTTATATTAATTTTAAAAAGACGACATTCAATTCCAAACAATCCAAAATAAAATATAATGTATTCATTTTTAAACAAAAAGAAGTATTTTTTAACATATAAAACATTCATTCATTTTCAAACAAAGGAATATTTACCTATCAAGATCACAAGTTCTCCCTGTTAAGGTTCTATCTACGCGCTACGTGCGTTTTCCATGTTTGTAGCTACCCTCTAGCTCCCGCTGGAGTTGACTACTAGGTCAATAAAAGTTGGGCCCATGGAGAATTTTCTAGAGTACTGGTCCAGAAAATCGAGTCTTCCAGTCCAAAAGAGCCTTATGAATATATCAATATTAAAATAATTTTTTTAAAAAAAGGGTAAAAAAACATTAAAAAATAAAAAGATATTTCACGAAAAAAAAAATAATATTAAAAAAAAATTAAATAAAATATTTATTAAACAACCAACAATCATTTACAATTAATGACTAAAATAAATTTAAATGACTTATATATATAAGAAGAAAAGAAGAAAGGAGTAATTGATGGTTGGAATAACAAAGATACAAATCATAGACATCGAATTAAATCTCACCCACATCTTTCCATATAAGAGAAATGTCAACGTACATGTAAAAGTAGCAGGTATTCAAACTTATCTTGGATCGACTCGACTGACTGGGGAAACATCCCAGAGTCAATGTAAGCAAATCTGCAACATTAAACACCATACAATCTGAAAACCTTTAGAGGGGTAACAACTGTATAATAAAGAACTATCTTTTGCTCTTGGTCAATAGATAGATATGCACTTTAACTGGAAGCACATGAAAATTGTACATAATATAATAGTATCACTAGTTGGAAAAACAAAAGCTAAGAGAGCAAAACACTCCAACTAGCATGTACAAAACAACAATGAAAATGGATACAGGAGTTTGGGAAAACAGCAATGCCAATTAAGAAGGGCTGAAAAGGGATTTGGAATTGCCGCATAAATCTGCTTGGATTTCAAGTCTCCTGCAAGAACAATGACAATCGTTCCCATGAGAATGTTAAGAAGAATATCAAAGAATGTGCCAATGAGAGGAGTGCTTGTGCTTGCATGACCTTAAAAGATGATATATATCTTTCAATGTTTGCTTTCTCGGAGAGATCATAGGCAAACCATTTTTCATTACTACCCGGATATTCATATGCAACTTCTGCAGAAATAAAATTAGAAATGGTTGAGACTTTCAGTTCGAGGTTGAAGATAGAAATCCTAGAAACGAGACAAAAGTTGATACAAACCTTGAAGAAGAACATCAATTTCACCATAGCTTCTTAATTTCCAGAACTTGCGACCATTAGCATCTGATAGGATAGGACAGGACCTGATTGCATGAGAGTGTTCCCCTTCAGATTTTGAATATACACAAGTCAGTTGCTACAACCACAACCAATCCACTAAAAATCATGGAAACTTGAGGGAAAAGAAAAGCCATGGTTTTTGCATGCAGTTCTCTTTCTCTTGAATTTGACAATAATACAAAAGCCAGATTAAATGAGATCCATAGGATATAGGAATAAGTAAAATTTTGATTGCTAGCACCAAATGAAATGATAACACTTGTTAAAAGTTATACTTCCCATAAAGGTTCCTCAGAATTTGAACTCTCAATGATCCAATTACATTGAGGAAGAAAATCAAACTTTTGATGTTATGACTTGCTGGTAAACAAATTAGATATAACTGTTGTCTGAAGATGTTCTAAGAGTATCATGAGTTCAAATAGGCATATGCAGCTAGAGAACATACTCATCAACTTTTTCTTTTCTGCTTCTAGTTTCTCTGCAATAGTTTGAGCAACTTCCACTTTTATTACTGATACAAGATTATCATGCTCTGTGATGGAAAGTGGAGCCCCATGATTTAAAAGGATAGCTTTAGCCATCTCATCTTTCAGCTTCTTCCTTTCATTCTTCTCCTGCATAACTAATCGTCTTCGTCAAACCATTTCAGATGAGAGTAAAAGAATATATCAGAAGAGATACACTGGCGTTGTGTAGATACCTCTATGAGAAACATTTCTTTTGCTCTCTTTCTATCCCCAAGAAATTCTGAATTTTTTTCTTCCATCCAATTACGTAGTTTACTGGAAAAATATGACAAATGCTCAACAAATGTCAAGAGTGCATGTTATTACTAATGTAATAGTATGCCTTACGTAGTCCCAAGAGCCTCATCACACAAAAAAGTTAAGATTCTGAGCTTGATTGAGGTGTTCAACTTCTCATATTTTTCAGGCCGCAGCTCAGAACATGCCAAGATTATTTCACTTGGTAAGTATGCACACTTGTCCATGTAATTCTCCAGTGCTTCCAGCCATGAATTTCTGCCTCTAGCTTTCAGGGAGGAACTTCTGCATCAAGAATATGAAAGAGATCATTGCCCTATTCAACCACACTATCGTTGTTTTTGAAACTGAAAGGAATATACCCCTTTTCTCGATCATTCTGTACCAAGGACAACAATTTGATATGAAACCTCTCAACTGAAAAGTCATGTTTTCGACGAGAACTGTTGGTGCCTGTTAGTTCTCTAAGTAATAATTTAGGTTGCCCTTTCTTCAGTTCAAGGACCTATGAGGCAACAACATATGGCATGAGATAAAGGTGGTGCTTCAGAGTTTTAAATGTTAATTGAACTTTCTAGCCTTATGAAAACTGACAAATATGAATAATAAAATATGTAACCTAATCCTGATAAACAATATTTTGAAGCAAAAGCTCCTATTGTTCAGAATGAAGGTCAAGAGTACGACAAATCCATAGCTTTAAGTGAAATCTGTGTCTACAATGGAATTTGACAAAGCCAAATTCCCAGCAATTCTTAACCTGTCCAAAGGCTTCACAGAATTCCAAAAACTGCAATGCATGCCCCACATCCTCAGCTTGCAAATCAAGATCGGCTACTCTGTTTAATACAGTGCCCTGAGGCAGGGGAATGCCGACATCTGAAACTTTCATGTGGATTTGTTTTACAACTTTTCCACTGAATTGAGGAGCTTCATCAACTATCATATTTTCAGCTGGAATTCTTTCAGTGTTTCCCTTGGTAGGCTCGTCTAGCTCATTCTCTTGTACCTTGGTTAACTCTGTTGAGATGTTTTCAATCAAATGCATCTTGGTTTTGGTAGACATTTCATTTGCTTCACCTTTTATCATTAAATCATTGGTCATTGAAGAATAATTATGGCCTTGTTCCTTCCTATCATCGAAGCCATTTGCGTCCATACCTTCCTTTGTAGTTGATGCTGGCACCTGCAGAATGAACCAAAGAATAAATAAAGAGATACAAACTAAATGCATCTCTTTAAGTGCAAAAGGCTTAAGCATACTGAAATTCAACAAATAATTTGCCACGAAGGATTTTTCTTTTTCTTGAGTTTGATACTATAAACAAACAGATAACTGGGTAAATGCAAAGATGACCTCAGAAACATAAAGTGGCATCCCAAAATAGGATCCACTAGAGACCCTTTCATAAGTAGGCAATTTTTGAAGGAAAAATCTACCAGAATAGGTAAAAATTCCACCTGAGTAGCAGTTTGCTGCTTTTTGGGTAATGGGCCTCCATCTTGTTCCTTTTTATTCTCAATTTCTTTTAAGTGCAAGATTTCTGAAACAGAAGAAAATCCGTTTGCCCTTGCAGTGTAGACTAGTATCCCGGTGGGGCTAAAACCTCGCTTCTTCCTAGAAATTGAAATGGAAAAGATCCAACAGTTCTAAATTGATTCTGAATAAAAAAAACTGTCATCTATTAATCCAACAAAAAATACGTACTCACATGCACATACTGCAATTGCAAATCCCTCTGCAACTGGGGCATTTCCATTGACAACCTATTTCCACTGCTTTTTCAGCTTGTTCTCCATACCTGTTTCAGGTTTTGAATACCCATCATTTGGCTGTATAACTCTTACCCTCAAATATTCGACACGTGCATGCTTTCAGATTATGGAAGCAAGAACTTGAACTATCTTCAATCAAAACGTACACACAAGAATACTGATTAAGAGTAGAATCTTGCAAATTATTCCTTACCCATCCAGAAGTATAATTGCAGAAAATGTAGTTCAAAGGGAAAAAGGGAAATGGATTGGGGAAAAATGATTTCTTCTGAGGGTGAAGGAAAATGAAACCTGTTTAAGAGGCATATATGACAGAAATGGAAGGTGCATTTCCTGTCTCCAACGAGATTCTTGCATGACAATGAAAAATTCATGGTCTTTTGGCGACACTACACAACACGAACACCTAAAAACCATGAACAAAAGCATGCAAGTAAAAATCAGCAAGAAAATTTGAATCTTCTGCCAATGTACCTGATGACAGCTTTTGCCATTTTCAGAATCATAGATTCTTCGACCAATAAGTCGAATCCCTGGTGACTTCTTGCGCTTGATCAATGAAGAAGAAGAAACAGAAGTTTTTGACTTCTTCCGCTTCTTTTTCTCTTCCATATTATTACAGCCCTTTCTTTGCCTTTTCTTTTCTTTGTTTTTGGTTGCTTGAGGAGCGGAAAGAATGCTTCTGGAAGCAGAAGCACGAGTCACGGCCATGGATTTGGTAATTCTTTGTTTTGCCTAAAAGGGCATACAAGACAAGGAGACAGAGGATGGATGGTTGAGCTCGTTTGAGCAGTTGAACTGGGTTCTTATGTCAGTGTCAATTGGCAAGTCCAATACACAGAGCGCACTAGGGAATTCAAAAAATTACTTCTTCCAAGTAAAAACCTACGTATACAGGAAATTCTTGGGTGACAAAATCTGTCTCTAACGATTAAATTAACCAAAATTTCTACATTTCATTTTTGTTTTTTATTTTCTCTTATTTCAGCTACTAATCCAACTATGGTCAGTTTCAGAGTGTCAAAAAAGTAAAGTTTACATTTGCGCCTAATTTGGGGGGAATGATTTGGGAAGAAAGGATAAAAAAAATTATGTTTGGGAGTTTAAGTAAGAAAAAAAGGGAGAGGAGATGGAAGATCCTTCCTATCCTTCATTGGAAAGAAGAAGGATCACTTCAAAAGTAGAGAGAAAAGGAAAGAAAGGGAGAGGTGGGTTTAATAAAATTTTGAAATAACTATTTAACCAATGAAATGAATTTATTTTAAATTAAATTAAATTATATAAAAGGTTATTATTATCAAATGGACTTCAAAAAATTACTCTCCCTTCTTTTCTTTCCCACTCCTCATTCATAAAGAATATTTTCCTTTTTTGTCTTTCCTAAAACTCTCAAATAAATTTAAATCTATGCCATCTCTCTCTCTTCTAACTTATCTCTCCTCCTCTGAACTCTCAAACTAGCCGTCGGTCTTGAGAAGGCAGAAAAAAATGCCTTTTCATATTTTTTTTGTCTGTATGTGTTAATTTATGAGTTGGGAGAATTTACATTCTCTTTCCCTGACGAGAAAAAAAAAAAAAAAACTATTTAAATTGTCTTGAATCCATAATCAAATTTTCCAAAAAAAACCTACATATTTAAACATCAGGAATGCTATTAGTCGTAAATTTTATCAACATAACATCTCCTCAAATGGTAATTGTATTTAATTGCAAATGAACAACATCTCTTCAAGTTGGTATCTTTACAAGGATAGAAAACTACTCGCTGAGTTGCGATGCTTCGAACCAATTTCCAAGGACTTCTTTTATGGCGAATCTGAATTGTTAGTTGGACTCAACCCCTTCTCCATCACTTCCGGTTTCTCTCTGAGCTAATCTTGGGGTCAAATCCATCAAACCAACATCATCAATTCCATCAGATGTACTAAAATTTTCAAGCTTTTACACATTTCTTTTCTTTGCTTTTCTACCATTATAATGAAGGTATGGCCTGGAGGAAGCAGAGTATACAAGAATCATATTCAGAAATTAGCTGCGTTCCTGCTTCCGCCTCAATCAACATAAATTTACAACACAAGTATTCTCACAAGGCATATATATGAATACAAATTTGATAGTTGCTATAAGCTGACTGAAGAAAATTGGAAAGAAGTCATCATAATTCATCCACTTTCATTTTTTGCAAGACAGTAAGAAGTAAAAGCAAAAGATATGTCAGGAAGCTTCCGGACGAATAAACATTATAAGGTTCCTAACTGGTTACCAAATCTAAGAACAATCTCCATAGATTATATTGTTTCATTATCATTCAGCTTCAGCTTCAAAGATAGTGCACAAAACCCACAGATATATTAACAATACACAAAGCATGAAAACAATCAATTGTTCTCAGCAATTTCTTTGTCGATCTCATCCACATGCTGCCGCAGAATATTCCACTGGTCCATGGACAATGAGATACCTTTTTTCCCAGGCATTTGCTTTCCATCTTTCATGTAGAATTCTCTTATATCCACAACAACCTTCCCTTGCCAGTTCCTCACTGATACCCTCCGATTCTTTGAAATCTCACAGACTACAATGTTGTCAGCATCATCATCAGAATCCTCAGGTGCGAGATCTTCACCATCCTGCTTCCTAGGTCTTTTCGACATCTTTACCCAATACTAGCAAACAAGAAAAGTAGTCAGCTGAGGTGATTGTCATGCCCATACTTAAAAAAAAAAAAAAACAAAACAAAAGCACAGATACACAAGTAGGGAATGTAATGGTTCTACAACTTTATTTCTAAAACACTTGATAGATTCAATGGTAGCCATCTGACCACAGCCTAAGAAATCTGTTAAATATGAGGGGACAGATAAAGAGAAAGAGATGGTTTCACTGAGATGACATAGCAGTGAGTTTTTAACAGATGAAGTTAGCCATATAATAAATTGAAGAAGTATGTTCAAATTGCTCAAAAGAAAACTTCAGAAGTATTTCGCATACCCTACTATGCAAAAGAGATAGTGCAGACTACAAAAATAACAATATAAGAACGCTAACTTGAAAAGCTCAAGATTTTTGTCAATATTAAAAAAAGAATTTAATTTATGAAAGAAAATTCACATACACACACCAAAAAAGCACTACACAATTAGGAGAGAAATGATATAATCTATACTCAATTCATCAAAATACTAGCCATAGAGTATACAACCAGAAGGATTTAATCATATAATTCACAGATTTCCATTTAAAAAAAAAAAAAAAAAAAAAAAAAACAGAAATATATAGACAAGAAACAACGTATAGGATTCAAGGAGAACAATGGCCGAATTCGCCCTTTCTCCTTTTCTTTTTGGGGTTGTTGTACCCAGTGCAACTCCTCCAGCAGACACCCCACATTTAAAAAAAAATGGCCTGTATTGATAGTGGATTTTTTCTTCTTTCGTGAAAAAGAGGGGAAAAAAAAAAAACATATAGATTCCAACGGAACATAAAAAACCACTTCAAAAAATTCCTGTTTTATTTAATATAAAAAAGGGACATAGAATTGCTTCTCAGATAGTTGATGCATTTTTCCAAATGCCATCGGTGAAAGGAAGTTAAAATACTTGAATAATTAACAAATAAGTAGAGGTTATGTATATCTCCATTCACAAAGCAAAATATGAAGCAAATAAATTGGCCTTACGAATTTCAGAGTAGACTGCTCCTGCGTCTCAAGTGGTTACCGTCGCCTTCGGAATGAGCTGATTAGGTTACCGGCTACGACGCAGATTCTTCGAGGGTTTTCCGCGCCTCTCTCGCTTTTCCCAATGGTCTTTTTTGGCTATTTAATTGTGTCTGTTTAATACTCCCTCGCAACAAAGGCCAAATTAAACGTTTTCAATTTCTTTTTTTCTTTTAAATTACCTTTCCTTCACAAGACAGACTAATAATTTAATATATACTCCTCTCAGAAACCTAATAAAAAAAATCCAATAAAAAGTTTTTTAAATTATGAATTAAATATAAAATATTTTTGCATTTATGTAACTATATCTAATCCATGGCCAAGTCAAATGAGGTACTGTTTTAAAACAGATGGGGCATAATTTTAATTAAAATTAATAAAATGAGTTCCTTATTTTGAGAGTGAAAAAAAAAGGATTTTATATATCTACAAAAAATAGTATTTTATAATTTTTTTACATGGAATTATGATATTAATAGTAATAAATTAATAAATAATTTTCTTCAAATATTACATTTAAATTCAAATTAAAAAATTATTATTCTATAAATATCTAGATACTTCAAGAAGAAAAGAGGAATTTATGAAAAAAAGTAAGAAAATAATCTTATGGAAAATAAATGATCAATTCGTCCATATTTAAAGGGGTGAAAAATCAAAAGTAGGGAGAGAGTTCCCAATCCTCATTTGCTTTCTCTCCTGTATAACTTCAATCAAAATAAAAATACACGTTTATTCTCTAATGTACTTTCCCTAATCCCATACCTCCCATTTCCACTCTTAATGAACAAGCTAGAAGGGTATTTAATTTATAAAGTAGAAGATAACATAAAATATACCAAACTATGAAGTACTTCCTCGTCTCTAATTAATTGTTATTTAAAATTATTTTTAAAAAAATTAAAATATTTAAATATTTTTTCTCTATGAATAATATTACCTTTTATTATTATATTACATTTTTCTTATTTGTAATCTCTTTTATTAATTGATTAGTTATTAAAAATAATAAAATAATACATTATTTTAAAAGAAATGAAAAGAAAAATTAATAAGAAATAATTCATTTACACCTTTTACCATCTTGAAACGTGAAACATCACTTATTTTAAAACAAAATCTCTTCTTAAATGCAATCATGTTAAAATTTCTTCAGATCAGAGCCAAAGAAACGACTTATGCAATGTTCCAGTCTGTATTACTGATTCGTTTGTGTTTAGAGAAAGCATTATGTCAATTGTTGTTTGATTTATGGGAGCAGAAAATCATCTGAATCACAAATTCGATACTCAACTATATGCATTAAGATGAACAAAATTATCCTTTTTCTCTACTCGTGATTCCAAGACAAGAGGCAGTATTATGAACCGCTCTTTCAAAATCAAATATACTCTTCATGCTAAATATAAGTCACCAGTCGTCATTTTAAAAATATAAAGATAATATATATTTTTTCCTTAAAATGCTCTGATTTATATTTTAATCAAACTAAAAATCATATCTAAGAAGAATAAAGAGATAAAGGTAATATAATAAAACATCAATAAAATACCTAATAAATTAACAACAATAACTTATATTTAATGATAAAAAAAAAGTAACTAGAATGACTTATAAATAGTGACGGAGGGAATAGCAATATCGAGGCTTGACCATGAGAAGGTATCTAAGCAGAACAAAAAATCCAAAATTGCAAATTGTTTTGGATCCCTCTAACTGTTTGGCAAACAAGTTACAATTTAAAGTAATTCAAAAAACAAACCCAACATTTGGAGCAAACAGATTCCAGGATCTCGATTTACTGTTCTAGGACAAATTAAGTAACTACTAAGAAGGCATAATCTAATGCATAGGCATACTTGAAGTACATTATGCAAAAAGAGAAGCCAGTGAATCTTGAAAATTTGAACAGCAAGTAGCTACATGAGTGGGAATTAGGTATAACAAGGAAGGATCACAAGTCCAGAGAACAGCAGTAGCGCTGCTAATATTAGTACTGGCACTTTCCACTTGGTACCTTACTAATTTAGAGTCTGGAGGCATCAAAAGCAGAATGACCATTTAACAGAGAATAGGTGAAAGCAAGATAGAAAATGAAAAACAACTCACTGAAATCCAGTGCTGCATAATCATTTGTCGAACTTAGATAAGCAAAGAATAAATAAATCTCAGAAATGTGAAAGCACTAATTGATGGGGAAGTTAAGGAGATTTGAATGAAAACAAAATGAATTCTAGTATATGCATAGTGGAAACCAAGGGGTATCTGACTTGAACATGCAGTAATAAGCCAACATTTGCAGGACCTAATAATGTACTCTCCCCAAAAAATAAAAGCTTGTTAAAGTTTCCAGGGAGTTCTGGTTTCCTACATCCCTTGATCTCCCCAGTTTCTTCCCTTTACCAACTTTATCAAGGATTCCATACAAAACATACTAGAGCATAAAGAATTAAATCCATCAAAGAAACAAAGCATTAGATGTAATTGGAACTGCTGCTTCGTACTAGGCTAATCAAAACTTTGCTAAGATCAGATACCTCTTCCACATGGACTGTAAAATCATATTTGAGCAAAATTATAGGAACTTGGCCTCCAAGATCACCATCTTCATCCAAATTCACAAACTCTTCTGTGCTTGCTAAAACAGGGAATTCACTAATTTTTCTCAAAGAAAAGAGAAAACTGAGAGGCTCCACACTGGATGAACTAGAAACATCCCTTCTTTCACCTGAACTTTCTTTTCATTAGGGGTCTTAGAAGGCCAGATGTTCAATTTCTTTAAAATCCAAAAAGATAAGTGTTTAAAAGTATTTCATCTACTGATCCTTATTACTTCTATATTGGTCGATCACTCAACACAACCGAAGGTAGCACAAAGGGAATTCAAATGCTGCAAAGCATTCCAGCCAATACTCCACTGATGCATTTAACAGAAAATATAGTGGGAGAATCACCAAGCCCCACATAAATCTTGGCAGACTCAGCACTACTTTTCCTTTAATCCTTAAATTCACATGTAGCTTTGTCCCTTCAAATTGCAAGACTCAAATCTTAATGCAGAGAGGCACATTTATGGCCATTGAATTGGAAATGAGAATTTATAATTATATAGACAACCAACAAAGCAAATCCAGGACATGAAATAATATCCACAAACTTAAACAAAAGTCAGATGTCAAGTTCTTTCCATGCACTCCCTCCATATATTTTACCTGTTGCCTTTTATTTTTTAAAAGTTTTTTAACAAATGGTTATCTTACAAAACCAAGAGTTGAGTCGTTTACTCTTTTCCAATTATATCCTTTTCTGTTTCAATCCACATATTAACTTAGTACCATTTCCAACTCAGAATTTTAATTAATGTTCAGATACCATCAAGAGAGGGTCACTATGGTCTTTTTCTTTGAGGGTTATATTTCACAAATTTCTTAAGGGGTGTACACACCCCAAAAGCCACAGGGAGACAAAGCAGAGAGAGTAACATGCTTCTAGAGGACTTATAAGGAATGATTTTCAAAAGTTGTCTTCCCTTGAGGAGTCATCTCTAGTTATGTGCTTCCAAGTTATGAAACCATCCTTGATAAATCAGCATCCAATTGTATATAATACATTCTATTTTGTTTCTCTCCATTTCCTCTAAAGCTATTGGTTATCCTCAAACAAAAATCTGAAGGCCGATAGATACCTTAAGATCTAAATTATTCCCATTTTCAGTATAAACCCTGCCTCTCTCCTACTACTACTACAAAAGAGCTTTCTAGCAGAGACACTCGACAATAGAATGATAAGATAAAATAAAAAAAAGCATACAAGGTATCATACTCTGTCTGTGTCCACACTAATATCACAATGCTCTTTAACTTTCTCAATATGCTTATAGGCCAAGTTACAACATTCCTTTATTTGTTTATTTCTCACAAAATTCCCAGTTTCTACATATTCTTATTTTAGTTTCTTGATATTTAAACTCATCAACCGCACAAACTAAATTCCAGAAAGTCTCATAATTCCAGTAAAACAAGTTTAAATATAGTAATATTTCTATACCAACAAGCAACATCACAAAATCCAGATCTGGATTCCACGACTCTTACACCAGTATGGTAAATGGAAAGATGAAAGAAATACTCCACTCAAATCACAAATAATCCAACAAAAACTATGGATGTCTTCAGAACAATCTTATCAATTAACAAGGTTCTGATGCATTAAAAAATTTGTTTGGTGTTCACACAAAAATTCTTTCTTAAATCACAAATACTCCAAAACAATAACATAAATAAAAGAGCAAAAAGAACATGGCGTGCTATAAAGATGAGTTTTTTCGCTGCAAAACTTCGCATTTTTCTTGTACAATGCACCATAATCATGTTGCACTACCAAATTAATTTCCAAACACTAAAACAACACCAGACAAACGAAAAGAGTACCTTTTCAGATTGTGATGTACTACTTGCCCCCAACACGGGGGTAAAAACCTAAACTGATAAAACGAATTAAGCTAAAAAGAATAAAAAAGAGGTTATTCTAGGATTCAGTCACAAAGTAAATAAGTTAGGTAGCACGCAAATCACAAAATTAAGTGCATTAAGCAAGTGCTACGGAGATTCTTGAAACTCAGATTGCTCTTCAATCTTCTTTCTTTTCAGCTCTTCCTCGTACTTCTTCAATCTTTGATTCCACATTTCCTATAAGAAACGATATATTATGAACACAAACAGACTCATATTAAATCATTTGATAAAAAAGAAAAAGGTAAAATAAGAAGTGTTTTAGTGTAGGAAACCTTATACATGAGTTCAGCACGGTGCATAACATAGAAGCCAAGGACGCCTCCAAGAATAGTTCCCGTAATGATCCTAAAATATCCCCATCTCGGTGATCTCATTGCTCTTTCCCTGGTTTTCTTTCACTCCCCAATCTAAATCGATTTTCAACGGTCCCATTCTTGACTTCTGTTTTCATTCCATTTGAGGCTTGGAGCTCCTCTGGCCTCTGGGCTAGTTTAGTCGGTCATAGGGTTTCCACTAATTGGGTCGATTCGTTCTATTTGGTTTGGGTCTCGTTCGGGTCGGCCCGACAAATTTACCACTACGGCTTCATCAATACTAAAAATCTTTTTGTGTTTAATTTGACACAAAGATTAAAAAAGAATCAAGATTCAATAAAGATAAGAACATATATCCCTCTATCCCCAATTTTTTCCCATTTGAAAAAAAACTCTTTTAACTTTCAAAGAAATACATAAATTTTCTAAAAAAGTTCCTAATTACATAGATCCATTTTCCTTAGTTTAATTACTAAAATTTTCTTAATAAACAAGTCTCGTTATTAAAAAAAGAAGAAGAAGTCTTATAAATTTTAATTTATGCACACTAAAAATTATTCAATTTCTTGTACATATTTCCATATAATATCTCTCGTTTTTCATTAACTGATTCTTACCGATATTTATTTCAATAATACATTATATGAGAATATTCAATTTCTTATGCATATTTCCATATAGTATCTCTTGTTTCTCACTAACTGATTCTCACCGATATTTATATCAATAATATATTATATAGGAATTGATGAGAGTTGATTAATTAACCTGCAATAATTAAAAATTAAAAATATCCATTATCTTTAAGTCTTAAATTTTAAAATATCCACTTTTTTGAAGTCTTATTAAGGCATATTCTTTAATTTTACAATTTCCACATAATCTAAGAAGAAATCTCCAAATAACCTAAAAAGGGAAGCGTATAAAATCTTTATTTACCTTATTTAGTGAAACTCATCATTAATAACATTTTGTAATTACCGAAAACGAAGGCAACAGGCACCAGATAACTAAATCATAATCTTCCACAATTTACCCCATTTTAACACCAAAATGTACCATAAGATTCCACTGCTAGTGAAGGTATCATCAATGCACTTTATTTATACAACCGCAGACCTTTACATGTACTACATCGAATTAAATGTTTCATTTTAATTTATATAAAAAAATTTTAATTAATTTAAAAAATAAAATATTCATTCTCAAACAACTAAATAGAAATATAAATATTCAATTCGAATTAAATGTTTAATTTTAATTTGCATAAAAAAATTTAATTAATTTAAAAAATAAAATATTCATTCCCAAACAAATAGAAATATAAATATTCAATATTCAATTCCGATATAAAATATGAACTTTCAAGGCCTTGTAAAAACACAGACCAATGTTATCAGTTAATCTGACAAACAATTCTACTCCCTAACAAAAAACAATGGGAACTTCCATAAGATTATGTACAATGTGTGGTTCTGTTGCAATTTCTATTAACTGATGATCGCACAGATCGACAGGACTATTCTATGCACAATAAAAGATCACAATAAGTCTACAATAAACTACAAACCTGAAGCATCCAAACCAAAAAAGCAGCAGCATCAGGCTACAACACAATTCCTCAAATTTAGTAATTCTTAGTGCCCTCCTTCTCCTTCAGTTTCGAAGATTTCAGTGTATTTAAGTGCCTTGAAGAAGGCCCGACCAACAACAGGCGAGACATTACATAAGTTAGTAGTTCTTCCCGGTGAGAAAATGTAAAATCCAGATGTGCATACTCAAACTCGTTGTACGACACCTGAACTCCTGCATTTTTCATCAACTTATAGTGCTTTTTTATCATTGATGCCCGAACCACCTTATCCCTCCGCCCAGCAACAAGATCAACAGGAATATCGAGGAGATCATAATATTCCCCCAAGTCTAATGGTTCGGGTGAACCATATACATCCATGTTGGCAGCTGGACTCCCATAATCAAACATCATAAATCTCCTAGCTCGCTTTATCTGTGCCAGATGAAGAGACACGCGAAATGCAACACCTGGCATGTCATTCATGTTGTAGTGGGGTAAACCTAACACTCCAACCCAGTTTGAACTGTCTCCACCGACAACGTAACTCATGAGGGTCTGTACCAGTCCACCAACCGCAGGTAAATTGTGGAAGTCTCGAGCTAATTTGTTTAGTAGCATGCGGAAGAACCAGGTGGGTATATAGAAAGCCGGAATCAGGGGCCCTAACAGGGGAGCCAGGGGAAGGATAAGATATTCCATCATTGTGAACACAAAGGGGGAATCATGATGGAAGCCAGCTGGTGACAACAGAATCATCCTAGAGAGTCTGTGGGGTTTCTCAAGGATCCGACGAGTTATGACATACATCAGAATGGCAGCTCCTCCCAAGCTGTGACAAACTGCGCAGAGCTTGTATGGCTGATAATCATTAGATGTTTCTGAGGTATCATCAGGTTGGTTAGACATCAGTTCAGAAACTTTTATTTCATGAATTTTCTCTATCATTGCAGGAATATCTTCTGTACCATGCTCATTAATGGAGTAGGACCAATACCTGCAATTGTTTAGATTGATGAAAAACCATGATTCAACTCACATCGTAGCTAACGTTTCTCTTAGGAATAAAGCAGAAAAAAATTATAGTTGCTTTTCTATTCATGAAGTTATAAGTACACATAAATGAGAATGGACTTGCAATGGTAACTCACTGTCGAGAGGAAATATTTGGGTTAACATGTTCTCTGGATACCAATCCTCGCAAATTTCCCAAGAACACATCATATCCTGGAAATAAAGATAATTCATGTTATGGCTCTACTACAACACAATGAAGAAAGTGCAAGTTCATGGTTTAGCATAAGGAGGCACCTTGGTCATATGCTGCAAAAGCTGGAGAACCAACAATCCCATTGGACACCCAACTATCATCACAAAAGTTATAAGACATCAATAAATAGACCTTCAGTTTTGCCTCTTTTTCCTTGAACAATTTAGAGAAATTTTATCTTGTATTGGTTTTAAATTACG
>JAOXNR010000030.1:18089744-18133725 GCA_028571225.1 Parsonsia alboflavescens
TTTCCGTTTGGCCCCCCCCCCCCCCCCCCCCCTTTCTGGGGGTTTAATTATTGTTCTAACAATAGAATAATTAAATGCTCCATCTTAACAGGGTATTTGTTACTAAATCTTAACTACATTTCAATTTGAATGTCATGTTTTCAGATTACAAAAGGTTCTCCTACCTTGTATGGAAGACCACCAGTTTTCCTGAGTACGTTTACTGGCAAAGTATCCAGAACTTTTGTGGGTATAAGTCCAGTGGAATACCTACGGAAAGCAAAAACAGACCAGTTTTAGAAGTATATATATTGCTTGCAAGAAAAATCTGATATCTTGAGATACTGAATTTTACTCACCACAAATAGTCAACTGTTCCAAGAAATTTTGAGTGGTATGAGGTGGCCAATGGCTCACCATAACAGTTTCGTGTTCTTGAGGAACCCTGCAAATGTCCAGACAACGAAATATCTTAAACATGAACTTAACCTAGACAAAGCCATCAGGGCAATGAAAAAAGAACTCATGGTGGAACAAAAATTCACACCTTCACAATGGCATAGGAACTATTAAGCTTCAAAGGGTGCATAACAATCCTGCAACTAGTGCTTCCAGTTGCAGTTTTAACCTCTTCATTGGTCCAACCTTGTCTGAAGAATCTGAAATTATTTATTTGCAGGCATAGAGTTTCTTTTAGTGTCATACATTCGATAACATAAGTATGCAATAGCTTGAAGGGGCAGCTAATGGCAACTCAGACTTACTTGGGTTGCAAGAGAAAGAAGGTAAAGAACCGTGTTCTAGTAAGCATTCAGTTACACTTCTGAGGAGTGAAAGTAAGAATAAAAAAGTTAATATACCTATCCATCATAACAAAGAGAGAACCATTTTCCCTTCTAAGACCAAGAGCTTGGGTGGGATAGCAATTTTTCTGACCAGACAAATCTCTTCTGTCATGTAACATGATATTCAACTGCAAAATGAAAAACATAACGCACTTCAGTTAAAGCACAAAGTTTCTGTGACCTGTTAGAAACTTATGTTGTGTATAAGTCCTAAAGACGATAAGCATACGATTACTCTTACCTCAGATGAGAGTAGGAAATTGTAAACTGCACTCTGCCATGAGTTAAAGTTCAGATTTTGTGACTGCATAATCTGAAGAAGTAAAAAGCTCTGAACTTTCTTACCTGGGGAGTGCTATTGTAATCCCCAGCAAGCACAACAGGTGCACCACCCCATTTTTTTGAGAGAAGATGTGCCCTTGATACCAGAAGGCGAATCTGAGAAAGATGGTAATTCAGAAAAACCTACAGAGGCACCTTACATTACAGTCTACTCAAGTTTGCTGCAAAAGTTATTTTCCTCTGCCAGATAATGAAATGTTTTCTCTGAATCTGGGAGGACAAACCTAAACAGAAAGTAAGCAAAACTAAATGCATCTGCAAAATGTAGACTAATTTATTTCCAAAAAAGAAAGTTTTCTACATCTTCTTGAGAAATAGAGTTTACTTGAAACGTGGGGACATTCAGGGATGTTTCCTAGTCATTATTCAACACCACTGTATGTGAGACACATTTTAATCTTTTCCAATCTTGTGTGCCTACATGCAATTGTAGTAGTGAGTCTTTTATTACCACACTGCAATTTTGTGTTGCAGTTTGAGCAAACTAATTTAAAGATGGAAATGTTAACATCCACATGCCTGCACCACTTGGAAATCTTAAAACTAACTATGAAATGTTAACAGTCCCTGCATACCATAGTAATCAGTACTATTACCGCAAAAAGGAGTTGACTTAATAATTGGCTACAAAGTTGCATTATGAAGAAAGTGTTTACTTCTCCACCATGATGGAAATGCTTAAAAGGGCAGAAAATTTTATTCTTATGAAGTCGGATACTTTACTAGAAACTTCAAAGATATAGATTTTACCAGATGTTAGTTCATTTGTCTTTAGGCAAGGACCAGGGACATAAATTTTGTCAATGCAACACAGTCCATTTTTTTTTCTTACATTTATTCCAGAAGATAAGTAAGAAAAGGAAACAAACAAAGACAAGAAAAATCCTTTACATACAAATCTTAAAGACTTACTTGACCAAGTTTAACATCCCCTCTCCTTGGGTTGTAAAGGACATGAATGTTTCCTACAATTATTCTTCTTGAAGCATCTTTACACATCTGCCTGCAAGATGGAAACTATAAGATCTCCAAGTTGTTCGTCAAATGAAGATCCGACAAAAAAATATAGCAAAAAGAAAAGAAGAACATGGAAAATAATAATACAAAATTATCTTAGCAAGGTCAAAACACGAAGGGTCTGAGATTCAACAAGTACATGAATTGACATTGGCCTCTAATCTTTCAATAGAAAGCCCTGATAAAGACAACTTGGATGGTAAGCATATGTTATCTTATACAGATATTAATAAAATCAAACCACTAACCATGTCTTTCAGATTATGAAGAGATTTACACACACATGTATATATATATATATAAAAAAGTATTTATATATTTGTGAATTATACCTCAAACACAGAGAGCTGAGCAACATTATCACGGAGGCCGAATTGCTTAAATTCAATTCTCTCTCCCTCTAATAATAGGAACCTGTCAAAATAAGAAGAAATTTTGAACTTACAACAGCAATTTCAGCATCAGACTATTAGCAACAATAAGAAAAATCTAGTAAAAATAGCACCATACTTATCTGCCCTCCAAAATGTTGCACAACCATCAACAAAATCTCCAGTACGCCTCTAACATTAATCCAGAGAAATGAAAAACGTATCTAAAGCAGCTTGAGTTTTAAATATGAACTTCAGCAATCAAAACCAAAAAACCATAAACCAACATCCCATGATGAAGAAAAAAGGGTATTCTCACTTCATAAGAACCAAGATATCCAACTTTCTCCATGATCATCATAAGGTCGTAATACTTGTCCACCTCCTATAACATCATAAGAATAGGTATTGAATGCCATATTTTACTCAGAAAAGAAAAATGGAACATTTACTTCAAGATTTTTTCTTTAGTATGAAAGAGAGAGAGAGAGAAGGTCCAAGATTACATACTTGTAAACAGATAATATCGGGATCCCACCCAATGAGTTCTTGTACTATAGCCCTTTTCCGATGCTCCCACTCCAAGTAGGCTGATGGAACATTTCTGTACAAATATTTATGCTTAAAAGCATTCCTATCTCCCAATATATTATATGATGCAACCGTGAATTTATCTGCAGTGAAGAACCATCCACTACTTCAATCGGTCTCACAAAAGAAATTTAAAAAATGTGCACACTGCTATCATTATTAGCCAAGAAAACCCAAGTAACCTTGAATATGAAGAGGAGTATCAATATTGGCGGTGACCCAATGGCGGACAAGGTCGGAGTGAGGATTGTACCATTTTCGACTGTAAGAGGGAGGTTTGGATGAAGTGGAATCAGCAAGGTTATTCCTGCAGCATAAAATGGTTGTTGACTTGCTAATGAAGGTGGCGGCAGGGGAGGAGATGGTCACGGACGGGGGAGAAGAGTAAGGAAATTGGGACGCTGGGGCTGCGATGAAACAGCAGCCCATTGAAGCTTTGCAGTTGCAGAAGGATGGGGTTTGAAAGGAGGCCGTGAACTTCGAGATGATTTGGGCGCCAATGTAGTTAGGAGTTAAAGATAAGGTGGGAAAGAAACGATGCCGTCGTTATGTGGTAGGTGGTATCAAGTTAATAGCTGAAAGCACCTTTTTTTCCCCTCTTTTGAAGGAAATGAATATTGTAAATTTATCACTTTTGTGTAATTCAATTTTTGATGTTCCGACGACGTCGTTCTCGGTAAACATCGAAGGCAAGCTCAACGGCGACGTATTAAGGAAAGTGGTGCCACGTTTTCCTTTTTCCATCATCATTTTCATACTCCCAAAGAAATATTTTTTATTTTCTTTTCCATATCTTTTTTCATAATTCCATTTTTTTTTTCTTGTGGTTGTCTAATTGTGTTGGGGAGGCGAAAATCAGTCACACAGAGAGGGAGAGAGAGAGGCCAATGGAGACTGCCATCTGCGGTCGAGTTGCGCTTTCCGCCAACCCTTTTCTCCAATCTAAGCCCGGTAAAATTTTTTTGAACTACTCTTCATTCTGTTTCTAATTCTTGTTTTATCCAAGTCTATGGCAATGGTGTTCCCCAGACGATGAATAATTTGAACAAATCATCAAGATTTTCATGAAAAGTAGTTCTTACTACACTTATGAACAACTCTAGTTCTTCAATATCTATCCCTCAGTAGTTTTCGAGTTTAGTGATTGATGCAACTGGCGGTGGTTATGTTTTGGGGGTATGGGGGAGGCTTGGTTGTGAATTATATATGTTAAGTTGGAAACTTATGGTAACATAGTGAGGTTCAAGGACAAAGGTTGATATAAGTTGAGAACTTTAAAATGAACAGAAACTCATTCCCTTTTGTTCTATTTAAAGGGAGGAAAGTTGTGTGCTTTAGGCGGCTTTGCATGCTTGTGATTGTGGTTGTGCTTATTTTTTAATCATTTTCCTTTTTCGGTCTTCTCTTTATTGAAGTAGTAAGTAAGAAGAGCTTCCATTCTGCTATTTTTCTCAGCCTGCTGTATTTAAAGGGAAATAGTTGTGTGTTTTAACAGCTTAGGATTGTTTTTAAAATGTTTATCTATCTGTGTTATGTTTTGAGTTTTCCCCTCTTATTTTTTCCCTACTTTTAATATTAAGTTAGAGGAGCTTCATTCTTATATCCTTCCTCAGCCTATTCACTTCGGGGAATGTTGTAAAAGTTACCAATAAATAAGAACTGGAAATGAGTTGATCTTATTTACTTTCTTTTCTGTGTGGTGATCTTCTAAATAATTAACACTTATGCAAATATGTATTTAAGCTATCTTTACTCATTGCAGTAAAATTGTTTCCTCTTCTTCTGGCATTTTATGAGAAATGTTTCCTAAGTTGGAAGACATGACTCCTTCACTGTTTCTAAGTTTCATCTCCGTATATATATTTACTAATTTTTCTACCTGCCAAGGGTCTGTTGATATTCCTTATCCTAACTCTTCTGAGGGGATTGTGTATTGACATTATCCATGGATGTTGATCTTAAAGGGGATAAGTATGCTCTTCATAAACAGTGGACCAGCAGAAGCAGTTCTTCATTAATGCCAATTGCAGGACTTGGGAAAGGTGGTGGGCTGTTAGAAAAGCCTGTTATAGAGAAAACAACTCCAGGCCGTGAATCTGAATTTGACCTCAGGTATGCAAGATGAATTTCCAGGTTGTGTTACTACGTCATTGAATATGCTTTGTCTAATAACTGTTTTTCTTTCTTCTCCCCTTCCTTCCCAACGCTCCAAATTAATTCTCTCTCTTTTTACTTTTTGTTATAAAGTTATCCTTTTTAATTCTTCTTTTCTGCTTAAAAAGGTGAAAAAAAGATAAATGTGCATACAAATTCAAGTATCCAGCTGGTAACATGTAGACAACACTGGTAATGAACAACTCGAAGAACTTCAGCAATGCAGTGAAATTTCTGAAAAAGGAGTTAGGATTTTGTGGTTGGCTCTTTTCCCAAACGCCCTACCTTGCTATGCACATGACATTATCTAAAGATGTTTAGATATGGTATTTCTTGAAGACATGAAAAAATTGGAGGGCATGATGTTGAAAATATACTGGACATAGAGGATTTAACTTGTATGCTTTGTGGAACATAGGATAGAAAACTTTGAAGGCTCAACATGGTTCTAGAAAAGCAGAACAAGGCGATTGGAGCGTAACTTATAATGGTCTTTGTCACCTAGTTGACACTAACAAGAACATTAATTGTTTCTTTGCTTCTCATTTTACTGGATAAAACAATAACAATGAAGTTAGCTGTTATAAAAAAAAACCAATCCTTGGAAGAATTTGATAAATGCACTTTTCTTTTATGGATAAGGGTCAACTAAAAATGTCTCAGGATTTCTGCAAACTACTGTTGGGTATTCACAAGCTAAGACAGCCTTGCTGATGCATTCATTAAAAAGAAAATAAAAAATCCAAGAGGCTTAAGGAGCTCTCTTACAGGCCTTTCAGAAAAAAAAGGGCAAGATATGGATTTCGTTTTCTCCCTGTATGCTTCATATGAGAATGAATTCCAATGTACCAAAATGCTATAGGTCATTGTCTATTCACAATTTCTCTACTTTTTTTTATAAGGGAACAAAATGTCAAATCTACCATGTTTAGGTATCCTTAGCTAGACTTCTGATTGGGGTAACTTCAAATTCTGTCTTTTGGAAAGCATACACCTGCCCATGATTACAGTGCTATTCAATTTTACAAGGAAAAAGTATACATAATTTCTTATCCTTATGTTTCTGTTTTCTCATTCTACCTTGTGTGATAAATATTTTGTAGTTCTCTTAGGTATTTTCAGATGAGAAACAAAATTGAGTTCATGGCTTTCTACAAAATGCCCTCAGGGTGGTCAATGCTGAAACATAGTATATAAGCTAGGCAAAGGATGTGCCTATTCACTAAAAAGGGAGTTAAAGATTGATAATTTTCTGGATGCTAAGGTTATTAAATTTTTTTACATCAAAAGGAGAAGGGGGCAAAAAAAAAAAAAAAACTATCAGCTTGTTGAAGCTGTTTAATTCTGTTGCAGTTTTCCCTTAAAAAGCACCAAGAAGGATGCACACAACTAAAAGTCTCGTAAGCCTATACTCAAATCAAATGAAATATTCAGTTATCCACGAGAAAAGGGGGAAAAAAGATATCCGGTCGATGATGTAATCTTCTGTGCTCCCTCTGTTTCTTTTTAAAAGTCATTTTAAAGAAAAAGTTTATTTCAAAATAGAAGTCGTTTTGTATTTTCAAGAAGCATGTTTAGTCCTTAACTACTTCCCAAGGAACATTTAATAAAAAAATTTCAACCTTGCCCTTCTAATCACATTGAATATTAGGATTAAATTCATGCGAACATTATTTATTACAAGGGTATTTTAGTTTAAGAGAAATATTAATTAGTGAAACAATCATTACCTTACCTTGGCTTATGCACCAAAACCTTAAATGACTTTTAAAAAGAAACAGAGGGTGTATGAAAATTTTACTTGGTTTCATTTTTTTCAGGAAATCAAAGAAAATGTCCCCGCCTTATCGAGTACTACTACACAATGACAATTACAACAAGAGGGAATATGTTGTGCAAGTTCTGATGAAAGTTATACCTGGGATGACGCTAGACAATGCAGTAAATATTATGCAAGAGGCTCATTATAATGGCCTGTCAGTGGTGATCATATGTGCTCAAGCTGATGCAGAAGAACACTGCATGCAGCTAAGAGGCAATGGCCTTCTGAGTTCGATTGAACCTGCCAGTGGTGGAGGTTGTTGAATGGACCAGATTTTCCAGCCTGATCACATCTCATCCTATGTACTAAGGCTGCTGTATATTTGCATAGTAAGCCAAAGAGACAAACAATTTTAGTCCTGAATATAATGCCTGTGATCTAAGCTGGATGCATATTGATGAATATCAGTTGCAATTATTCACTGGTTATACATCCTGTGTATATAAACAATCTTATCAATTGGCGTCTTCATCCTTGATCTTTTCAGTATTTGTTAGTTCTGATGAAAAGAATGCATGTAATTTCAGGATCCCTTCTCACAAAATGTTAGTTCTGATGAAAAGAATGCATGTAATTTCAGGATCCCTTCTCACAAAATGATCTTATGAGCGCCATTTTTCTTGTTGTGAAGCTGTTGTTTTTATTTCTAATTATTATGCTCTATCCAATATTTTAAGATCCAACGAAATATCAAAGAAGATATTTTACTAGTTTAACATTAATGGTATAACTATAATTGAATAATAATAATTGAGATGCAAATAAATTCATATATTATAGTTAAGATTTAAAACTATTATCTATTATAGATAATAAAAAATTTATTAATTATACAATAAACATTCTAATTTGTAACAGAAGAAATACAAAATTAGCAAAAATAAAAAATTGTAGAAAATGATCAAAAGAATTAATTAGTGCCACAAAAATTTTTAGTGTCGCTCTTTTTAATGTTTATTACATATTTACTGTTAGAAAAAATGAACAGCTATGTACAATATTTTAAGGTTTTTTTTTCTTTTTCTTATGAGATAATTCAATGAAAAAATGTAAAACTATAATAAAATATGATCCAGTGTTAGTATATGTTTATAATAAAATATGATCCAGTGTTAGTATAGGTTTAGATTAGGGGTGTAAACGAATCGAGTTGAACCCAAATCTATTAGGGTCGAGTTTGACTCGTTTATATTTTATCAAACTCTGATTCAAGCTTGGGTTTTCAAGAGTTTGTGAAGAATAAGAACGACTCGAGCTCAGACTCATCTAAAAAAAATTAAAAATTCAAGTTCAAACTCAACTCGTGAACAAGCTTATTTAAGCTCAATTCGAAATCAAGCTCATTTATTAAAGTTAAATTTTTACAATAATAATATTTAAAATTCTAAAAAAAATTATAATATATCAATATTTTTTGGATCCAACCATAAAAGGTATCAACCCGCCGGTTTAACCAATATTGAACCAGTCGATCATGTCTTATTAATTGTGTATTTTACATTCTTGGATTGCACTTTCTCTTCTAAATATAGAATTAATCAAACTTTATCAATGCAAAGATCTTCGATGTGGTCAAAAGAAAAGAAGAAGCTTCAAGGAGACATGCTTTGAAAAAATGAATATGTTAGACCCTGTTCAAAACTAACATACCCAATGGGATGGGGCCACAGTGCTTTATACTCTCTGACTCACCAATCCGTAGGCCTAGACCTGGAATGAAACTATTCGACAATTCATGATAAATAAATAAATTATTATTATATATATTAAAAGATTTTTTAGACTCATAAGCCTAAATAAACCCCTAGTTAGTTTAAGGCAAATCGAATTCAAATCGAAATCAAACTATTCGTGAATAATCTCATTTCATTTACACTCATAATTTCGATATTTCTTTGTTGAAATTTTAAACTAATTTTACTTTTATTCTTATTTTTTTAAAAAAATAAAGCAGCTGATTAATTGATGATGAAGCTACCTATTTACCTGTCCAACCATATATTTCATCAGGATTCTTAAAATTTATAGTAATTTTTAAGGGGAAAAAAAATTATCTAAAGGCTCAGAGAAGATTAGGTTTCAATGGATCTAAGTTTCACTAACTTACTAATAGGTAGCTAGGATGCTCAGAAACCAAAAGATCTTGAATTTAAAACATGATGAAAGTAAATAGAAAATCATTTGGAAGGGTTTATGGGAAGATTGGTGATAAAACAATAATAACAATAAAAATTTAAAGGAAAAAAAAAGTTTCAATCAATAGGTCCTGATAAAAATATTTATCTGCACCTCTGCTCACTCTGTCTTTTTTCCATTCCCAAGCTCCTAAATATCTCCACTCTTTCATCCATTCGTTTTTTTGGATGAATAATATAGTACATACAGATCTTCAGCTGTCAAATACAGAGAGGCCTATACAACATACAGTGCCCACAGATGCTCATGAATTTGGAGAATCTGGACCAACTTCCTGGATAGATAGTTTTTATGTGAAGCATGTCACTAGCAGAAAATGAAGCGGAGGAATTCTAGGTTACATGAATGCCTTGGTAACCAACTAGTTAAGCATATTTCAAGGGCATTTTCTTTGAATATAAGAAGTCCCATGCTCTTCAAATCTGCCATCAGCAGGATCAAGAAAGTGAAGTAATCACGATATGGGAGAAGATAGAAAATAGAGGAAATCATCCTTGCATAAAGAACGGAAAGGAACAGAGTTACAATGGTCCTTACTCTGATTTTGAAAACCACATCTGCTGGAAGGAACCTAATGAAGCCAATATACTTCCACCTATCCAAACACTGCAATGGTCGCATTAGTCAACATCATGAAGAATAAGAAGCTTATCGTAAGATAGGAGGAGGAAGGACGTTGAAGTTCACTTATTCTACCTGAATCTCCTCTCTGTTGCATTCCCACTTGCCAGGACTTTCACTCTAGCTGCTTGAGGAGATTCCTGTTGAAAGATGAATAAACTCAGAAGAGTTATACTATCTAATAAAATTAGCAAATGAGCTGGGTGCACAGAATACCAAAAGGAAACTATGCAGAGTAAGAACTTGAGAGGTTCCATCAGAATCTTTTTTGTGGGAATGGGACATGGAGTGGAAGCTTAGACTAGGTTGATAAAATAATACCTCTAGCAAATCTTTCTCAAGACGTTCTTTCAGCTGCTGCATCGATGCTGTACCACCAGCAAGCTGAAGATGAGACATCGAAAATCAAAATTAGATAAGGAATTGCAAACAGCAATTAGGATAAACATGAGTCAAAAGGGATTAGTAATACAGCAGTTCCAAACTTTTATTTAGGAGCATATGAGTGATTCAGATATGCAGTAATGGATCAAATCAAAGTAGGAGTTGGTTTCAGATATGCTTAATGTTGGAACCAAATGAGACATCAGGGTTTAAGATAAATACAGGCATTAATAAAAGAAAAGAAAGAATTCAATTGTACATCAAGGTTTTTGAGAAGGAGATGCGCCAATGTAAGTCGACAGGAGTTCTCAAATCAAAAGTTAAGGAAGTTGTGCAGAGGAGGGCTTCATATTAAGAGTTATACGGCCGAGTGAAAAAGGAAGGAAAATAAAGTAATGAAACAACCCAAGCAAACCATGCCACCATTACATTAGCCCAGAACCAAAAGAACCACCTAAAGCAGAGTAGCAGAAAAAAGTGAATAGGTTGTGGAAAGGAAGCCCTACTGATGAGGGTTCAAATACTCACCAATATACTGCTGTATAGTTCTCTCCTTATGTCCACATCACACTTGTTTATGATCTCTATAACCTGAAGATTCCAAATAACTTGAATAAGTAGGAAAAAAAATATACAATAATAGTATAATAGTCCCTAACAAGCGTAAACAAACATGTAAGAGAAGAATCACCATCTGCGGGAGGCCACGAACAGAGGAAGCAGTCTCTGCAAAATTCTCCATGCCAGGAATTGTCTGACATATCATATCGTTATAGTAAGTAGCAAATAACTCAAAAAATGAATAAGGAACAGGAACCTCAAATGACTTGGTCAAATGAACAGAAAGAGCTGAACTTGATAATGGGCAGCATCATAAGACAAACTATCACTTACACCACCAGAAAACTTGTAACCACATTGGGTGCTTTTGGATAGGGCAAACTTTTAGTTCTTCAAAAATCAAAAGTTAAAAAGTGAGTAAAACTGTATTTGGTCAGTGTTGACCAATCTTAACTTTTAAAAAATGGATGAAATTGACTTGAAAAACAGATGGGAGTTGTTTTGTCCAAATGCACCCATTACGTTTTACAGTTCTTAATTCACTTTAAAAGCAAAAATGGAAAACAAAGTTATGCTAAAGTTACCAAACCCTGGACAAGATCAAAATGACACTTCAATATTTAGAACGATGGTTGACAGATTGCAGTTCAAATTTGCGCATCATGATAGATAGAGAACTCATGAGAAATAGATCATTAGTAAGAAAAACAGTGGGAAGTAACAAAATCACCTGAGCCAAGGATGGGTTGAACAGGATGTCAGGAATCTTGAATCTGTCTCCTCCTATTTCTATCGTCCTGGATAGATGGATACACAAAAATGGAATAAACAAAACCATAGAGAAAAATAGAAGACACTGTAAACATCTTAGAACCAGCACAAATTGTTTGCATGAGATAACGACATGAAAATTTTTTTCAAAGTGGACAAGGGTCGAAAAAAATGGCCTTTGGGGATCAAAACTGGTTATTCAGTCGTATAAGATACACAAAAGTAACATGTATGTGAACCTTTCCTAGTAGATATAAAAGTAACACGTATTCACTTACTGTCCATCAGGAAGCTCATAAGGTGTCATTGGAATATTTGAGTATGATTTATCTGTAAAGGGAAAAAAGTAACATGTCATAGTTTTTAAAATTCCTCCCAGGAATTTAAAGAACATAAAAGATGAGTGCATATATCAAATATATCTGTAGAATGACAGCACTTTACCAGAAAGATTGAGTAACCTTTCTCATTCTACTATTATGTGAAGTAGTAAAAAAAATTACATCCTGATTTTTACTTGTCTTCTTTCTTTTTTTCTTTTTTATTTTTAGTACTTATCATCTTCTAAGATCAAGGTAACATTTATTAACTTTTTTCCCTACTATATCCTTCTTATGTAATAATAAATTATTCTATTACCATTTCCAATACAAAATACTAACATGGAGGAGGCCTAATTCAAAATAAGAGAGGGAAAGAGAAAATTAATAATATTAAGGAAATTTAGAAAAGGGTATAGTATTTTAGTCCTTTCAAAATTAATAAATTTTAAGACTTTTTTAGGCTGAGAATAAAAAAAAGAACAGAACATGGATGTTTATTCTTTTTATAGTCATGGTTGATATAGCATGTACGTGGTCTGTCAAGGTCTTTTATCCTGGGCAATAACATTTCTAATCAATAACAATAGATACCAAAAATGCAAAATTAAAACTAGATTAGTGCACCAAGTCCCAAAAATATTGAGATTTTAACAGGTCTAGAAATACGAACCATCATATGGAGTATCTGGAGCTCGACATACGCATTCTTTGATATCACTAGCAACAACCCTCTGCAGCAAGAAAGAAACATGAGTAGCACGAATTACAGTGGCTATGCTGAGAAAAGCAAAGGGTATTAACAACATTTTAAAACCTGGAAATAGTGCTTATAACTTTCAGTTGTATTCGGCAAATCAAGATCCAGTGTCTGCCGAGGTCAACAAATAACATATGAAGAAGTCATTAGTAATAGAAGTACTCAACGCATGTGAAAACATAGTTAACAGGTATAGAGAGTAGGTAGGACATGAGACAAACATTAGCCTCAGATGGTCAGAAATTTGACATGAAAAAATTCTTTTTTATCAGTGAGTCTCACCTCATTAAAAATAACATCAATACAAACTGGTTAAGGAGGGTTGGATTTGGAACTGGAGTATGAGTTTTTAGACTGGCATCAGGAAATCAAGACCTTTGGTCAAAGATTATTAATGTTGAAAACAAAACAAGGAATTGCAGATCTGATATCCATTATTCATATGACCTCAGATGTTTGCGCCAAAGGTTGTTGTGCATAAAGATCATAGAAAAAAAAAAAAAAGAGGACAACACAAAAAAGAGAAAAAAGGAACATGAAGCATTTTGACATCTCAAGAAGTAACCAATTTCATTTCTGTCTCTGTCTGTCTGTGCCCACAAGAAACACAGGCACTCAAGCACTAGCACATGTGTTTGTGTGAGAGAGTTTGATATATTTTTTTCCCTGGAGGCGGTAGAAGAGGGACAGGGAATGTGGAAACAGTGATATGGAAAAACATTCATCAGGTAGGGGGAAAATCACCTGGAATTCTCCTGCCCGAATTTCTTGCCTTTTAAATGAATATCGAGGTTTTACCTGCAAAAGAAATTAAGAAAAAATAGAAAGGGAAATTATATAGATTGGTCAGGTCATAAATCTTGATCAACATGTCCAAGAGAAAATAATTTAAAGTGAAATTAACTTACTGTAATGCCTTTACTCTCAAGACTTTTCAGCAAGCAGTCAGTAAGGAATTCTCCCCCAACAGGGGATGTTGCGATAGCCTGTGTAAAAAGATAAATTTACAAAATTTATGTTGTATCACAAAAATGAAAATACACACGTCACCAGAAGTGCAACCTTCAAATAAGCAGTAGAGAATCTCTATTCATGAGAAACAAAAACTGAAAAGATAGGTATGAAGGGAAAGAGATGCTCATCTACAATAATTTTCTAAAGTAAAGACTGCCATTGTCCAAAGAAATGTATTTGTAAACATGTGATGGAAATATGTTTTCTTTGACATATTTTAGTATTAAGAAGCTCCATTAGTGAAATTCAGTTATTTCACATTCACCTAACTGAAATATGTGACCAAACATTTGATCAAATTTCAGCAGGGCAGCATGGAAGTTCACCCCTTTAAATAGAACACTTATGTGAGACTTTTTCATCTGAAAGTAATCCACCTGGTAAATGAAAAGTATATTACAACTTATAAAACAGTTAAAATAAGATAGTAGTTTTCTAATGGTTAAGAAAAATGCAATATTTTTCCTCAAACGGAAAGCAATATTCTTTGTTTAATGGGAAAACTAAGAAATGTCCTAAGAAATATTTACATAACATATATAGAGATCCCCTTACTCCATAAATCCCTTCAATTAAACAAGCAAGCACATCATGTGACAACTTTGTCTCTCTTCTTTTTAGACCTTCTACATAAGATCCTTAACTCAGAATATCTCAACCGAAGAACATCAACAATTTCTAGAAAAAAAAACAAAAATAAAAAGATACTCCCTCTGTCCCAAAATATAACTCATTTAAGGGTGTTTTATCTTTCCCACAATATAAGTCAATTTGCAATTATTAATGCATCATTACGATGTTTTTTCCATTCTTACCCTCCATTGATACCCTCATTAATTTATTATAAAGAAATAGGAGTGTAGTTATTCAAGATAGAGAAAGGAGATATTTTTGACAAAACATAACTACATTTAAGATTTCTTAATCCATGTGAAATGACGGCTAACGAATTATATTGTGGAACGGAGGTAGTATGAAATTCCTATAGTTAAATCAAGGAAAGATAATTATTTGTCATATCTGGAGCAGAGACCCTAGGAAGCGCCAAACAGACAATTACAAATCAACTAAGCTTAAAAAGAGAATACCTTTTGAAGGACATATCCATCATGCACAGGAGCAACTGTGGTCAATCCTCCACCACTGAATCAATCAGTTGTTCAGAGCAACCAATGTGTAAGTTTCCAATATAAGCAAACGAAGTAGAACAGAAAAAAATAAAGAACAGAAGAAATTTCAAACTGAAGGAAATATGGAAAGCAGGGAACAAAAGAATCTTCTGATCTGAAAAGCCAAAGATATAATAGTGCACTAAAAGAGACCAAGTGCAAATACAAAAACCATGTCCCTTATAAGACAATTCAAGTTATAATTTCCATAATCAAATGAACTGAAACCAAGCAGGCACCGTTGGATAATGGACTAAAAGAAAACACGAAGACAGCTGGCCCAACTTAAAAGGCAATGGGATTCTGTGAGAGATTCCAAAGCTATACATGACTTGGTACCAAAAATCGAGTAGTTAGTGACAGAAGAAAAAAAATTTAAAAAAATAGATAAGGGGGGAGAAAAATAAGATAAAGAGATCTGATTTAACTTGGATTACAAGGCAGATAATGTGTGGAGATATGTGCTTATTTGGCTACAAAATAAAAAGAAAATAAACATGCAAGTAATTTCTTGCTAAGCATCCAGGAAAAACTTGCTTAACCAAAGACACACTGGGTAAAGAGGTTAATGTAGCTTTACATCCAAAGCATGGTAAAATCCTTGGGAAAAAGAAAAGAGGAGTATATTAGAAACACACTCTTACCTATCGACTACTAAAGAAGTGGCACGCCCAGATGCAAAAGAAGTGAGAACCTGACATGAGCGAACCATGGAAAATAAAATCAGTAATGGAATCATACACATCAGAAAACAAAGAAATTGATATATCTGCAGCATATTTCTCTGAGACTACCATTAATCCACAGGAAAAGAATCATTTGGAAATGGATAGATGAACTTACAGCATTTTTAGCCAAAAATAATGCAGGGACCTGGTATTTCTCAAACATGATTTCTGCTGTCCTGTAGATAGCTTGGCAGTCAAGCACAAGTGGGGGATATAAGTAACCATACGTTAAGACTACCATGGCTGAACTATTGATGATTTACGCCATAAAATTTTTTTTTCTCTTTAAGTGAAAAAAAAAGGGTTGTGGACCTTCAATTCACAAGCAAACCAAATGAACATCATTGAGGAGACTCCAAGCAAATAAAAGTTGGCACTGTCGAATCATATATCACTGCAATCTATAAATCAAAGCAACGACCCCATGCAGCAAACAAGCAAAAGGTTGGTATATAGACTTATAGGTGTGCAAATAAAAAAATACATAATTTTCCTGCTCACTTTTCTCTCTGTTGTTGACTATTAAGACATGGCTCAGCAAGTAGCATAGGGTGCTCCTTAGGATCAATCAAGAGGCAGTCCCTATAAACAACAAAGAATGGAACAATAGTTACATTAATTTAAGCAGGAAAAAATTTCGGAGCAGATTCTTGTTTGGAGGTAAAGGAAAATAAACAAAGAAAGACTGCATCCACAGACCATCTATAAATTATAAGAAACAGAAAGATGAAAAGTTAAGATAGCTGCAATAATAAACTAAGGTATCTGCAGGATTCCAAATATGAATTCTATCAAGTGAAGGATTAAACAACAGATAACACAATATGCAATTAATAATTAAGTGAGAACTATAGGTAAAAGAAAAGGTAATAATTACTTGAACACATGATCCCATAAGCTTTCAACAATATCCCAATCAGCAACCATTCCTTCCTTGAATGGTGATAGCACCTATCCCAGCGCAATACCATATGATCGTTATGTCAAACACTTAAGAACCAAGAATGGATTAACCTATTCGGTGGACTAACCTCCATGTGATCGCGGCGGTAACCCAAGGCTTGAGAGCCCACATACAGTTTGCGCTTACCCTTGGATTTAGAATCTGGAATTGATCCAGAGTTCTTACCTGAGTTGTCAGGATCATCATCAACTTCCATTTGATCAACTGATCCAACCACCTAAAACGAATATAATTTCTAGTTAACAAATGCAGAAAAGAGTCGATGTGCAACTTTACAAATTAAAACAAAGTAAGACAGCTCTGTACCTACATGATGAAACCTATATAAGGAACGAGATCAATTTAAAACTTATCTCATCTGGCCTATAACTATTCCCGCGAAAACAAATATTCAAATTATTAATTCCTAGAATAAATACACTGATCTATGGTTGAAAATAGAGGATTTCTTAAATTCAGACAATGTTCTTCTCTTCTTTTGTCTCTAAAAGGATACAGAATTACAAAATTTATGGCATGTGAAACACAAAAAATTTAGTTTTAGCATAGAAGGGAAAATATGACACCTAACATTTTCATTTGCAGTCCTTGAGTGACCAACTATGAAAAGGATACAGCAAAGCAATAACAATAGCATCTTAATCTACACAGTAAATGCAGATATGATCAATCCCCTCTTGTGCCTCCAGAAAACTAATAACTATGATTAGATCACAAAGAAATGGGGATAGAATTTTTACAATTCTCATCTGGGGTATTGTTCTTGCTACTAGCTATTGCCTTGAAAAGGATCTTCAGCAAACAGAAGATGGTGATTAAAATGCAAGATTATTAAAAGTACCCAGCTCATTATATGCTACAAAATTAAGACCTCCCCATGTGACACTCAAGGGCAATTCCACTTTTGACAAGCTAATGCTATAATAAATTATACCTTTAATTACAACTTCAGGCATATAAGCCTACAATTTAAATCACAAGTTTCTAGGGGACACCTCCACCTAAATCGTAGTCATCCTGTGCCCTAGAAATAAGAAAATAGTCTAGAAAATATAAAGAAATTGATAATTTATTACTAAAATATATGGGAAATACAACTGATAGAATCCATTTCGAGAAGGACTAAGTCTCCAACATCAAAGAGTCCAACTCGAAAAGGACTAAGTCTCCAACATAAGACAATCAAGTCATAATATCTCTCCCCCTAAAATAGAAACAAAACTAACTATTTATAATAAATATCCTAAACAGCTATTGATAACTACAGAATAGTTACCGGTAACTACATAAAGTTGTGGGAGTAGTGGTCAGTTGTAGAAGGAGTGGATAATTAGTTGGATCTAATCTTCTGCTAACCATGACAGAAACTTGTGCAGGAGTCGGTTCTTATCGGTACAGCCTTCCTGAAAACCCGCCTTGTCCTCAAGGTGAAAATAAGAGAATCAGCCAGCTAACAAATCATAGTAATGACGGGTAATGGTAGAGGATGATCGAGTGTTGTGATGATTTTGAGAGACAGGCTGGATGTTTGAGGAATCGCGTGTGCTGACCACCATATTGGATCAGACTGCTCTGATACCAAATGATAGAAACAGGAAAATCAAGTCATAATATCTCTCCCCGTAAAATAGAAACAAAACTAGCTATTTATAATATCCTAAATAGTTATTAATAACTACAGTACAGAACAGTTACTGGTAACTACAGAAAGTTGTGGGAGTAGTCGTCAGTTGTAGAAGGAGTAGGTAGTTAGTTGGACCTAATCTTCTGCTAACCATGGTAGAAACTTGTGCAGAGTGGGTTTCTTATCAGCCTTATACATTATGAAGTCTGACCTATATTTTGTCCACGTTTATTAACAGCACAACATTATAAACTCCAAAGCATTTCTTTCAAACAAACCACATAAACTTGGAATTTTGTTTCAAATCACCCTTCACTTTTCAGAGAAAAGGTGACCTTTTTTTTCTTCTTTTCTTCTTTTTCTTTTTGGGATCTCTAAGAAAATTTGAATTCGTTCAGTTCTAAACTTAACTCTCCCATGTAACCTCCAAATGGTACTAGCAGTCCGGTCTTTCGTAAATATATTTTTCTCTGAAAACCAGGTATGTCACAACTTAACATGGAAATAGACACGGTAAAAAGAAAATTAATTTTAAATTCAAAAGAAATTCCTTAATGCAATTATTGCAAATATGTACTAATCAGAAGACTTGAAAGAACGCATGCATTAGACATTACACATGTAATATAAACTTTTCTCTCCCTTTTGAACTTAGAAGTGATAACACGCATAAATTTATGGACTTTGAACGTAATCCAAAAGGACAGAACTGAAGCTACATGATCAACACCATACAAGAGACAGCTTGCTTACCGATGGAAAGACAGCTTTCGGAGCATCTTCTCCTGCATAACCAGCTTTACAAGTGTTCGAACCTAGGTCGACCACAATTGCCGATACCTCATCTAAGAAAAAACACACGCACACACCAAAAATGAATAATAAATACGAATATAAAACAGTATCACCAAGTGAATCGCCATTTGTGGGTCTATACAAGCCAAAAATGGTGATTCTTACCGCCTCCATACATGATTGCTGAATTCAATTGCAGCGGGTTCGTATGGTTGGGAGTTTCTTCTTCAAATTTGAACAGGATCTACCGGAGGGTTTTAGTTGGGTTTAAGAGAATTGGGTATCTGAAAATATGAACTGGATCCCGTCGGACTTGAACACAAATTGTTTTACCCGCAGCGAACGTATCGGGTTGCTGCAATATAGGTATGGTAAATCCATCTTGAGTCTCGCCGTTTTAACTAAAATGTCCATGCCCTTCAAAATTTTAGAATGGAAGAAAGACGGTTGTAAAATGCTACTCTTAGGTACATTCTTGGACTACGAACACATTCTAATCAGTCTAGGCACGTATTAGCTAACCGACTCAATCAATAAATTCTTTGACGGGATTTAAACTTAAGATTTTTAATCAATTTTACTATATTGAAATTGTAAAAATTATTTTGAAATGACATTTTAATACATTCTTATTATTCGATCTATATCAAACATAAGAGATTTAAGAAGAATAAGGGACTTCAGCCCGACCAAGTTCGTCATGCAATGCGTGACAATCTCTTGGTTATGAGTTCAAGCCCCAAATATAGTTTAATTGGGATTGTCCAGTTATTTTACTTAATGTATCATAGATAAACAAATTATTTATGAAAGACATATTTATCAAGATTTTTAAAAGTGAGAGATTGAAAGTAAGTATGGTACTTCACCTCATGAATTGATTTTAATTTAATAATTGAGAAAAATAGTTCAAGCGGATTTGAAGTTTAATTATCCTACCGGTAAAATGTTGATTTTTTTTCTTTTTTTCTTTCTTTTCTTTTTTTTTGAGGAACTTCAAGTTATATGACGAGTTTTTCTCCTTACATCCATTAGGTTTTCCATTTTGATTTCAAATCTTTGTAAAGAGGTGTGTAGTTATTTGATGATTTTAATTTCTTTTATTTCAAAAACTTAATATTGAGCATCATAATTGGTTAAAAGAGGAGAAACATGATGAAACTTCATTATCATTTACAACAATGATAGAGAAGAATATGGAACATTAGCCGATCTAATACCTGTACTATGATCCAAATAAACTTTAGTAACAAATGATTAATTCCTACAATTTAATACCAAAATATTTTATGGGCAGCTAAATTGATACTTCCAATGAATTTGGCATCAAAATTTGACAAGAATGGCATGTGCCAAGCACGTGACCCTGTTCTGAAGGGCAAAATAGTCCATTCAATTTTATTTTATTTTTTCTTTCTTTTTTCTTCTTCTTCTTCCCGATCTTCTTCCTATTCCGCCACCATCGCCACTCACCCTCCAAACCAAGGTAAAATCCCACTATTATTGTTTCCCGAATCTGGTTGGGGGATTGGGAAATTGATTTAGAAATGGGGAAAAAATGAGTTCTTGACTCCCAAGGCAATTGCCAACAGAATCAAAGCTAAAGGATTACTGAAACTCCGATGGTATTGCCAAATGTGCCAAAAACAATGCCGAGATGAGATCGGATTTAAGTGTCATTGCATGAGCAAATTGCACTAGCGGCATATGCAAATTTTCGGCCAAAACCCTCATCGAATAGTGGAAGGATATTCTAAAGAGTTTGAGAATACTTTCCTTGAACATATGAAGTGCAGCCACCATTTTAGTCCCATCGCTGTCATAGTTGTGTATAATGAGCATATAGCTGACAACCTCTCTGCAACAATAAACTGGAGTGCTCTTCACCTCAACATAAACTAACACTGATGATAAACCACTACCTCCTCATGTTCCTCCGACGAGGGAGGAGGCGGCAACGGTGATGAATATGTACTCTTGCTTGACCTTCTGGCGAGTTTAATGCTAGAGCTCCTACCCTTGCCAACACTAGATTGCATCACGGAGATAACCGATTTCTGGGCTTGGCTGGGCGAGCTTTTGTTCACCAGCATCAACTCTCCAATTTCGACCGGACTTATGGTGGCTCCACTCTGAAACATCTCTTCAACTTTTGGGAATAGTAAATGCTCCTTGACACCTAAATAACTATCTTCCAAGCTCTTAAATGAGTTGAAATCACACAGCAGAAAATGTACTTGAATCGGAGGACAGTCATGGATGACTGTAGTGGCATCAAGCTTGAATAGGGAGAATGGCGATGGAGATGGAGGGGGAACGGGAAGAAGACCGGCCGGAAGAAGAAAGGAAAAAAATAAAAATAAAAATTTGAATGGACTATTTTGCCAGTCTTGTCGAAGACATATGCCAGTCACGTGATGACTTGGCCAGATTTTGATGCCAAATTAATCGGAAGTATCGATGCGACTGTCCGTAAAATGTTTTGATATTAAATTGGTAGGAATTAATCATTTGTTACTGAAGTTTACTGTGGATCATAATACAGGTACTAGATCGGCCATTGTTCCGAAGAATAAATAGATATCATATCTATTATTTTAATTCACCCCAAATTGATGTCACGTAAAATATGGAAAGATGTTTGAATATCGAAAAGCATTGTGAGAATCTCCCAACCGCCTTCAAGCACACAAGGGCTTTGCTTGGTTATGGGAAGGGGGGAAGTTGAAGAATTCATTCTACTTTCTCTAATGAAAGTAATTGCATTTATATTAATTTCATTTGATATAACATTTTTTTAAAAAATTTTAATTTAGTATAAACTATAAAGTGTCAGGGTGAAAGTAATTTTTGTAAAGTTTAATTTGATAACCACAAGTCAATTTTAAAGCATTAGACAAAATGATAATAATTAAGAAAACTTTTAGAGAGAATCGTAATTAAAAAATATGAAAAATTAAATACTTCAAATATCCCCCTAAAAATGGAGAGCCAATGTGGAGGAGAACAATTTTCGGTCCTAATTTAACTCCTCTTCTTCTAAACACTCCAAGATTGAAATAAGAGAAATTAATCAAATTTATCTTTAAAGTTTCACCCTAAAATCAGTTACATAGGGATTTTTTCTGCCATTATCATTCTTATACATTTTACAATCTTCCATCCAATTAAACCATTAGTTCTAACTTTTCAATGCAAATATCCTTCAGTCAAAGGGTAGAAAAGTCAAATTAGTTTTCTCCAAATTTCCAAACCCGTTAACCGGCCGGCGACAATGGTGGATAGAAGCCGCATCAGCGACTGACAACATTTCTCCCAATCTGATCGGAGAGAGCATCCAAGAACAGATATTAATTCCTTAAAGGGCATTCTACTCGCCGGAAAAGAGAATTGCAGAGTGCTTCACATGTTAATGGACCATTTTGATTCTATTTTGTTGCCATTCTTATGTCGACCTGAAGGGGAGTTTGGGTAGGCTATTTGTGAGCCAAAGTGCTTTCTTCAAACATTAAAAGAGCAAGAAAGCCTTTCCAGAAGTCAATTGTGGAGAGGTCAAGGTGCCAAAGTAGCGTGTGGACGAAAACTGTAAGGTCTGCAAGAGCCCATTCCAGAATTAGTCGCGAAGTGAGGGATGCCCTTGACTAACAGATGAGAAGAGAAAGATAAATGATTTTTCGGCCACCAAAGGGAACATGGATGGGCTTGACAAAATATGATTCTTCGGCTGCCGATTCGGAAAAAGATTTGACAGAGTTTAAGAAACTACAGAATTCTCAATTAAAGGAGGACCCGGAACTTCTTTAGCAAATGCCATTAAGTTAGATTTTTCTTTCTTCACCTCTCTCCGCTCCCCCGCATACAAAGATGGATATGGTTTTGGGTTTTGGCAAGAGAATGAGACTCTAACTATCAAGTACAGAGATATTCCCCTAACCGAAGTCCCCACAAACACAAGAATCAAACACCATATCTTTACAAGAATCAATGGACATCATCAGGATCCTCATCATCGTGAATAAGGGGAGCAGGAATTGGTATGTGATTGGACCTTTTCACCCCCAAAGAATGGAGGAAAACTAACGGTTTAATTGGATGGAAGACCCTCATAAAATGTATATAATAATCTTTCATGATGTAATTGATTTTAGGATGAAATTGTCCCTTCAAATAATATATCCTCACCATGACAATAAATTACTTCATAGATGTGATCATTTTTTTTAATATATAAATAAAGACTTCCTTTATTTCTATACAAGGGCAAAAGTGAGTATTAATTTTTTGAAGAAAATCTTAAAGTGATTTACAATGTAATTCTTTTGGATGGTATTGTTTATCGTATAAAAAGGAATTATAATTTTTGAGTAAATATGTTCCATTTAATTAACAACTGGAGAAGACGAAGAAAAGTTTCATGTTTAGACAAAATAAGACAATTCCTGATATATGAGTATAATTTAATTCTTGATCCATAATCTTTTTTGAGTTGTTTTAGTCCTCCATTTTTTTTTCTTCCAGTTTTTTTGGTCTACTACCCTTTTTTTTATAAATAAAAAAAATTGGTCCAAGTCCTCTACCTTTTTTATTTTTTATGTCATTGATCCTCAATGTAAATTCTTAAAAAAATAGTTTTTACTTTCAGTAGGATTTGAAATTGAAACCTTACAATTGAACATGACTTTTGTTTTATTTTAATATCTAATAGTATATATTGTTTTTAGTAAAATATTCTTAAATATTAAATATAATCTCACAACAAAACATTAGCACGTTAATTTTCAACATTCATATTTCACAAACAACTTATATATATATATATTTGTTAAGGCGCCTTCCGGAGCGCTCCTTAATGCACGCTCCAATCGTAACGGAATTGTTGCTACATTGCTCATGCAGCCAATCAAGCGGAGTAATAATTCCGTTACGGTAATGGTTGGAACGCGCCTTAACAAATCTGTATATATATATATATATTTTCTTGACCTTAGTTTTGTCCTGCACTTGGCTGAGTTTGATCAAACAAATATAACTGATCTAAACCCAACTTCTTATGGCTTATGTACTTCTCCTTTATAACCTGCAAATGATTGATTGATAGACTTACCCTTCCAAGGAATGCAATACACCTGGTATCGTATCACCTTTCCACCATTGTGGGAACATTTGGACCGTATTCTTGATTAATTTCCACTGGTCATGTTTCTTTCATCAGACAATTGAAGAGCATTTAAACCGCTCGGTATCAGATCATTGCCCGTTGCTTCTCTCCATTAAGATGGCCACCTCGGTTAAACTCATAATTTTCAGATTCCAAGATACGTGGATGTTCAAAACAAATTTTATGGCTGTGGTTAAACAGAGTTGGTCACAGGAGGTTCATGGAAATGGGATGCAAATTTTTACAGTGAAGCTGAAATGATTAAAACAGACACTTCGAGAGTGGAATAAGGTATCTTTTGGCAATCTCCACAGCAACATCTAACTAGCCAAAACTAAGGTGAATGAAGCAAAGCTTTGTTATCAGCAAACCCCAACCAAAGTAAAAAGACGTCCCTATATCAGTTGAAAGCTAATCCTTCTTTTCACCTCAAATGTGAAACCACCTTTTGGAAGCAGAAGTCTAGAGCAAAATGGTTCAAGGAAGGGGATGCCAACACAACATACTTCTCCAATTTCTGGCACTTTAGAGAGATTCAGATGCAGATAGGAAGAGTAAAGAACAGGCAGAGGGAATGGCTTATAAATTCTATTGAAATTGAAGCAGAAGCGGTAACCTTCTTTTCGGAGCTCCTTAACTGCACCTCAAAGCTGTGATTGCTCTGCAAACACAATCTTGACTGATATCCCTAGCATTGTTAGTGATGAAGATAACATGGAACTAGCAATACTTCCAAACCCGGCTAAAGAAAAGGAAGCAGTTTGGAGTCTAGATGGTGGGGGTGCCCCAGGCATTGATGGGTTTCCAAGATCATTTTACACAAAGTCCTAGGAAGTCATAGGTGATGATTTGGTGAAGGCTATTCAAGATTTTTAGGTCGGAATCCGTATGCCAACATCCTTTACAGCCACTCAAATTATTCAAATCCCCAAGAAAGACAATCTGATGGAATTTCGTGACTACAAGCCAATAAGTCTTTGCAACTTCACATCTAAGCTAATGGGAAAGATTATTTCATTGCTTCTTTCGGGTTTACTACCTAGGATTATATTGGATAGTCAAAATGGATTTGTGAAATCTAGAAACATTATAGACAACATCTTACTTGCATCTAAAATGGCTCAGTCTCTCAATGAGAAATTTCCACGAGGTAACATCATCATTAAGCTAGACATGCTTAAAGCATTTGATAGGGTCTCATGGACATTTTTACTTTCGGTGCTTCCCAAATTTGGGTTTAACCAACACTTCTATCACTTAATTTGAAACTGCTTGGCACATAATAACTTTTCTATTACTATAAATGGTGGTATATGTGGCTTCTTTCCATCAAGCAAAAGGGTCAGACAAGGAGATCCATTATCTCCTCTATTATTTATTTTGGTGGCAGAAGTCCTTTCAAGGGGTTTAAATAGGATGTTGAGTGATGGGAGCTTGGAAGAGTATTTTACAAAACAACGAGGTCTTCCTTTATCTCATTTGAGCTATGCCAATGACATGATTATTTTTACAAAATCCAATAAAAAAAGTCTCAAAGGCCTGATTGCATTTTTGGAACTTTATAAGGATATCTCAGGGCAAAATATCTACTTTCATAAAAGCTCCTTTTATGCTCCAATTACTGCCCCTTTTTCTAGATGCGGATGATAAAAAATGTGACTGGTTTTGTCTTTAAGACATACCAATCACTTATCTTGGCTGTCAGATTTTCACAGGCAAGGTGAAGGTCTCATATTTCCAAGCTTTGCTCCAAAAGTGATAGCAAGGATTAGAGGATGGCAGAATGAATTCCTCACTATGGCAAGAAGATTAGTGTTGATCAAGCATGTCCTAAACTCTATAGTCATGTACATCCTTGTTGCAGTTGATCCTCCTCGGCGTGTCTTATATCAGTTGCAGTAGCATTTTGCAAACTTTCTTTATTGCAACAGTGAATTTGGTTATAAGCAACATTGGTGTTCATGGGCTAGGCTTTGTAAACCAATCAATCAAGGAGGTTTGGGTCTTCATGACTTTCGAAACTTCATCACAGCTTTTTCATGCAAACTTTGGTGGTGCTATAGGTATTCAAATTGCTTCTTGTCATCATTTATGAAATTCAAATATAAATACTCACTGGATGGCCCCTTGCAAGAAGCTGGCTCTTCAGTATGGTGAAGAATGCTCACGGTTTCAGCAGTGGCTGAGGAAAATATAGGGCTGTTAGTTGGCAATGGTGACTCATCCTTTTGGTATGAGAATTGGACATTATCGGGTAGGCTATGTGACCGACTAGAGACTGTGAGCATGCACCAACTCAAAATTAAAGATGTGTGGCTTCCACATGGTCAGAATTGGGATTTTAACTCTCAATTTATACCTGCTCACCTCTGTCCTGAGCTCCATTCAATCCAAAATTTTCCCTCAGATCTGGATAAACACATTTGGATGCCTTGGGAACCTGGTAACTTTGTTTTCTCTTCAACTTCAACTCTTTTTTATAGTAGTACGGCTACAGCTTTTGATTCTTACTGGTTTTGGCAAAAGTATATTCCTCTTGATTGGAATTTGTTCTTTGGAAGAATGCTTAAGGGTTATTTGCCAGTTGCTGATAAAATGTGCAAAATTGGTTTTAATATGGTTTCTCGGTGTCAATGCCTATGGCATATTTAATCAATTGAACATCTTTTTATCAGATGTCCTGTTGCTATCCTTGTTTGGAACAAAATGGCTAATTTTCTTGGTATATATATTAGTGTTTTCAACACGATGGCAGATTTGAAACAAGGTTGGCGACAACAGAAGGCACATATTGCTAAAGCAAGCTTCTTGGTACTAGTTTTGGTTAGTCAAGAGATATGGAAGGCCCATAACAAATTTATATTTGAAGGAATTGCACTATCTGCCTCTCATATCTTCTAGTCTTCTAGAAAGCTACTTCTAGAGATTGCAACAACTCATGGCTTAGAAAAGATCCTCAGGCTGTGCAGCGGTGGAAATGTTCAGAGAACTTCTCTCGGGCACAGGCTAACTACTATTGTATGGAAATGCAGTGATTTCCTAAATAAGCTGGTTCTTAACGTGGATGGGGCCTCTAGGGGTAATCCTGGAGAAGCTTCCGTTGGAGGGATTTTGAGCTTTGGTAATGGCAAATTCATTTTTGCATTTGCACAAGGTTTGGGCATTTTCAGTAACACTATTGCAGAACTTGAAGCTCTGGTAATAGGCATTCAAATCTGCTTAGATAGAGGGTATTCTCAGACAATTATACAATGTGACTCCAATTCCATTGTCAGCATGGTTCATAAGGGATACTCCACACATTGGAGACTTCATGGAGTTTTGGGTCGGATACGCAAACTGTTATCTCAAGGGGACTTTACCATTCGACACATACATAGGTAGGCTAATCAATTGGTATATTTCGCACTGGACACTAATAGTATGCGATATTTTGATACTCATAATTCTTACCTCATCTTGCAAGAGGACTTTGCTTTTTAGATAAGATAGGTCATCCTTCTATTCATGGAACATAGCATTTCATTTAACTAGCCTGCAGTCTGTGAGTTGAGTTGATTTGTCTCCACATTCATTTAGGTAAGGTTCTTTAAGTCCCATTAACTTTGTTTCATTCCTCTTTTAATGAACAGGTAGGGGCGTGCCTAGCCCTCAGCCACCTCAAGACGTCTTTTCAAAAAAAAAAAAGAAAATCTATCAGGGTAGGCCCTAACGTTTTTATTTTACTATTTAATTTTCAATTCACGTCCCTAGTGTTTTGTTTTCATATTTTAGGTCCTCAAGTAATTTTTAATTCATACAATAGGTAATTTTAAAGAAATATATTTTAGAGATTTATGTTTTTAATATTCTGAGAAATGTCATATTTGTTTTATCTCTCAATTTTATGGAATGCATTTGACTTTCATAATAGTTATCAATTTATCTTGCTCATTAATGTAATTAACTATAGGACCTTTGAACAAGTAGATCTAAACCCTAAATTAAAAATGCCGTTAATAAGACTTTTATATTTATTAGAATTTCAGGTACAAACCTATGGTCTTGAATTAATTAGATGTGGAAGGAGGATCAACAGGACTTAACTACAACTATCTCTACAACTATGGACTTCTACTATAGTAGCACCGTTACTCTTGCGTTCCACGCTCCAAGTCTCCTTTGTCAAAAGTGAATACACATGCTAGAGGAAGAGAGAGAAATTAAAATTATATCTAAATGTGTGATGTATTTTGTCTACCTTTTGCTTTCCCTTAAGAGGCGGATATTATTATTGAGATAAATAAACTATCTCTAGTAACCCTAATTCCTAATAGATAGGAATTAATTAATTGGAATCCAATTATGACTCCTAGACAAATATGGATGTCATATAATATTTGGGTCAAGTCAATAATCGACTCAAATACTAGCTGATAGGGCTCAAACTTCAGGTCACTCCATACCATGATGATGTCAACGGCAACAACCTGAGAGGAAAGTAAAGATTGTCACTTGTTGCCCAGGGAAGAGCAGCGATACCTAAGTTAGTATTCTGAGAGTAATCTAGTCTAATTAGTTCTCAAAAAGACTGTCCTTTTCCGTAGACTGATTATAATTTGATTATATATTAAGAAGACTTAAGTGACCTATTAGATTATGACTCTTCTATTATGTGACAATAGGCAATTAGGATAATTGTGAGATCATGTTAGATCCCGCCAACTGTTCTTACAATCGTGGAGTTTCCCTTGGTTGGGAAACCTTGCCATTCACACTTTGGTCGACAGCTGCGAACTCCTTAACCAACCTTCAAGCCAACTTCATGACCTACCCATGGGTGTCGAGGGTGACTACCTCCTTTGGGAGGTCACTTTGAGTGACCGTAGGCTCATAGGGGATGTAAGGGATCTTGTAAAATTTGTATTGGCATGGAAGATCTATGAGATGGATTGGAACGTACCAGGTCGAAAGTCTTGGTTTGGTACGATGTCTCTCCAGCTTATTTAGGAGGTCAATGGCCTTGGAGGTCAGTGGTAGCAGGTCGCTACCCACCTATCCTTGTTCACTTCGTGAGTCTGACTTTCAGGTATTGAAGGTTGGGGCCTTGAGCCCATTTGGGTTGACTTCTATCCGGGTTCTGCCCGTTTATGTTGATTGATTTAGGTCGTACCCGTTTCTCCCATCATTATCCCCCTTTAGGCCTAGCGAGCTTAGAGGTCATAGTGCCTAAATTACCTTCTTGAAGTCGTGTCCCTTGAGGAGTCATGCTGTGTAATTTTGCACTGGCTATTTTTGGATTTTAGAGGAAATGTGCCTCGTCAATTTTGGAAAATTGAATCATCCAACTCCGAAAAACTGATCCACTTATTTTTGGAAAGTCACCCGGCCTCGGTTTTGAAAAATACTGACCCGTTCCAAATTTTTAAAGGTCGCCCTGTTTCGGTTTTGGGAGAAACTAAACCATTTAGCTTCGGGTAGTTGCCCTGTTTCAGATTTGAATAGTTGATCAATTTAGTTTCGAATAATTGCCCCTTTTCAGCTTTGGAAGGTCAACCTGTTTCAGTAACCCAAAGGTTTCATTATTCCATATAAATTAGAAGCCTTCAAATTTTGGGATTTACCTATACCTTCTCCCCGCTTGCAAGAACTTTGAATTTACATAATCTTCTGCTTTAAATTTCTTCTCTTCCTTCTGCTCGAGCATCCAGTAGTTTAGGACAGCTTCCTTTCTCACCTTTCAGGATTTTACCGATTGAGGTTTCTGTCTTTTCCTTTGAAAAAATTTCATCCTTTTCATCTCTTACCACCAAACCGAGATGTCTACTATGTCACTCTTATTATCTTTTGCTTCTAACACACATTCTCTCAATTCAAGAGAGGTGGCTCCTTCTCCTTCTACTGCTGATTAGGAGAATGGGATTTTTTACTCTTTCCCTTCTGCCATTAAAGCTCCTTCTGTTAAGAGCATGGTTTATGAGCTCTTTAAACTTGAGGTTTCGTCCATAACTTCTTCCCTAGACAGTACTGATATTTTTGACATCAGTGAGGAAAAAGGATTAGAGAAAGGTGACATCGTTGCTGCTGACAAGGACGAACATCCCTTCAGCCAACATAATGGACATATTGTCCTCTACCACTTCAGCCTGGGGGGAGGCATTCTTCTACCTTTTCTTCACCCACTATTTCTTGACCTTGCTTACTTTTGGGGCTTTCCCCTAGCTTAGCTTGTGCCAAATTCAATCTGGCACCTGGTCACTTTCATAGCGACCTGCCATTTTTGTAGAATTCCCTTTTCTTTAGAGCTTTTTAGGAGCTTCTACAAACCGGGCATTTCTTTAACTGCTAAGGGTGCTTCCAAAGGGTACCTTCAATTTATCCCCCGATATAAGTTAGTCGGTCCCTTCCAATCCTCCGTAGCAGAGTGGAAGCCTTTCTTCTTCTTTGCCCGCCTTCCAAACCACTTGATTCGATTTGAGCCCAACTCGGATTGGAACTTGAACCGCTCCTTCTTCAATGACCTCCCTATCTTGTCCATTGACCAATTGAAGCATAGGGACCTCCTGAGAGAACTGGCCAATTCTGATAGAGTCAAGGCCAGGTGTCCTTCTCCAATTTGGCTTGAAACCTTTCTTCACAATGCTGGATTAAAGAACCCAGCAAATCGTGACCTCCCTTCAGTCAGGAGAGCTTTGGGGATATCCCCTTCCGGTAGGGAGCTTTTTTGTCTTTACCAAATTTCTGCTTTTATTGACCTTTAATTTTGTGTTAACAATTTTTCCCTTCTTTTTCTTTGCCTTGATAGCAATAAGGACCACATCTTAGATCTTCAAGTTTGCACCTTCTCAAGCTCTTTCTGGTGGAGCTTGGGGCACTGCTAGTGCTTCTTATGCTAAAATTCCTATTCCTCGGGGCAGCGAGAAACAGGTAGTGGCCAAGAGGACTTGAAGTACCTCTAAATAGAGCTCGACGGTTGTTGGGATGAAGCCTTCTGACAGGCCCATTAAAATTTTGACCTCATCTTCTTCGGCTTCTTCCCAGTCAGCAAAGAAGGTTCCCTTGAGCTCCTCCGGGAAGGAGAAAACCCTTGTGACCTGGAGGTCCAAGCCAGCCTTCCCGAGCTGCACCGCCAAGGAGGTTGCCTCAACTTTGAAGATTTTGGGTAGTGCTGCTCTGGTGACCCATTCTACCGAGAGGGCTGCGAGATGGGTCCCTGATCTCCTTATGAAGTCATCTGACTCCCTACTTCAATGGCCTCACTCCTAGTCCCTTCTGATGGAGTGCACCCCCTCAATTGACCTAGAAATCTGCCTGCAACTGATCAACGAGGAGCTTGATAAATTCACTGGATGCCAAGGCTCGTCTGGAGAAGAAGAATGCTGAGCTCGAGGCTTCTGCTGAGTAGGCTAACTCCTCTGCTAACACTAATACGATCAATAATGACATCACCAATTTCTCCGTCATACAAAAGTTTATTTAATCCCCTTGAGAGCACCTTCGCAGCCAATATAAATAATGTAGGAGATAAAGGATCCCCTTGATGAACACCTCTTGTTGAGGGGAAAAACCCACACAATTTCCCATTAATGGTGATAGAGAACTTATTGAAAGCCAAGCAATTATATATGAGATTCAAAAAATGACAACCAAATCCAAACTTCTTCAATACCTCCAATAGAAAAGATAGCTAACTCTATCAAAGGCTTTAAGCATATATAACTTCAAGATCATATTCCCCCCCAGCACATTTCTTGTTTAAAGAATGTACCAACTCAGTTGCTAGAAGAATATTATTAGATATATTCCTTCCCTTCACAAATCCCCCTTGGTTTGGACAAATCAAATTTGGAAGCAGCTTAGCTAGTCGAAGAGAAATTACCTTGGACGTAAAGTTGCAAAGGCAAATTGGCCTGAAGTCTGCAAAAGTAGTTGGATTATCCACCTTAGGGATTAGGACAATTTGAGTTGAAGTAAATTGTTGAGGCATCCGCATCCCTGCCCAAAAATCTCTCACTGCTTGTACCATGTCTAGTTTTATAACTTCAAAAAATGTCGTAAAGAATATACCTGGAAAGCCATCCACTCCAGAAGCACTTTCACCAACCAAACCAAAAACTGTTGTCCTAACTTCGTCCAGATCAGGCACTGCCAACAGCTCCCTATTCTTCTCCAAATCAAAGCCTTTCGGTATATTGTTAGTGAAACTCTTAGGATCACATTGATATCCTTTGATAATAAACCTGAATACAATGCCACTGCCTCCCGTTCAATTTCCTGAATATCTGTCAGTCAATTCTAGTCCTTGTCTTTAATTTTATGAATCTGCAACGTTGCCTTCCTTGTATGCGAATAACTTGAGAAATAAGAAGTATTACCTTCACCCTCAAGCCCTTTGATTCTTGATCTTTGCCTCCAAAAAATCTCTTGATTTTTTAAGTGAAAAACCAGATCAGCCCTAGCCTTGTGAACCATCTCTTGATTGTCCTCCGAGACTTCTGCCATGTATACTTCTTCCAATGTGTTACTAAGTTCTTAGCCAGCTGCATATTGGTCACAACATTACCAAATGTTTCCTTATGCCAAATCTTGAGAATATGCTTTAATCAATTCAATTTACCACCAAGTCTTCGCATACCATCCCCATCAATTTGCTGCTGCTGGGAGGATTTGATAGTACTCCGAAATCTTTATGTTTGAGCCACATTCTTTGGAATCGGAAAATCCTTGGACCTTGAGTTCCGGCCATTGCAGTTGAGGTGAGAAGAGGGCAATGATCAGAAGGAACCCAAGGGAGGTGCGAAACAGAAGTGCTATGAAAAGTATTTTGCCAGCTATCATTCACCAGGACTCTATCCAATCTTCTCGAAAGAGGAGGATAAGTTGATCTATACCATGTGTAGTTACTTCCTACACAAGGTAAGTCTAATAATCCACAATGCTCCACACTGTCATTGAATTCCTTATTTGCTTAAGAGCCGGAGGAGACCCTAAACTTTCATCAAGACTTCGAACCGCATTATCATTTGACTCATTAAAGTGGGGGAGAAAGATCACCTGCAGGTTCTACTGGAACAAATTGAAAGGAAAAGGATGTTGTCAATAATGAGCTTGTTTCAGAAAACAGCCATATTTCAGGAATTGCATCTTCAATTCCAGGGAACTGCTTATTAAGACAGACTTGCGAAGTTCAACGGGAGAGTAGAGGTGCTGTGGTCTCCACTCCAAAATTGTGGTTTTATAGCCTCTTACAGGTCTGCTTTGCATGGATATGATTGTTTGTGCTTCTTCTTGTCCATTGGTATGGTATGCGAACCTGCATATATGTCCTTCCTATTTTGATTTATTTATTGGGAGCATTATAATTTATTCGTTATTTTTTCTAAGTCCGTTTACCTATTTCTGGTACTTGAAGGAAAACTATTTGCATATGTTTATTTTTCTTCCCTTTTTTACAAATATTTGGGCCTAATAAAATTTGAGGGCACCTGCATTGGATTTTTGGTAATTAATATTTTTTCAGCTGCAATATTTATGTGTTTATCCTGATTTTGTCCTCAACTCTCTTAATCTGACGCCTTGTTACAAGCAGCAAACTCATCGATGATTATCCCCCTCGCATCATCATAAGGGTTGCATTCTATGTTCTTTTGACCTCATTTATTCCATTCTTTTACAATAGATTCATGATTTCATTACCTTTAGCATACTTGGATTAATAGTTCCTTTAGTACAATCCAAGTTTGTCTTTTGAAATCTTTGGGCAACTCATGCTTGCTAAAAGATAATTTCTTTCCCAGTCAGAAAGTTGTGAATTTTATATTGCACAATTGGAAATTGGGGAATTTCTTTAATGCTTAAAGCAAGCCTGACATTGTGCTATTAGGCGAACAGAAGAACATCTATAATCACTGGCGGTCAACTACGAAGAAGAAGAAATGGAACTGGAAATTGTTAAAGTAAGAAGGAAATGGATGGAAGGGGAAGTGAACAAAATCATCAAGGTATGATTTTCAGTATTTACATCTCTTTGTTTCGTCCGCTACATTTCTAAAATCATCCCCAAAAAGACTTAAGCCGACATGGAAATATGGTGTGATGCTTATTCTCATGCCCTTGTTTTTTATGATATATAATTACACTGTACATTTGCATCCATGGTTGACCACGACTATTACCTTTACTCACTTATACGTTCATTTGAAACTCATGCTTGCCATTTTTGGAAGTATGGTTAGATCTGTTCTCAGTATAGAACTGGAACTACTGTTCAGTGATCCTTACATTTTTACTTCACTACGAGATTTTGGATTTGCTAAAAAGGTTTGACTGAATCATGAGTTACCATACTCATACATGACTGAATTATACATGGCCGAATCACGAGTTACTATACTCACACATGGTCGAATTGCACATGGCCGAATTATGAGTTACCGTACTCACGCATGGTCGAATCATGAGTTAATACACTTATACATGGTCGAATCACACATGATCGAATTATGAGCTCCCACACTCACACATGGTCGAATCATTAGTCCCCACACTCACACTAGACCACAACATAAGATTAAAGGTCACGGTGAATGCAAGGCAAAACATGAGACAACACAAACCATGAAGCCACAAAGTCATGACATCTCACTTTTTCTCATGACATCATACTTCCATATTTCCCACTCCGTACACACACAAACAACTCCCAGTAACAATATTTTTTGTTCCCTTTTAACTAAATTAACGATCATGATCGATAAATTATTCAATTTATATTTATTATTTTTATGGGAAGGCTTATAGTGTATAAATATACCAATCCCTTCTTTCATTATATATTTTATTATTTTTTAGGAAGTGCTTATAGTGTATAAATACACTAATTTTCCTATTATTTATTTATTTTTAGGTAATACTTAGTGTATAAACACACTAAATTTCCTATTTATTGCTTATTTATTTATTTTTTAGGGAATGCTTATATTGTATAAATACACTAATCCAATCTTATTATGTATTTACTTGATACCTCTCTCGTATATATTATAAGAATTAGCATTTTAAGTACTTTAAGTGTCTTATCGGATTAAATATATAAGACTTTTATTACGATTGTCTATAAAAGGATTCACAATCAATTTAACCAGTATCTTCTCTCTTTTTGTCTCTTCTGAACTTTCATCAATTGCACTTTCTCTCGCTATATCTAACTTTAGCATTGGAGCAGTATATTAGGAAACATCAACTCCTATGAGACTTCTATTCCTTGCAGGTTTCCAAGACGGTTGACACAATAATCTAGTTGGAGTCCAACCCGACCCCATCGGCAAAGTTCGGGCAGTATCACCTAGAGATGCATTCCGCCCAATCTTTTGACGTTGAGATGTTATCGGACACCTTTTTAATAATAAAATATTATGTTATTATTTATCTTATTTTCGTTATAAAAATTTGTTTTGAGTTTAAAATCGTCAAAATACCTATTAATTTGTATTTATCATTTAGTTATGTCCATTTCCATAAATAAATAAATAAATAATTCAGATTCAGATTTTTTTTTTTTGTGAACCACTTTTTGAACCGTCAACAACTGCTCTAGTAGTGGTTTTTGACTTTGTTATTATTTCATGTTCCATTAAAATAATTAAGATCTAAAGAGATGATCTCCAAGTATTTAATTGATAATAGGAAAGCATGGTATTCGTTTGGGAAGATCGAAGGTAATTTATGTCCCCTACGATATGTTGGCATATGGAAAAGGCTTCTAAATAGATATGGAAAGAAAAAGAAAAGAAAATAGATTAAAAATCCGTTTTAATCATTTAATTCAAAGTTTGTAGACTTTTGGCATTCTGCACTTCTACATCGATATCGTCGGAAAATATTTTATTTTCTTATAAAATTTTCTTAGGAGTCTGGTTTTTTATCTTCTTTTCATTATTAATAAGAAGCATATTTTTTTATGGCTTTATATACGAATTAATTTGTATGTTTAATAAGTTTTGCGATAATGTTAGTATTTTTTTAGTATTCTTTTTTTCTTTCACATTAGTCCATTTTTTTTCCTCCTTTTTAATAATGTCTATTAAATCAAATCACATACTTCCTCTGTCTCCAATTGAATGTCCAATTTTGACTTTGTTTGACTTTGATATAATTTGCCACTCTTTCTTCCACATATTATTATAATAGTAGTGTACCATTTAAGATAATAATTACAAATCTTCAAATTGAGGTGGTGGTCAATGGAACTTTATATAAAAAATTAGTTACTCATATTTAGAAATGAAACATTCAAATTTGAACTTCTAAAAGTGGAATATGGGACATTCAAATCCGGACGGAGGAAGTACAAAATTCTTAATTCAAAGAATTCTAAATTTTCTATTTCATTCTTCCAAAACAAAAGAATATGTGTTGTCCTTCGAATTTCAATTCAATGCCACTTTAACAGAGCCAAAGGGGCTCAGATTTCCTATTATACAATTATGCTTCACTCTCTATTACATCAATAGAAATTTAAAACGTGTTACTATAAAGATCAAGCTCCCGGGCTTTAGTTCATCTTTTTATGTTTTAATATTAAAATATATTAAAAGATAATAATTAAAGTTTACAAATAAAATTTTTATTAATATTTTATTAATATAATAGGAGTGGTACACAAATATGTAACAGGAGATTCGGACCCGAGCCAAAAGGGCCTGCTACGAGTTTTAATATATCCTCTTCTCTTAAGCTACAGCAAAAAAAGAAAAAAAAGAAAAAAAAAGGGTTACAGCAGAAAATTAAGAGACTATCAAAGTCGACGTAGACCTAGCAGGCAGAACATGCATGGAAAAGTCCTCAAAAATATCAGTGACCCACATGCATAATATTTCTGCCCATGATCATCTATTAACCAGTGGATGGTTAACTTTGTCTAACCCATTTTGGGTTTGCTTAAACCCCAGTTAGATTTTTATTAAGTCTCTACTATAAAAATACACTCAAATCTTGGTATTGCAATTCATATTTTTTCGCCTCGTCATGTCCAACAAGGGAGTGGTTATGCTTCTATTTCTCTTCGTAATTTCTGCTCAGAATATCCCTCCAGCATTACCAACTAGAGTCTTACCTCCTGGGAAATCAGGGCAGTTCTAAAATATTTGAACTTATTAATTCTTTTAATCTTGCGAACTCTATAACATATGTTTGTGTTCTGCTTGCAGGTCCGTATCATGGACCTCCAACTCGATTAAGTCCTCCATGTCGGCGTTGTCTGCCGAAATGTGGTAACGTTTTCAACCAAATGGTACCGCAGGGGAAGAAGAAAGGAAGCACAACAGTGGCAAAGTTTACAGCCCTAGACCTTTGTGACTTAATTAAGGTTCATTTAAGAGCAAAAGTTACTGTTGAATAGTTTGTTAATTAAAAATATAGAAAGTCCTTAAAACTTTATTTTTATATATAATTTATATTTTTTATTTATACTAATTATTTTATTCAAATCAAATTTTAAAGGATATATCAATTAGATAGACATGTATGTGTCTTTTCGAAAGGATGGAATTTCTCAATATGTCTTTTCCAAATATATAAATTAAGGGACTAGAGTTGATCATTACATAACAATAAAATAACTATAGATATTATACTCTAAAGAGTTTAATCGTTAGATTCCATCAAAGTATTCTTCAGTAGACTTCGTTGCATCCTTGGTAACTTGTTCGATAGGAAAGTAATATTACACTCAAGAAAGTGATTCACGCCTCAAAGCCAATTTATTTGTTTTACTGTTTAGATTTTTCGAGTGTAGTAATATCTATTCGTATATTTCAAAAATGGCTTCTATAAACGTGAATGATGATACAATGACAATAATCATACAACCGAATTATACAAAGTTGAAATAGTTGCTGAGATGAAGTTTTTTGGATGGAAAGAGTAAATCAGGTTCTTTCTAACTATGAAAATTTTGATTTTTATCTTTTTGTTTAGACGAGTAATTGGATGTTTAAGGATCTAATTTTTGGTTAGTTTTACATTTTTTCCTCAACTTACATTTTTGGTCATGTTGGTAATTGAACAAATTACTATTGGACAACTCAGTTCTTCAAACCCTATTCTTTAAAAAAACCTATCGGAAAGTTCAGTCAACGAACTCTTGACCAAATTAACCGGAGCAAATTCAATACTACACTATTCAATTTGTCAAAAAATAGTACAAATTGAAATTTTGTCTAGCTAAAATCATGTTTCTGATCACTGAAATTTAGGTCAACGGGATTTCAATTCATATTTGTTTCTATCCAATTGAATGATATAGTATTGAATTTGTCCCTATTAATTTGGTTAGGTGGTTGTCGACTTGTTGTTTTTAAAAAATATGATTAGAAGGACCAAGTTGTCCAATGATAATTTGTTTGAGGACCAACACAGCTAAAAAAAAAAAGAGTTAAGGACCAAAGTGTAAAATTGATCAAATGTTAGATCCTTAAATGTCAAATTATTCTTGTTTAGACATAATCTTATTGATAAATGCATTTATTCTAAATTTATAAGTTGTTATTAATTATTTTCTTTCATGTGGATGATATATTTATATTTGTATTTGGTACAATTTGTTTTATATAAATGAAAGAAATAAAAAGGCTTTTCGAAACCTCAAAAGAACAACAAATTTGAGGATTCTGAATTATAGTTTAGCAATTGTCAGTGAAAAAGATAGTGGTTAAGAAATATATTATTGAAATTGACTTATATCTTAGCCTATGCCACTTATTTCTATACGATGTGATAGTAAAGTGATTCAATGGAATGTCTAAATATAAGCTTATTAAAGCAGAACCATTTGGAGGAAACTTTTGAAGAGAAGCAACCTCGTGACGGAATCCGATGAGGTTATTTTTTTCGTGAAATCCAAAAGAGGAAAGTTTTAGATTGAAAAAGAATAAATAATTTATTTTTATAAGATACATAATAACAATATTTAAATGGTATTATAAAAGAAAGTATTTTGTTGATAAATGTCAACTAGACAATTAACGTTGTCTTTAGATAGATTTATCATAAACGTTTACCAAAATAATTACTTTTTCTTTTTGATATAAAATTAAATCATTGTTTAATTATATTATGATATCTTTAAATATCATACACGTCTTTTAACCTCTTCCTATAAGATTATTATTTGCATAAAAATTTAACGTTAACTTCTTCTTATAAGATCAATTTTTTCATATATATAATTTAATTAATTATATGCTATAATTTATTTCATAAAGATTTAAGTCATTTGATTTGAATAGATTGTTTACAATATTATAATATATTTTCAAAAGATTTAAGTCATATTTTCTATATGGGTTTTCTAAAAATTAATATTTAATTTTTAGATAAATTTAATTAATTATATGATTATAATTTACTTCAAAACATGTATATTTTTAAAAATACTAATTTAAATCATAAAGATTTAACTTATTTAATATGTTTTTGTCTATCTTCAAACTATTAATGAAAAAAAGATAGATTTAATAAATTTATATCTATAATTTATTTAGGAAGATTTAAATTATTTAATCTATAGAGGTTTTCTCAAAATTAACTTTCTCTTTTAGTTACATTTAATATTAATTAATCATATGAAATAATTACTAATTTATTTCTAAAAGATATACCATGAAAAAACAGCTAAAACTAATTTTAAATTCAAATGATTTAAAGATATAAAAATTTTATTCTATTAGGAATCTAGATTTTTGATTCTATCCAAGATATGGAGAGGTTTAATTAAATTAAAATGGTTAAGCTAATATATTTTTTTTTCCAATTTTTTAATCCTACCATTTTTAAATTAACGATATATATAGATTTCGGGATATTGATTTATTTATTATCAAAGACTAATATAAAAAATTTAACTAAATTAATTCTAAAAATTAACCCTTTTTTTTCCTAGACTAATATAAAACTAATTTAACATATTCCTCAGATAATATTTTTATTTTATGTTAAAACTAATTTAACAATAAAAAAATGAACTAACTTATCGTTCAAGAGGTTGCATAAAAAATGAATAAAATTTTAACTCATTCCATGGACACATTTTTGTCATTTTCCAGTCTTTTTTTTTTGTAAATAAAAAAAGATTCACCAAAAGACATTCTAAATAACGAATCATTGCAATTAAATATTTTATATGTAATAAAAACTCAAAAATAACATTTTAACATATTATATTCAAATTATAATTATTATATTTTTTAAAAAATTTTTGTCTTGCATCAAGTGGACTATATATTTATATATATAATTTCATAAGCTGCGAATATTTTTAGAGTCTTATATACAAAATTGGAAAAACAAATAAAGCATCCTTTATAGTTATTGTTTTATTGATATTTCTTCTACATTATAGTCTTTTAAAATTATAATAAACAAAACCCATTTTTTTTAACCCCATCTCGTCACTAATCCTCCCTATATTCCCATCCACAAGTATTAGAGCTTACCGTTTACCTTGAAACTTATTCTATAGATTATATATTTTAAGATAATTGTTAAAAGTCTTATATACAAAATTGGAAAAAAATAATACATCTTTTATAGTTATATGTTTTATTGTTAAATTAGTTTTAACTAACTTAAATTTTTTTAAAAAATATTTTTAATGATAAAAGCCTAAGGATTTAAATCCAAAAGGTTTGGATAGAAAACAACTTACCAAAATATGACTAATTTAATTCAAAATATTTGCATAAACAAATGATTGCAACCTTAATTTTAAAATATTTTGATGAACTTTTTTATAAAGAAGTGCGTTAATTCAATATCAGCAATTTTATATTAGTCTTTTATAAAAAATAAAAAATAAAAAACTAATTTATGTTAAACTAATTTAACAATAAAAAAATGAACTAACTTAACTTTAAAGAGGTTTCGTTATTTCTAGACTTATCCCATTAAGATCAATTATTCAATCACGTGATTATTTTTCCACTGGAGTATTTTTTAATTCAAGAATAGAATTATTGCTCTTAATTACATCAATTCTGAATTATTTTTTTAAAATATAGATTCTTAAAACCAAAAAAAAGGAAAAAAGTTTTCAACGGCATCATAAAAATTAACTCTCGCTATTATGTTTTTAAAAAATTATTATGTATATATTATTTTTACTTTGTACCTTTTATGAATTTTTTCCATAAATTTTGAGTTTTTTTCTTACTGATTAAACATTATTGACTATTACTAATTTACTATCTATTAAGTCAACTAATGACAGATATTTCACAATTTTAAATTTTCTATTCCACCAACCAAACGGAAGAATAATGATTCGAGTTTCAATTTTAGCAGAACCGAACAGCACGGTGGGATGGGTCATTAAGCAACTTCCCATTAGCAAATCAGGGGACAGGAAATTAAGCAACTTTCCATTAGCGTAGACCTAGCAAGACTTATACAAATCTTCATATATCAGGAACCGCAGTCAACGCACTCAGTAAGTAATCCGTGGATAATACTAGTAATCAAAGTTAAAATGTATTTGCTCAAGTATCCCTAAGGTTTAATTTGCTTTATAAGTATAGTTTATAAAATATATTTACAAAAAATATATATATATTTTGGATAACTTTAATTAACCCATGAATGGATAACTTTGTCATTGTCTAAGATACTTCAGGTTAGTTTAACCCCGGGAGAGTTGTATTTTCTGCTATAAATATGGAGTGTGAATTCTTGATATTAATTGTAGTACATATATAATACATATATTCTTGGACTCAATTCTCTCGAAGATCGTCATGTCCACCAAGGGAGTTTTTATTGTTCTCCTATTTCTCTTCATAATTTCAGCTCAGTATATCCCCCCAGCGTCACCGGCAAGAGCACTCACGGAACGTCTAATCCCTGGTCAGTTCAACATTTATTTTAAACTTTATTCTGTGAATCCGGGTAACTCGAACTCTGCAATATATGTGTTGCTGATCTTCACGTTGGCGGTGGATATGGGGGCTGTCTGCGGTGGATGTTGTCCGCCGATTGGGTCTTGTTGCTGTTGATATGTATATATGACGTCATACATGATGCTATAAATCTCAACAGATATTGATTGGCTATAGTTTATAATCATTTGGATATTATTATTAATGTGTGAATGTAATAATCTATTTTACAAATAAAGAAGAAATAAGACAGTTACAGAGACTTTAAAAGTTTATAGCTGATATGTACTACTGGATGGAACCTCATCATTAATGATTGATGAGGTAATTAGCTAGTTGTTTACTATTCAAGAGTGATATTGCCATAAATTTTTATTTTTTTCATATTAATTAAATATTACATATCTAATACTTTCTCCGTCACTAAATATAAATTATTTCAATTAACTTTTCTTTGTCATTAATTGTAATAATATATGTGTTTGTGATGGTTACAGATTCTCATTTAGATGACAGTAAAATTAAACCTCCATGTCGATGTTGTGTGTTTTGTTGTGGTTACAGGTACGAATGGATTCAATTCATGGGGACTTATCCATCAACAGAAACCTTCATGTCCAAGCTGTCTGCCACCATAAAAATAAATATATGTGCTTCCCTAGGGAGAGGAAAGGGAAAAGCACAACAGAGACGAGAAGACATATGCTGGCTAGCTAGCCGAATTCTATATGTTCCTATATTAATATTATTGTTGCCTTTGATGCGTTCCGCCACAATCTTTTGACGTTTAGATGTTATGTGGTCACATTTTTAATAATAAAATACTATATTATTGTTTGTCTCATTTTCGTTAAAAAATTTATTTTGAATTTAAAATTGTCAAAAATATTTATTAATTTGTTACGAGTCACTTACACTACAGCAAATTAGCGACATTTTTAAGAAGCTTCTCAGATAGTAGTGTTTTGAATTTTATTAGAAACACAAATGCTTAATTTCGAGTCGAGGCGTTTTTGGTATATGTCTCCAGATTAATTGGCAATGCAATGATTGAAAGCATCTCCAAATGTAATTTTTTTTCTATTATCTAAATTCTTATTTTCTTTTAATTTATTTAATTTCCAAATTTCATAATAATTTAAATTTTCTAAATCCTTAAATATTTTATTATGTTAAATTCTTTTAAAGTAATTTTTTAAGCATTTACTGGTTCTAATCAAAACCTACAAATGAACATATTTAAATAGACAGTAATTATTGTAGCATTCATTCAACAAAATAAAAATATTATATTATATTAATACACAATAGTTAATCATACATAAGTATTCAAACTGTACAATAGTTTTTTTTTGTTTGGACTAGTAATTGCATGTTTAAGTACCTAACTTTTGGTTAGTTTTACGTTTTGTCCTAAACCTATGTTTTTGGTCATATTGGTCTCTGAATAAATTACTATTGGACAACTTGATCCATCTAACCCTATTGTTTAAAAAAAAAGAAAACCATTGGAAAGTTCAGTCAACGAACTCTTGACCAGCAAATTCAATACTACACTATTCAATTTGTCTAAAAGGGGTACAAATTGAAATTTTGTTGAGCTAAATTCATGTTTCTGACCACTGAAATTTAGCTCTACAAGATTTTAGTTAATATCTGTTTCTGTCCAATTAAATCATATAGTACTGCATTTGCCCCTATTAATTTGGTCAAGTGATTGTTGACTTGTTTTTTCTGAAAAAAAAAACGATTGGAAGGATCAAGTTATCCAATGATAATTTGTTTGAGGACTAACACAGCAGAAAAAAAAAAGGGGGGGGGGGGGAGGGGGTTAAGGACAAAAGTGTAAAATTTATTAGACATAATATTATTGATAGATGCATTTA
>JAOXNR010000030.1:18133825-18154614 GCA_028571225.1 Parsonsia alboflavescens
CACAGATCACCTATTTAAATCAATTTGGACCTTATTGCATGTTATGCTAATATGTAAGAATTACTCATTAAGATTATGGTCTTTTACACTTTTTCTCAGAAAATGATAGCCTTTTTGGGCATAAATCCCAACACTTGCGCCTTCATGTGCGCTTCTCCCACACTGTTTATGCTGTGAATAGACAATTCATCCCATATCGGCTATCTCAACCCGTCCAAATACATGACAACTAACCTCGGTTCTACCTCTACTAATCGATTTCTAGCCACTAGCCGATAGAATTCAATTGTATATTCCTCAACAGTACAACTTCCTTGTATCAACCCGTGCAGCTTTGCATATATTACCTGTTCGTGGCAGAAATTCTCTGTTCATCTCCTGCTTCAAGGCTACCCATGAATCGATCGGCGGCCTTCCATCCATGTACCGACTGTAGTGCTGTGCATGCTACCAAGCCACAGCTCTGTCTCTGAACCGAATTGTAACAAGTGGAGCCTACTTATCCAACGGTACCTCCTTCAGACGGAAAACATCATCAACCTGCTGAGTTTAGTCGATGTATTCGTTCGGATTCAACCCCCATCGGAACTCGGGAATTTCGATCCGAAAACTAGCTTCCCATCTACCTGAATTTACCTACTGATGCTGTTGGCGGTCGACGTTCCTAGGTGGAATGATTTCTTTGTTGTGCGGCTGCTCTTCCAACGCCGGTGGCTCGACATGATTTTCCACCTCCAAGCGTGCTAACGTGGCTTGCAACAACTCCATCACATCTCGAAAAGATGGTTCCTCATTGTTTTGCTCCATTCTGATAAAAAGTTTTGAAATTCTGACAAATTTTTGAAATTCTGGCAAAATTTCCAAAATTCTGATACCAATAAAGTTTAATTCTGTTGAACAGTAAAATCTATGAATAGTGATGGTGAACAGTAGCTTAACAGTATTGGAACAGTGCCGATGAACAGTGCGATGAATAGTAGTGGAAAACGGTGAACAGAAGCGGAACAGTGATAGTGAACAGTGCGATAGCAACAATTTCGGAAAACTTTCAGAAACTCAAACTTTGGATGATCTAAAATCAAGGCTTTGATACCAAGTTGATGCAGGACGATTTTTGGGATCATCTGCAATTATCTGACAACAACCGAACAAGAAAAGAAAAGGAATGTTTTGCTTAATCACTCACGATTTTCGCCTAACTTGAATTTCAATTCAAAACCAAAAGAAGAGAAGGAAAAATCGTTCCTTGAATAAAAAGATTGTCTGAAGACAAAACTTCTTTAAAACTAAGACAAAATGAAATATTTATAACCTAAATCTATCCTAAACATAATTGGAATTAATTAAAAGAATCCTAATCAGATTCAAAAATAATAACAAAAAATAACAAAATTATGAAAATAGCCCTAAAATATAATTAAATCCGAAAAGCTATCATGATGGTCCCGGATGGCTGAAAAACGTCATAGGTCATAGCAAAGCTATGAGTATTGCCCATTGGGCCGTCTCCAGTAGCCTAATCAAGTTTCAACCCATTCCGAGACAATTGATCTGACCTGCATCCCGAGGTAGAAGGTCTAAATCAATCCGGATCAGACCCGTTTTCCTTGCAGTCACTTGGACCTTCGTGGGCTCCCTGGCGTGGGCTTGGTCGGTGTAATTTGGTGGTCCAAACTGCCCCGTCCATCTTAGATGATGTCCTCATCATAAGTATAACATGTGGATGCTCAAAATAGTTGAGCACATCGGAGACCTTGCTATGAAATATTCACATGGGATCTTTAGATCATATGTTAGTGAATATTTCATCATAGCAATGTGTGACATCCTTTGACTTGAGATGCTCAAGGGTATCTTGGATACTGAAAATTGCATTTTGACATCATTCCTTGTTACTGAATAAGGTAGCTCATAGGATGACGATCGGGTACAGTTCTAGGTATTCGAATATATTTGAGTAGTCAATAAAGGATTTAACGCTTATAGAAATATGAGTTTATACCTAAGGCCTCTTGTATGAGATTATTACTGAAAGTTTGTGGCCGCAGCTGACTAGCTTGAAGTAGTTCAAGACTTAGTTATGCGGTAATATCTTGGTGACAAGAAACAATTATGATTTGGTGTAGGCGCGGCCGCGCTGGTCTAGTGGGAGTTGACATCTAAGCCATACTTTGAACCAAATCGACATAAGTCGGTAAAAGGATTTATCGCACGAATATTGTCTATGGACAGGTTTGGAAAAAACAGTCTTGATTTTCTTAGTTAATCGGGAGTCATGATGTGTTGATAGGCACCGTTCATGACTGTATAAATTTAAAGGTGATTAAATTGGTAAAAATTAGGTTAGCCAATTTATTGTTGAAAAGTGTTACGACGAGTCGTAAAATTTATCGATCGACATAAACTGGAAACTTTGAAGGTCACACACTTCGAGATTAATCGAGGAAGGTAAAAATGATCTTGAATTGGATTCGAGCACGTGTGAAATTATAATCGGACTTCGAAAGGAAGTAGGCCTTGTGAGATTAGGTCCATTGGGCCAAATGGGCCAAGGTTGATTGGGTTTTGGCCTATTCAGTCAAGATGAAAAGCAAGTCGATTGAATGCATATAAATGTTATATGCATTTATATGAAACAAAAGAAGAGAAGCCGAACGTGTATATGAATTGGTTCAATGTACTAGTGATAACCTTTGGTATGATGTACATGAATTGGTTCAATGAACCAGTGATAACCTTTGGTTTGGTACACATGAATGCTAATTTATTTTAACATTATCTTTTCTCCATCCGTGATATTAAAAATAATGCGTCCGATCATTTCCTGTTTGTTTTTATCTCTTTATCTCATTTAGCTACTCACATATATAATTCCAGTTGTTCATCTTCTCACTTACGAAATAAGAAGAAAAAAAGCAGAAAGCCGAGAGAGAAAAGAAAGATAGGGAAAAATCAATTCGGTTTTGACTATCAAAAGAACCGAATTTTTCATACTAAGAGCTAACCAAATTCCTCCAGTAAGGAAGGAGGATTGAGCAACCATTTTCTCCAACAGTTGGAGTTTTTCGTCACTCAGTTTCATGTCTACAAGAGAGGCGCAATTAATTATTGAAGTGAAAGGCTTGAAGGAATTTTGTATCAATAAATTCAACAATAACAAACAAGAGAAAAGGTACACATCTGAAACTTGCATATGGTTCCATATTTTATTTGCTCAAATATACATGCATGAATTTAATCTTGGGTTAAAATTTTTGTGTTTCCGCCATAACATCTGATGCATGTTGCAAATATTCTTACAGCCTTAGGTCTATAAGCCATCCCCGGGACCTGGCTTGGGCCAATGATAACTACCCAGACAAAGATATTCGACACCCATTCCGCGGCATAAAATAAAAAATAATAATAATTACAGTAAATACATGTTATTGTGGCTATCTAAGGCTCTAGAGTAGACTCCCACCACCCATCAAAATATCTATGGAAATGCAGCCGAGAGCGTACCGAGTTTGATTGATCCCACCTCCACAACTCAATTTTCCTACAAATTTTAACTATGTAACTCTATTTACATAAGTTTCGGCCCAATTCCATGTAGAATATATAGAAGAGAGATGTGGGCTAAGATTGATGAAGCAGCAGTTTCCTTTCAGCGTTTGCAGGCAAAAAGATTATGAAAAGTTAAAAAGAACAGTACTTTCCTTCGGGAGAATATGACAGTGGTTATAAATGCCAAACCATAAGGATTTAATCCTTAAAATAATTAATCAAGTTCCAATATATAAATATATGTATTTATAATATGTATCCCACGAAAATTAATTATAAATATGGATCTGCAGATGCAAGAAATTATTTACTTACCTTTTTAGTAGGTTCCAAGCTTCTTTCCAACTTTAAATGCTTGTCTTTTCTCAGTACCTGTCTTCAACAAGCTTTACGTGAGCCCCCACACCACTACCCAATAACTCCATAATCTTCCGAAGCTCTTCCCCCCATTCTGTACATAAAGCCAAGTCCCCCATTTCCGTCTTCTCTCATCACCTGTGCAACATTAATTCCTTCATCATGGCTCAAACTGCAAGAGCCTTGCTCTTCAACTTCTGCTTCTTCGTTTTGATTCTCTTTTCAATCTGTAGCCCATCTATTTTCTGTTCCACTATTCATGACCAGCAAGTTTTTGATGTATCAGCTTCAGTTCTTAAAGCTCGTGGAGTATTCTTTTCTAAGTCCTCCTCCTCCTTTGAAGTTGAGCAAGAAAAGACTATGTTCATCTCCACCTCCACCGCCAAGCCGTCTTCTTCTGTGTTTTCAATTTCACTCCACCCACGCGCATCCGTAATGAAACCGAGGCAAAGAAACTACTCAGCTCTCACACTCTCTCGACTCAACCGGGATGGATCCCGAGTGAACTCCATCAATTCTAGAATCCAACTCGCCCTCTTCAATTTCACTCACTCGGACCTAAAACCAGTTGAAACGGCTATACAGCCTGAGGAATTACAGGCGCCGCTGACCTCGGGTGTAAGCCAGGGGAGCGGGGAGTATTTTGCCAGGTTCGGTGTGGGCCAACCAGCCAAAGATTACTTCATGGTTATCGATACTGGGAGTGACGTCAGCTGGATCCAGTGCGAACCCTGCACCGAGTGTTACCAGCAGACCGACCCGATATTCAATCCGTCCGCCTCATCTTCTTATCATCCATTAACTTGTGACTCGTCTCAGTGTAGTGCTCTGCAAGTCAAATCCTGCAGTAGCGGCTGCCTTTACGAGGTCTCGTACGGTGATGGCTCCTACACGGTTGGGAATTTCGCCACCGAAACATTGACGTTTGGAAACTCCGGGGCCGTTGACAACGTCGCTATTGGTTGTGGCCATGATAATGAAGGCTTATTCACCGGTTCGGCCGGCATAGTTGCTCTTGGCGGCGGTATTTTATCCTTACCTTCTCAGGTGAAAGCTTCCTCCTTCTCTTACTGTCTGGTGAACCGTGACTCCAGCTCGTCCTCGACTCTCGACTTTAACTCGGCTGCACCTGGTGACTCCGTAGTCGCTTCCATGGTGAAGAATCCAAGAATTGATGCGTACTATTACGTAGACCTGACCGGAATCACCGTGGGCGGACAGAAATTATCTGTTCCGTCATCCATTTTCGAAATCGACGGAAACGGACGCGGAGGAGTTATAGTTGATTCTGGAACTGCAATAACTCGGTTGCAGAGTCAAGCTTACGAACAGCTCCGGGACACTTTCGCCAAGTTCACCAGCAATTTGCCTTCGGCGGGAGGTTTCGCACTATTTGATACTTGCTACGATTTGTCCTCCATGTCCAGAGTCTCGGTGCCGACGGTGGCGTTTGAGTTTTCCGGCGGGAAAAGGCTGCAGTTAAAGCCGCAGAATTACCTGATACCGGTTGATGGCAGTGGTAAGTTCTGCTTGGCATTTGCAGCGACGTCATCAGCACTCTCTATCATCGGGAATGTGCAACAGCAAGGGACACGTGTCAGTTATGACTTAGCCAATAAGGCGATTGGTTTCAGCTTAAATAAATGTTAAAGAGCAATTCAAGTGTTCAGATTTTAATTTTAAAGAAAAAGTAAGCACTGTAGTCGTAAAAGATTTGAACTTAGTGGTAATTTTGCTATTTTATTTATAATTTCTGGATATGGAAAATAGTTGTTTAAATTAAACGCAGTAACGGAAAATTTATGGATTGGTGGCATACCAAGATGGCCCCACGTGTAATAAGTTGAAACGTTGGGCAGGTGTGTAACGTCAATGCTCATCACTCATAAGTTGGTTGTGGATGAGACATGAAATTTAAAGTAATTGAAATAGTGACACAAGAAATTACTATTTTTACCTGTTGCACTTATTATCACAATTATTAATTCCGACAACGATTATATATTATATTTTTAAATTATTAAAAATTATATTAATATCATATATATGAGATTTAACTATTAATCATTAATCATATTTAACAATACTTATAAAATTGATATATAATAATTAGAGTCAACTTGACTAGTCCAACTTGATGTCGAGCTTAGTATTTCACCAATTTGACTCGAGTGGATCATGCATGTATGTGAAACATTAGAGGAAATGAAAACCAGAGGGATAAAAAAATTTATTAAAAAAAAACCCCTTAATTATGAGTTCAGTGCTTTGCACATTGTTAACTTGTCATTGTATATGAAAGACTAAATAAATAGTGCTTCCTAAAAAGCCGTAATGACAAAAAAGAAAAGGTCCAACAACCAATTGCATCATAGTGTGTATGTGTGTGTTTCTTTATATAATTATCTTATTAAATTATGCATAGTTGCCAAAAAAAAAAAGGGCCTGCATTTCATAAATTTATCTTGACTCGATCACATAATTAAATAATTTTTTTAGGGAATTTGAATTTAATATTAGAAATGCGATTGACATAGGGAACATGAGTAGTAATTAGATTTAATTTTTTTAAAAAAAGATTTAATTTCTTTAAAAAAAAAAAAAAAAAAGAAAAGAAAAGGAAAGAGTAAACATGCATAGATTTAAGTTAAACCCTTTTTTAAAAATAAATAATAATAAAAAGAAAGATTTTCACTTTTGAGGTATCTTCTAAGAGTGTGAAACCGTAGAGAGAGAATGCATTATTATTATGTGATTAGACAGAGAACCTGACATGTTGGTACAATCGAATGGGGATTCTAAGGTCTGAGGAGGTTTTCATCATACAACTATAGTTGTTTTCCTTTTTGGTGGGAGCCAATCCCATGCATATTGAATTGATGATATTGCATAAAGGTAATCTTTCTATTATTTTCTCAATGGGTGGACGGACACTAAATCGCAAATAACCCCACTGTCCTTTTTTGATTGGAAATTATTCAAATCGAAAGTCATTTTAATTAGGTGACATTGCCTCATGATTTGATCGTGTATATCAGGCTAATAATTGCTCATAACTCCCAAATTATTTTTCACATAATTTTGATAATTCAAAATAAAATAATTCCTTCAGTCATATTATAGTTTTTTGAAAAACATTACGAGAAAATGATTGACTTTAAAATTCCACAAGAAAGCGTGATTAACTAAATGAATAATAAAGTATTATTTCTTGATTACCTTTTGTACTAATTCGATTAAGTATTATTTTTTATGTATTAAAAAAAATACAATATATTGATAAGAAATTGAGATGATGTATATGAGGAGTATGGTTTAATAGGATATCAAAATAATTTAAAGGTAAAAAAAATAATGTTGCATTCACCTGCTACTGTTTTTGTTGCATTTATTAGTTTCACAAGGTATCAAGAATATACAAGGAAAAATGGTTCAAATATTTGTGATTAAGCGGAAAAAGTTGTACCTGGTAATAGGTAAAAACATAATTTATAAGATTTTGAGGGTCTTCCTGTGAAATTACCTCACATTTCATTACTATTTTGATATTTTTATACATTGAGCGGCCCATCGCCATCGATTTTAATAACCATCACGGATGCGGGCCCAAAGTATCCATCTCAATTAGATTCGGATTTCCATCAGATTTAGCGGCCTCCCATTTGGGTTCTTGCTAATTTGATGGATGTGGTGATATATACATATAGAGAGGTGCTAAGGAAAGCAATGAAACGCAACCGTCACTGCCGTAACGGAGGAAACAAAGTCAAAGGAAATGACTTTAAACCCTTCCCCTCTGTTATTTCACTTTACACAATAGACAAAGTTTATTCAATGAATTCCTCAGCTTATCGAGGAGGCTAAATCAGGGTATTTTGAGAGAAACATTTGATTTCATAAATCAAGGAAATGTTGTAGTACAACTTGTTTAAATTATGCAAGGAATACTACGGAAAATGCAACCAAATGCAAAATTCTAATAACATTTTCATTTGGACAAATTCACTAACATTTTCGTTAATCCCTTACAAACATTACCCTCATATTCATTGATTTTACAGCGGTAGGTAAACCCAAAAAAAAAAAAAAAGGAGGGGGGAGGCGGGGGCAATAATTACAAGCAAAGAACTGTCGGAGTGAAAGATTGACCGTTCATTCTAATGTTTTTGGCCAAAGGGAGTTTATACCTACGAACTTTCTTTCCTCAACCATCGATTGTATTTTTCGAGCTTGAAACAATCGTTTTTATCAAGATTAAATTTTTCTCTTCAAATCAAGAGAGAAGGCTGGCAGCAGGATTGCAAGATTTTCTGCAAAGTTTCAAACCCTAAAACAATAGGAAACTTAGCCTTGAACCCCAGAAAAGTTGTGTCAAATTCTTTTCTTTTGGTGAGACCACAGGATGTGGGCAGCTCCTTTTCCGGCCGGTTGACGGGAAATCTTCCCGCAACATTGATCTTTGAGCTGGTATTGAGGTTTTCTACCAAAATCGCAACTTTAGATGGTTTTGGGGAGCTCTACCCTTTTCTATGATAGAAATGAAAAGCGAATCTATTTTAAGGAGAGACAATTCCCCTCAAAATGGTTATGTTTTGTTTTAGCAAAATTGTTGACTTTGTTTCCTCCATTACTGCACTGATGGTTGCGTTTCCTAAGGAAAGCACCTTCCTTGGTGGTTTTTTCAATATTGAGGTATTTTTTCCTGTCAAAATGTTTATGTGGAGAAGGATATTAAGAAAGGAAGAGAGAAAATTCTATTATGGATTGAATGAAAAAAATGAACTAAAATATTCATTAAACTATCAACGATGATTTATAATAAGAAGAAAATAAAAGAGTTAAAATGACTTATTAAAAAAAGGGGAGTATTTTTTTCATATTGTCAAAAATGAAAAGCAATCCATATTAATTGGAAATACAACTAAGTTGCTGAGTTAACAGGAATGGAAAAAAAAAAGGGATAGGAAAGGAAGACCACTGCGAGGGCCCTAATTTTGATTTAACCACATTTTAAAAAAAATATATATAAACGAAATGAGAACATTAATTATGGTAGGAATTCAAGAAAAAGACGTGTTGAAGGGGGTTCGGTGTCGGCTATTCTTTGGTTTCCGGGGGAAGTCCCTTGCGGGCGAAACCCAGCCCATGGGCACAGAGGCCCCTTGTGCCAGTGGGGGTAAATCGAGGGATGTGCACAAGTGGGCAGAAGATTGACGAAGAGGATGCAACGGGGGACAATGGCCGTTGGCAGAGCCAACGTTTAGAGCTTACGTTCTACTCCCGATAGGTTTCGAACCCCCGCCTGTCGCTGGAGTTAACCAAACGTCACGTCAGCCTTACCAACTCGTGTATGCCCCTGGGGGCGGTGTCGGCTATTCTTTTTCACCTAGGAGGAGGAGGGGGGCACATATAAGAGACAGAAGAAGATTCCTCAATCAATTTTTCCCGTCACTTTCAAATAAGGTACTGTCGAAACGGGGAAACTTTGCCTTGGCTAAATTAAGATACTGAAAGCATGAAAATTAACGAGAAATACATTTGAATGTTATATTTTGATTTGTATAAATTTTTAAAAAATAAGTTTATATAATTTAATTTATATTTAATAATATCAATTTTTTTGATTAATTTAGACAATAAGACATTTATTTTAAAATAATTTAAAATAAAAATGTGAATATTTAATTCTAAACGGTAGAAGTAATAAGTTACTCCAAATAAAAACTAAAAAGATGCCAGCTTGATACCGGAAATGTTATGATGGCACCAAATCTTTGCGGGGAGTTGTGTGTATATTCATGTAGTATCTAAAATATATACAAAAGCTCATCATAAGGTGTGATTTGTTTAACGTCTCTTAGGTTGACTTCAAAAAGCATCTATAGATGGCAGATGTGAGCTAAAAGGGGGAAAAAAAAAGAAGAAGAAGTGAGTTTTCAGTGCCTAGCATAATATATTTGTTTAATACTTTAATAACTATGGTTATTAGTTTCATTAAAAAACTTAAATGTTTATTTTTTCATTTAACATTAAAAAAGAATATTTGATTTTAAAGGAGTTATTATACAATATATGTTATCCCCATCTAAAATTGAATATTTCATTTTAATTTGTATGCATTTTAAGAAACAAGTTTGATTGAATTAATTTTAACATTACAATGTTACTTATCTTAATAAAATTTTAATTAAAGTAGGATATGAGACATTCCATTTTGTAGAACTCAAAACGAAAAGTAAGACATTCAATTTCGAACAAACGAAGTATTAATAGACATAAGTAGCTAAAATGGAAATTTTTTGTTTGTTAATGAATTAAACTAAAAAAAAAAATACTGCCCGCGTAAAAAATTGAATGTTCTTACTCTTTCTTTCTTTTTCTTTTTTGTTTCTTTTTCTAAAATTAATGTCTCATTTTTAGGAGAAAAAAAAGGAGACTTTTAATACAAAATTTCATTAAATACTTCCTTAATTTAAACATCTACATCCACTATTTTAAATATGATACCAATAATTAAATTAATAAAAAAAATAAAGTGATAATTCATGAAAAGTTAAATATAGAACTCCCTTCGTCTAGAATTTAATGTTTCATTTTGAATTGCATAAATTTTAAAAAAATGAGTTGACTTAGTTCATTTTATACTTAATAATATCAACTTCTGAAGAAAGTTTTAACTAATTTAGAAAATGAGACATTCATTTTTCAGATATCTTAAAATGGAAACATGGTCATTCAATTCTGGACTGATGGAGTAGATAGCTTTTTATCAAGATGAGACCCCTAAATGGAGGGAGTATAATCTTTTAAAAAAACAATTTTCAAAATACGAATAAAATTTTGATATTAACAAATTATTATGAGTTAGAGTAATTGTAAGTATCCGTACTCCACCTTTTGCTCATTGGAATTTTTGAATCCTAACTCTTTTTTTTTTCCCATTTTCATCCTCAAATAAATTACGTTTGGATGCTTTAATCCTTTTTATAGGATTGTCCAAAAAAAAAAAAAACCTGAAATTGTTGTCATCCAACATTTAATCAATTTATAAGGGGTAAAATGGGAATTCAACTGTGCAAACATTTTTTTCTTTTTTCTCATACAGCCAAACCATAATATCCCTCAAATCACAACTTTTTCTTCAGCGAACCTCATGTACAGCGAGGTAAGCTGCTGATGCCTTAAGGTAGAAATCCTGAATTTAGTGAAACCTTGAAATCCGAACTGATTTTTTCATGAACATAGGTAATGGCTTGCTTTTTGGCTTCATGGGAAAATTCAGGTAACCTTTCAGCTGATGATGTGAAGTAATGGAATCATTGTAGTACTACCATGTATGCATTTATTGGCTTATTGCACAAGAAGTAAGAGAACAAGTTCCATTATGAATCATGTTCAAATTGCAGAAAGCAAAGCATACAAAATTTTAAGCAGAGACAAGTAATAGATGTCAAAGTGTTCTAAGAAGCTTGATTATGTCAAGAACACTCTGGAAAGGTTCCGACGTGATTCTAAAAGCCATAGCCTGCTCCAGCTGATCAAAGCCCGTGAGAACGGAGTCAAATCATCAAGGGTTGGCAATCCGGCTTCCCACTCGGTGACTCTGCTTTTATCTCCACTGGCGTTATTAGAATCCGACAATTTTCACTACCTCTAATCAATTCAATAAACCCAAAATCGAGTTATCCATTTTGCATCCTAAGTGGATAATATGCATATCATCAGAGAGCGACACTGATCTAATGGAGGAATTATTTCCAACAGCCTATCCTAAAACTATGTTTGCAATACATTCTCGTGACGAACTTTTGGAGGTATGTATATCTTCCGTATAGATTGCACACACATAATACTCTCAATACATTTCAATTCAAATTACACCTGCATTTCTTCTGATTCTCATCCTGTCTTTTTCCAGCTAATATCAGAGGAGATGAAGAACTTCAGGAGCCAACCAAAACTGATGCAGAAATTATTGGGTTTCGATGTGACGACTTATCGAGATGAAGAACATGATAATGATACTGCAACCAGTGTCTTTATAAAAGAACACTCAACCACGCCATACCAGACTTCTAAAATCACACTTGATTGGAAGTACAATAATGTCTCCACGAGGGGTGAAAACAGGCTAGACGACCTGTCCTGATTTCTTATAACCTGTTCAGTTATATGATCAGACTTTCATATATTTTTTTAAGGCATGATTAATGTAAAAGGCCAGATCTTATTTAAGTCATGTCAGACTGACTTGGCCTGTTTTATTATTTTCTTTCTCCTTTTCTTTTGTAGATGCCATGCTTTAATAAAGTTATGCTTTTGTCATAAGAAAAATATTAGAATTGTCATAGCATTTCCTACTCATTACAATTAAATTTCGTATCATAATATATATATATATATATATATAGTTATGTAATTAATACTCTCTCTGTCAATAAATATAAGTCACTAACCGTAGTTTTGCAAAAATTAAGATATGTTTTTTTCTTCTAAAATGTACTCTAATTATCCTTTCAAAAATTTGAACATCATTTCATAACTATATTATTAGAAGGTAATATAGAAAAAATACCTTTAAAAAGTTAATTAACTAATAATAATTTATAATTAGTAAAAAAAAAGTTAAAATGATTTATATTTAGTGATAGAGGAAGTATGTTCAAATAAGAAATAAAATGTACAAATTTTAAATTGTTTTTAAAATAAATCTTTTTTCATTACTTCTTTGATTGTATTATGACATAATGTATTTTGGTTTTCTTCTTTTTTGAAGGTGTTGGATTAGTAGAAAATTACGTTTAATATTTATTTTTCTTATGACCAATAGTTAGTGACTATTTATATTTTATCTAAATTATCTAGTTGTATATGGCTTTATTAATTAGATTATTTTATGATATATTTTGAAGAAGTTATATTGAATTATTATAGTTTATATTGATTTTATAATTTTTTATTTTATTTCTTAAAAACAATAAATTAATAATGATAAGTATTTTCATATTTTATCTTTATAATATAGTAAAATTTAAATCAAATTTTAAAAATAAGACTTTGTAAATAGACTACCAGTAAAGTCGAATTTTTAAACAAACTAATTCAACTCGGACAGACTTTAAATTTAACAGATCAGACTTATTAAATACTCAAATAGGCTTTGAATTTGACATGTAAATTTGATACAATAAATCAAATTGAATTTTTTTTTTAATCTAAGAATGTCCGGATCAATTATTACGTAATTCAACTATTTAGTTAGCAGTTACAATCGACCAAATACTAGAATATAAGGAAATATCAAATTCAACTATTTAGTTAGCAGTTACAATCGATCAAAAACTAGAATATAAGGAAAGACCAAGTAAAATTCAACTATTTAGTTAGCAGTTACAATCAACCAACTACTAGAATATAAGAAAAGAACAAGTGGGGTATGAAATTGCACTCATGTTTAATTTTCTCTACGGAATTATGAATTAACCAAATTCTTACATTCCGACGGTAGACAAAAATTTGATGAACAATGGGGTTTTCATCAAAGCTACATAAAGCCGCATGCACATTTCCGAAGTAATTGACATCCTATTTCTTTTCTTTTCCCGTCTCTAATGAGTAATTAATTCTTAATTTATTATTAATCTAATGAGTAATTAATTCCTAATTTATTCTTGTTTAATAATTCAATTTTCAATGAGATAAGATCAGTATGTATTTGGTAAATCCTCGAGAGAATATCTAATTATTAATGATTTTAAAAGTACAATAGAGATTTGAACTCTCTCTTGACAGGAGCCCCGTGAACGCAGACCCACTGGCACAAATTATGACGCAGGCTCTACCACTTGGGCAGACCGTAGGCTGGTACCCTTCCAGAGTGCAATGGAGGGCCCAAACCTCGGCCCTGGGTCCCGCCGATCACCTATAGACCCCTCTAGGTACTATGTATGTTAATCGGATGATAATCGGTTGTTAACCCCTCTTGCTTTATAGCTAGATTTTCACTTCCTCCGAGTAATCGATGTGGTATAAGCCAAACAACCTTTTTAAGTTTTACCATACTCTGTTAATTTTATAAGTATAATAATAATTCCATCAATGGGTATTTTACAACTTATTTAAGAGGTCATTATAAGTATTAAATAGAATAAAAACAACAGATGCCGCAGCTCTATGAGAGGAATGAGGATATTTTTCCCTGAAATTAGAAGAAGAAAACTGGAAAAATTACACATAGGAGAGAATGTGCGAAATTCAGCTTCATTCTTGATATGGATTCAAGGATAAAGGACTCTTATGATGAGGTTGCCACCTTCCTTGAGAATACAAGGTAGACAGTCAGTAGTATTCATTGTTTTCTGAATGAATTGAATACATATATTTCAATTGGATATATTCATATAAAAAGGTTAAAAGAAAAAGAATTGTCACTAGGAACCTCTATTCAAAAAAGAAAGAATCGCAAGATCTCTCTTCTATAACAAAGAAACTACCATGACTAAAGTGTAGACTTCTGTATCATGACCAGTGTGACCACCAAACCACAGTAATCACGTCCTCCCCTGCAAACTTGCCCAGCATTTGCATCACCTGGTAAAATACCAATGTCAGTTCTTCATAGACACTCCAATGTTTTGGCACTATTGACAAAAGTTGCGCTTTTGTTCATTCCATCTCGCAAAAGTATTCTAACTGCTTCCAAGCCAGTGTGAAAAGCAAAATCCAACTGGAAAAAAAGAAGACAAAGAAACAAAACCAACAGTCTCTTCTGTTAGCTTTCTTTAGGTTCAAGCCAATGTTTCTTGTTTGATTTACTTGAAATTAGGAGACTTTGTAAGTCAAATTACCTCTTCAAGCTCTTCGCTGTTGAATGGTCGCATAACAAAGCTTACAGGATTCATTTTTCCTGGAGGCCGCCCAATGCCTGTAGATATTTCAAAAATTGGTAAGCAGGTTAAAGTGGAAGGGAGCATTTTCCATGAATGTTATTACATCGTCTCAGGAAGTACCAATTCTCAGACGAGGAAAGTCCCGGCTACCTTTAAGATGATTAATTATACTTTTCATCCTGTAAAAAACAAGGAGAAGCTTGCTCAGTTAATGCAGGTAATCTGATTCAAATTCAATAGAAAAACTCAAAACATTTGAAGATCAAATTGCCTAGTTTCTAGAGGTTACTATTTTGGCAACAAAAGCCAGGCAAAATTACATATTGAAAAGGCAAGGGAACTCCAAAAACTTATGTGGCAACATTATCTTCTGCAAAATGAACAGGTTACAGAGAACTAGGATTGCTTTCTATGTCAGGTTTAACCAAATGTTACTAGCCATGGGTAAGATCAGCAATAATCTCAGCTTCCTTCTACATTAGGATGATAACCACATTCCTCCACAGGTAAAAGGTTCTTTAAGTGGCATTTCATGGTGTGGATTAAGCACACATTAAGTAATATCTTTCATATCAAGGGACATTGGGAGGACAAAAAGCAAAAACAGGAACATTCGATTGATCATTTTGTTGAAATTATATTATCCCACACATATATGCATTATGCAATCAGATAAAGATACCCATTGTGTCCTCCATGTCCACCCTTTGGCAACAGGCGCAACTTCCCAAAAGGGAGATCCATATCATCAAATACCTATGTGTATCAAAGTTTTTAAACTTCTCAGTAATAAAATGAAAATGATATAATGTATCTTGATTTAAAGATCAATAATTTACCACAAGAACTTGATTCAGAGGAATCTTATAATATGAAACAATAGCTCCAACCTATTGAAACAATAGTAAGAAAAAGCCAATTAACTAATCACAGGATTTCTATAGATATATGTAAACCTAAAACAATAAAAGATGAGTGAACTTACAGACTCACCACTTGCATTCATGAATGTCTGTGGCTTTGCTAACAGAACTGGTACCTCTCCGATGAAACCTACCAAATCAAACCAATAATAATTCAAAGATTTTTTCATAAAAGAAGACATAAAGCCAACTCCGTCAAATCCTAATATTTTTTCACTATGATAAAAGAAAATTTTCCAACTTTTGTTCTTTTCCAGGAAGACTATCCTTCTGAATGATTGTATCATATCAGATTAACCTTTTTCAGCTTCACAGATAGAGAAGATACAGCCCTAGATTATTATTATTATTATTCAATACAAAAAAGAACATTTACCTCTCCCAAAAAGAGCCTTGAAGGAAACACTCCTCATGGATATCCCCTCTGCTTCAGCTACCGTATCTAACATCTCGAAACCAACCTAAAACGGGAAAAAAAAAAGAAGAAGATATTGAATAAATTCAATCGCAGACAGGAAACATTTAAGTTCAGAAAGAGGGGTCAAAGTAACGAACATTATGACGGGTACAGTTGTAAAGCTTGCCAGGATTGCCGAGCCCAACAATAAGCCAGGGCTGCGGATTTGGCTTGGGCTTCAATTTGGGTTCATCTGCTTTCGACTCTGGAACCAAAGGGATTGGGGTATTTTGAGCTGTATGGGATGCTGAAGGAGGAGAAAAATTACCCTGCATAGGGTTTTTGGTATTGGAAGCAACTATAGAACTCTTCTGCCGCCTCCAATGATTAAATGGGATGAGGGTTTTGAAATATGAAGAGGACGGAAAACAGTATAGTCGGTGGCCGGTGGCAGAGAAGACGGCGGAGGTAGAGAATGCAGCTCCTACGTTCATGGTGGACTAGGACAATATGAATTGAACAGAAAGCGTTTTCAAAATTTTGCAGCGCTTTTAGGGAACTTGGTCGTCTTCTAGCGCTGTCATTCACGATTTAGGCTTTGTTTCCAACCAATTAACTTTTTTTTTTCTCCCAATTCGACTTTAAAAATACAATAATTTAATCATTTAACTGTACAAATTAGCAATTTAATTTTGTTGAAATTAATAATTTAATCATTAAAAATTATGAATTTCATCAATTTAGTCATTTAATTTTATAAAGATCGATTGGTTAAATTTATGAAATGAGTATATAAATTGACGCATTTGAAAGTTGTTTGTTCAAAAAAAATATACAACTAACTTAAATGTTCACATTACAGATAACATGTTCCAATTGGGAGAGGCTTATATTTAGTTTTATATTGAATTACATTTACGTAGCTTTTTGTTTGTACAGGCGACGGGAAACAAATGTCCAATCCTTCCAATCAGGGAAGAAATTTTAAGGTAAAGGAGTTCCTACCTTCTCTATATTTTTTTTTTCTATCTTAGTTCCTTTTAACTAAAAGAGTAAATATACTTTTCCCACCTTATATTTCCTCTCATGCTTCCTTACAAACTCTTAACTTCCATATCCATGAATTTGAAATTTGCAGTAATTCTTTAAAAAATTAATTTGATTTAGTATAATTTTAAATATTATAATATCAATTTGTTTTAAAATTTTAATTAATTTATAAAATAAGAAATTGAATTCATATAGTACTAAAATAGAAATAAGGTTATTCTAAGAAAAACAGTAATTGTTAGAAAGATAACAAGAATGTGAAATTTATATAATACATTTTAAAATTATCCGAATTTTGAAGAAAATATTAATTTGATACATGACGCACGAAGAGGAGGAGAAGAGCCAAAAAAAGAGAGAAAGGACAAGATTGTGAGGGTAGAAAATATCAGAAATAAGAAAAAGGGGAAAGGAACGCCCTTGCGGATCGAACCGGGTATTATAGTGTACGAAACGAAAACAACGAAAGAAGAAAAAACAAAATCGCCGTTGCCGGAGATCGAATTTAGATCCGTTACGAATTTGACCAGACAGGTTGGACGTAACAAAAATAAATCAATGCTACAAAGTAGAAAGTCTTTAGAAGAGAGTATCAACCACTGCCTATTTACATCGTATTATAAGATTCTATCCACAGTTTCCGATCTGATTTTTCTATAACAGCGTGCAGGAAAAATAGCTAAAGGGATAGTAACAGAAGGAAGGTGATAAAAAAAAGGCCTCCAAGACGAGGATTATAGCGCATGTGGAAGGTTCATGGCTTTATCCATGAGCGGTGATTCATCATTGCTGTGAAAAAAGAAAAAGGTCATGAACAATTGAACGTTGGACTAAAGTAAGATCTGAGGTGACTGAGAATAGTACCTTAGGTGACTGAGAGCTGACATTCTGTAAAGACAAGTGAACACTAGAACATGCAATCCAATGGTATAGAAGAATGCAAAGGTTCGAGCATATCTGAAAAGAAATCGGTTACAGAGTTTAATCGGCTCCTTTCAACACAACACCTAATAAGTCAAAAAGCTTGTTAAGCATGGTTGAACAAGGATCATAGAACACACTTGTTACCAAGAAGAAAACGCCCACTGCTAAGAGTAATTTTATCTCTTAAGCCCAGCTCCTTGTATCTCTGATCTCTTTCCTACTCATGGTTTAGAAAAGAAAATGAAATGACATGAAATTTATGGTGAGCTCATTAATTATGGTTTGCAAAAATAAAGCAAGATGAAAACATCAAATGGTAGAATAACAACGGGATTGACACGAAGTTAATTCAATTGCACAAATGGCATACAAAATCTTAAATCTAGAAGCTAAAAGACATTGAAATTCAGAACTAAATCTTGTAGGAACTTGACTCCTGCACTTTAAATTTGCACAGCCAAAAGGAAAAATTTGCACAATTAGTATTAGAGCATTCTGATGATTTTTGTTAAAATTGCACACATACAAGGAATAAAAGATAGGGTGCCCTAAAAAAGAAAGAGAAGGTATAAAGAAACATGTAGAAAAATGGAGAGAAGACAGATTGAATAACTCGGGGCACCTTTTTTGAGAATGCTGCAAAAGGATTTATATCATCTTCATATATCTTCTTATACTTGGATTCCACATCTGAGCTAAAGCCACTTTCCAGATCTTCAGCATACTGGGAATCAGGACAAACATTAGCAAAAATACACTGAGTGGAAAATGTGAAACAAAGAATGAGATGGAATTAAAATGGGTCACCTTCTTTGATCCTCTGGAAATCACTTTTTCAGAATTATAATCCTGAACATATCGAATTTTTCCGTAAAGTTTGACATTGTCAGCTTTTGTTTTCTCAAGTTCGGTATTTAGCATTCCTATGTTCTCCTTCAGCTGTCTTATTTCCTGGCAAGAACAAATTTTGAGAATAGAGTATCGGTCCAAGAAATCAGTATAGTCAGTACATGGTTGCAGGAGGAGATAAAGAGAAGGAAGTTAAAAGCAACCAAGACATCCAAATGCAATGGACTGACTAACCTCTTCAGTCTCCCTCAAACGTGCCCGGAACCGATCTCTTTGGTTGCAGATCACCTTAAGCATTGAATTTTGATCATGATCTGAGGAAATATGTCTTTGCTCGGCAGTCTGTTTTTGCAGGATTGAGTAATGGTCATGAAGCAAGTATAGTGTGGGATGTATTGTCAAAACATAAAAGGTAGCAGAACTCACAATTATTCTCCCTTTATGTTTCTTAGATTTCATTTTTATCCTCCCAGTAATGAGTATCTAATATAATATAATCGGTTTACAGTTTAAGAAATCAGAACAACATAAATGTTGAACCATCACGCTGTAAAATGGAGAAAAGATACTAAATTTGTATATTTGCCTTGGGTGTTATCATCTCAGGTCTCAATTAAATATATCTGTGTGAGTGACAGGCTTCTGTTAGTTGCTAAAAGATTCCCTTAATGGAAGGGTATGTATTAAACAAGGAGGGCACTTATGAGCGTCTTAAGAGTTCAGAGGTATAAGCTGGACTTTTCGAAGGTTTAAGGGTACTGGGGATCTTTTGCCCATCAAATATATTTGGTGCAAGCACATAGTGACTAATTGATACTTCCTCATCTATATTTTCAAGTTCAACATCTGCTAAACCACTTAACCATTGAAAGAGACATAACATCCATCTCATCTCTCCTAGAAAACCTAAAATGGGTCTGGAAATGACGACTAAGGGCTTTGTAGATAGGCTCAAAGAGAAGTCCAGTTTCACACTAATCAGAAGAGATTTGATTCCCTGCCTGCTGCTTCAATTTTATGACTAGTTTTTCACTGCTTGTTGGCATCTCTTAGTAGAAGAACCATGCTCAATGCAAAACAAAGCATATTTCAAGTAACTTAATTAATGCGATGACTGTGGCAATAATCCATGCCATGCCTAGAAAATTGAATAAAAATATCCGCAAATTCTTAAGCAAAAAGAGGCCAGTTATATTTATACAGAGAGAGAGAGTACAAGGATGTTAATCTTAGGAAGCAGAGAAATTGATACCTCAGATGATTCTGTAGCTCCGGACTCTGCTAGATCCCAATCATCAAACAGAGCACCTTTTCTATCTTTTGAACCATAACCCTGCATTGCATTCAAGAAGATTAAAAAAAATAAAGGAAAAGAGGTTGATAGATAGCCTACAATTAAAAATGGAATTTTTAAGGCATCCATCTTCTGATAAGATCCTACTTCTTAGACCAGATTTACATGATATAGCACATTAAAGCAGATCATCATATCCAGCATGTAGTATGCATGACACTAATTCACCACTCAGATCAGAAACAACTAAGCAAACCTTCAGTATGTCATCTTCGAGCTTCTGTATCAGTCTTTGTTGCTCGTTCACCTTTGCTGTTAATTCTTCTACTTTGGATTGAGCTGCTTCCAGCAAAGATGTCTTTTCAGAAAGCTTGACCTAACAAGCAGACAATTAAATGACAGCTATATCACAAGAAGTGGCTTCATATAACAAGTTTAAATTATTTGTACAATAAAAGCATGGTGTAATTATTTATTCAATGCTTCATCATCCACGTGACATGTAATGGTCAAAACAGCCTCCCCCCCCCCCCAACACCAAAAACAAAAAATATATA
>JAOXNR010000030.1:18154714-18165909 GCA_028571225.1 Parsonsia alboflavescens
GTGTTTAATTTTTTATTCAATTTTTAATAATCCACGTGAAATTTAATTGAAAAAACAGAATCCCCCCCCCCCCAAAACCAAAAACAAAAAATATATAAAAATAAATAAATCAATCAATCTAGGACCAACATATAGAAAGTAGATTATTTCATACCTTTAATTGTGTCAGTTCATGCTCCATCTTCCGGTTCTTGTCAAGTAGTAGTGACTCAAGTTTGCTCATCTCTTCCCCACTGGTGGCTGCTTCCCAATCTTCAGCCTCAATTGAGTTATAACCCACTGCCTAAAAGGTTGCAGTATATCAAATACTTGCAAGGAATAACAAAAAAGATACAACAGAACCCATTCAGAAACATTAGGGCACTTAAGCATAATTAATATGTGACATTTTTATCCTATTTTTTGTTAGTGCAATCTACATCTTTGCCTGTGATGACAAACTGGTTATTACTTCATAACTTGAGTGTACAGACTGTGCAAAGATCACAAGCAATGGTTTCATTCAGAGACACCCTTTTCTTCCCTTGAACTTCCAATAAAGAAGTCATAATCAAAGAAAGAATGTAGAAGAAGCAGAAAACCCAGTAAACCTCAAGAGAAACTGAATTACCTGCAAAATTTTGACTTTTTTCCGTAAATCATCAACCAGTTTTGATGTTGGCCTTGCCTGAAGCTCCTTTTTCATCTCCTCAAGAACAGCTTCCTGTACATTTTAAACAAAAAGAAAATTTAATGGTAATGATAAAGAGAATTAGGAGAAGAAAACAAATATGAAATGATAGGATGTGCAGATATAGAAAAAGATCATAGAAAGAGCTGAGATAAAAACTTTTCAAATTTTGTATTTTATACTGATTTATGAATTTTGAAACATTACAATAATGATAAAAGGGATCAGAATAAAAAAATTCTCTAGTTAAGATGCATGTGAGATATATAAACCCTAAAGTAAAGGGGAATCACATATTATATTACATATATAGAGTACAAAACAACATACTAGCTCTTTCTAGGTCCAAGAAGTCAAACTTACAAACTTGACAACTTGGCCATATATCCATGAGTTGATATGACTATTAGTATATCCTAAATGCGTGTGTCCTAACAAGTTCAAGAAACAAGGTCTTGCACCTTCGCAATAGGAGGTGGGGAGGAAGGAAAAAATGAATACAGTAGCAAAGAAAAGCATAGATCTCCTGCCTCCTTAAATGAAGAATATTACATTGAGTTAATAACTAAAAAGGTAATGCTTATCTAGACATGTAATGCCAAGCCCAAGAAAGATGTGAATCTGATATGTCAAAATGGTCATGAGAGCTCTATATAAGTCTATATAAGTGCTTCAATAGAAAAGGATGGAATGGTTCTGAAGTTATAAAAAAGGATGGAATTGTCTCAACTTCTTTTACATGCCTTTTAGGTGGTAGAGATAAGTGTGAAGAAGTATACCTTCTCAATGATAATAGAGTTCAATCTCTTTATCTCATTCATGTGTTTCTCTCGTTCATCTGATAAGGAAGTTTCAATGTTATGTAGTTCCATGTTCAATTCAGATATTATCTTTTCCTTGGCAGTCAGAGAATTCTCAAGCATGCTCCTTGCATCCAAGTTATCACTGAAAAGGAACACAAAAAGGAACACATTAGATGTACAATTGAAGCAACCACATCTGTTTGAAACTTGAATAAGAGGGTGGAAAAATAATAAAATCTAAGTTATTCTTGTGCTTAAGTGGGATAACTTCATCTCTCCAGGTTACTGACAATCCTCACAAGAAATTTGCAATTCTCAAACTCATGGTTAGAATAAGCTGACCAAATGTTCATATGTTCAAGGTATTCCAAGGCTCAAAATGCTCAAAATTAAATTTCAGAAATGATAATCCAACTAATTTAGAGCCTGGTTTCTGAGTTTTTCACAATTGATCTCTTTGCCTGGAAATAGAAGAGAGAAGAAGTCTACTTATACACTTAGATTGTTTATGTTCCCACAGTTGTATAGAAATGTACAAGATCTCTTTTCTTTTATTTCGAAAAGAATCAAAACATAACATAGCTTCAGGAGGTAGAAAAGAAAGAAGAAAAAGAAGAGGGGACAAGAAAGCATAAAAAGGACCTAAAATAGTAGACTGGTAAGAACCATTTCCAACAAAATGTAGAAGTTTTCAGCATAGAAAGCCCAACCTATCATTGTGCTCATTATCTTCACTAGCTGTCTGCAACTGGGTACGCAGCAGTGTCTGCACAAAATTCCAGAAGGACATGACCATGATAAAAATAGAGCAGAAATTATTGCTCTTGATATGACCCAATAACACCCAAAAGGGAAAAACTATTGCACTTGATATATGAATATTTATAACACAAAGCAAACTTGAGTTGGAAAAATTGTTCCAGATTGTAGACTAGTTTTTTTTCACACTAATCACTACATACAATTTACAATTCGAATATTATTTAATTCGATATATTTTTAGTAAATTCTATATTTTCATTTTATTAGATTTGATAGTAAATATTTTTATTTTAGTTTTCTTTTAGTTTTAGATAGTTAAATTATTTAAATTTGAATTCAAATGACATTTGAAATTCTTTTTATTACACTTTTCACCGGTAGTCTGTTCAGGGTTCTAAACTCAACGATGGCAACTAAACACAAGGGTTGCGCTCATTGCAGGACTTAACCCAACACCTTACGGCACGAGCTAACAACAGCCATGCACCACTTGTGTCCACGTTCCCGAAGGCACCCCCCTCTTTCAAGAGGGTTTGCGGCATGTCAAGCCCTGGTAAGGTTCTTTGCTTTGCATCGAATTAAACCACATGCTCCACCCCTTGTGCGGGTCCCCATCAATTCCTTTGAGTTTCATTCTTGTGAACGTACTTCCCAGGCGGGATACTTAACGCATTAGCTACAGCACTGCATGGGTCGATACGCACAACGCCTAGTATCCATCGTTTATGGCTAGGACTACTGGGGTATCTAATCCCATTCGCTCCCCTAGCTTTCGTCACCCTTCTTCTATACTTAGAGATGAAAGAAAATCAGCCGAGTCGGGTACAATCAATGGAAGATGTAGCATGATCATCTAGTCATATTCAGAGGATTCATTTTATTGATTATTCTCAACTTCATAGAAGTCCGTGCCAGAAGTAAGTATAGATTAATCAAACTAATGCAGCATGTTATTAAGACATTTATAGCTAACAGTGATTAAAATGGTTTACTTATTCAGGACGACAGCAATTATACAAGAAATATGGATAAACCAAGTAATTTATGCCAGAGAAAGTTTTATATCCTTGAAACTAATTGTTCTAGCTTTATATCTCTCTGAATCTTGTGTCATCTACTCAGTTTTATAACTAATGTGTTCAAATCAATTTCCCACAAGTCTGAGACATATCCTCATAAAACAAAATGGTATGACAATCTAATAGCATAAAGATCTTGGGACACACCTTTTCTCTCTCAAGACTAACAAGGCGAGCTTGAGCACGCTCAACTTCATCCATCAGAAGATTGACTTCTGATTGTTTTGCGGCTCTCTCTTCATCTGGAATTATCATTGTTTATCATTATGCACAAGTTCAAAAGGTCAACATATATTCTGAAGCTAAAGCAATAACATCAATGCTCAATGTGTTAAATTGGCAATAGCAAAACAATGTGACATACAGGCATTAGGATTAGACATAAACCTGATTGTGCTCGGACTTCAAATAACTGACTTTGTGCAAGTTCATGTAGTTTTTGCATAGTAGAGACACTTTCTTGAGCTTGTCTTAATTGATCTTGCAATGCCTGTTCTCTGCATTACAAGGAACAAAATGCATATTGATTCTAGGAGAAGAGGGAGGAAGAAAATTCTCCTGAGAGAACAGAAAAGTAAACGTCCCACATGAACACGACTGCATATGGACTTTAAATGACAAAAGATGGTAGTAATACCTCTCTTTTATCACCTCCAAGGCTTTCTGATTCTCTTCTGCCAGACTCCGCTGCTTAATCTCCACTACTTCTTTCACTTTTTCTTCCATCTAGAGATAGCAGAGAAAACAAGCAAAATTGGATAACAAAGAAAGTTCATATTAGATCTACATGGAATTGAAGCAAATTAAACAATCTAAATCACCTTCAATACACCATAAAAGAAGAGTAATGACTTCAACTGTTGTCGACTAAGATGAAATTTAAGTACACATATACAAGAGTTGAATTGTAATATTTGATTAATGCACCTTTGTATGGTAGAAAAAATCCTGAATAAAGGGGCACCTATAAGATAATAAAAACAGAAACAACACCAGAAAGACCTGAAATTACCATACATGTAATATAAATTTAATTTGCAACCAAAACCTAATTATCACGTTTAATAATTCCTTTTGTAGTAGAGTCATGTCAAGGAAAATATGTTGTAGTTTGCATTAAGTAATGACAAAAACTATAGTCACAAAACAAAATCACAAAACCAAAACAACAGGAGAAGCAATAATTCGGGGCTGATAGACCTCTTCCGAAGTGTCAACAAATTACAGAAACCTCCATAAAAGGTCCTAGGTGATATAAGACAACAACCCAGTTTGTATCACAAAAGATAATAGGATACAACAGGAAAAGTGCAGAGGGTAAAAGCTAAGTTTCTGCCAACCTAAGTCAAACGGTATCAGCAGAGACACATATCACACAATTGTTCTCTCAGAAAATTCATCCATAGCTAGAAAAAAGCATGAATGAAGGAATTTAATCCAGTACAATACAAACCTGCTGTTCTAACTGACGGGCACGTTCTTCAAGTCTTCTAATAGTCGCTTGCTGATTTTTCAGATGAGCTGCCTCGGCTCGGAATTCTTCAAGCTCAACCTTCATCTTTCGGTTCTCAGATTCAAGTTCAGTCAACTTTGAGTCTTTCTCCTACAGGACAAAAGGATCAATCACCATGCCTGGAAAAAGCCTGAATTATTCAACTCCAAGGTCATGCCTAATAACTTAATATGCCTAAAATCCATCCTCTTCCATTTTTATTTTAATATTTAGCATACCCCAATTATTTTATTAGTTGTGTTGCATAACTAAGCCCCCTCCTACAACTCCCATCCCCGCTACACGCATATGCAGAGAGAGAGAGAGAGAATATTAGAGACTAAAAGTAAAATGAGTATGAATTTAACATCCAGGTCCCACTCAAATAAAAAATTTGAGCTGCAAAAATCCTTTTGTTCCCAAAGAAGAACCATATAAATCACATAATCAATGCTCATTTCTCTATTTGATTTGCATACCTATTCAATCAGGGCAAACTTATACCTAGAGCAAGTTTAAGTTTCTACCATAACAATTTTAAAAATGGAATTGAAAAATCCAACTGCTATTTGTTAGAGCTCTCTTAATTCACATGGCTTTCCCTGATTCCTTTTCCTTTTATTCATTCAAGGATTAGACCTTTTATTCAATTGAAGAACAGTTCCAACAATCATTCTTTCAAAATATGATCTATCACTAGTTGCATCCTGAACTCCACGTTATGTGTTGCCAAACCAACCAACTGTCAAGAATTTTGGATAGTGTCTGCCATGTCTAATTTTAAACTACATAATATAGAGCAAGTACTCACAGCTATTGAAGCAAGAATGGGAAAAGGATCTGGTGCCTCATAAAGTTTCTGGTAAATGTTAAGAAAGGCATTTTCTCCATATTTTGCTCTCTTAGTAAGGTTATCGACTTCTTCTTGATAGCCCTTGAGTAAAGAGTTAAACAAGCTCAGCTTTTCTTCAGTTGAAGCTCTCTTAAAATCTGTCAACGACAGAACAACATAGTTATAGAGGTATCATTTGAAACACAATAGCGTAAGCACAAACAGTATCCAATATCTTTCCCCATGTCTGGAGCCAGAATAAGATGATGGCTCCTCATTGAGCAAAATTGCCTATGGGTTGAGTGGTACCTCTGGTACTCTCTGCAAGTTTCCTGCGATTCTTTTGGCTGTTTTCCTGATTTTCAGCAATCCGAAGCCCTTGTTCATCAAGGACTGCTCTTTCTTTATCCAGGTCAAAATCTGCAGATGGGAAGACTTGTTGTCAACCAGGAGTTTCAGCAGCAAACAATAAGAAATAAGGAACTTGTTCAGCTAACCAAAACAGGGTAATGAAATTCTTTACTTCTTTTTGGTTAGAACCACACAAAAGTGATGATTCCAAATTTCCAATTGTGTACAGAGAATAATACTTCTCTGGCTGAAAAGGAGTTGACATGTGATAACTTAATGTCCATTAGAGAACTAAGGAACACTAAGCACAGTTATTCCTGGGACCTCTCATGAACTCTCCATGACAGTGCAAACAGGTTAAAGAACCAAATAAGAGCATAGCACAAATTCTGCCTGACATTCACGTTCTGAATACACAAAAAATCAAATGTAATAGAATATTTTTCAACCAAAAGGCCATACTGTAAAACATGATTGTTTTTGGAGTAACACGAAAACATGAATCTGCCAGAATATGGGATAAATGTAACTGAAAAATGCAACTAAAAAAAGGGACCCAAAAAAGAAAAAAAAATGAAGAAATGATTTCTTATTACACAAACTAACTGTTTAAAGTCCCTCCAATGATGACTGGCGATTGATTTCATCTACACATTTCTCACCAGTAGAATCTGCAACTACTATTATTATCTCCGCAGAAAATTAATAACAAAAGTTCCAACATTTAACTCACATTACAAACAATCTATCCAATTAGCACGTGCTAGTATCAGTTCACTTGAATCTACAACCAACAAAATCATGATCTTACCAATTGCCCAAACATTACCACATGCTGCTCTACAATTTTCATTCCTCAAATAAATCAACATTTGTATAAACAAAATCAATGCACATCCAAGAGAAAACATGTTGAAGTAAACTAAAAATTTATTGAGAAAATGAAATCAACAGTAATACTAACTGATACTGTACCTTTCCAGAAACTAGAGACAGCAGAAATTGGTGGGGAAGAAGACGAGGAATTCGATTTCTCCCTATCCAAACCTCCTTGTGCGGCCTCCATTGCTGATCCGCCTCAACTCCAAGCTCTTCCTTTTCTTAAATATCAATACATAAAATTCTTGTTTGTGAAGATTGAATTTCTTCAATGATCTCTGTATATATATATATATTACGTGTGTACAAGTAAACAACTAAAAATTTCAGAGGAGTTTCAGGCTGTAAGATTCAATTTTAAGAGGAGTGAATTGACACTTCGAGTCGATAGAGATCTTAACTCGGTAACTATAATTATTAAATAAAAAAAAAATGTTGCTTCAGAATCAATTTTAGTTGAATTGGATCGGGTTTGGGTCATCTGAAGCCCCCATTCTTTTCTTCCTATCATTTTATCCATTAGGATTGGGGCCTCTCTTTTACTGCCCGAAAGGTGGATTAGAAGACAACAGTTGGGCCTGATACCTGTTTCGCAAGTTTTCCACTAGACGTTTTCTTCACTAAATTAATTTAAGATCACATTGCGTATCATATGATTCATATCGAAATATATTGTACTATTAAATATAAATAATTTTTAAAGTGTTAACAATTTTAATGAAGACTTATTTAAATTATTTAATAATATTATAATTTTTCATTCAATTGAGTTGAACAAAATTTTAATTTTTGATAAAGTTAACTGAACACTTATTATATTAAAAATATTATTACGGTGTATTATGTAAAGTTGTTGAAGATTATGAAAAGGTTTTTCTTTTATATATATATATATTTAAATTTATTTACAATAATCATTTAATATTTGTTGTAATCCTTCAAATGATAATTTATTTAATATTTATACTATTATTGCATTTTAAAAATAATGGGGAAGAAAATATAAAGAGATTTTAAAAATCTAATGTATAGATTTTTTGAATGTAGTGGAAGATCAGAAGAGAATTGAACAGGAAGCGCATAAAGATGAGGCAGAGATCAAAATAGGAGGAAGACTCACCTGCTTGATTCAGGTTCTAGCCTCTACGCCTTGCCGTCTTCATCTGTCACTTTTAGAGTTTTTTGAGTATTGTTTCTAATAGATTCAGAATACGTTGGCCACACTTCTGAGTATATATATACATTTTCTCTATGTTTTTGCTTATGATTTGGGCCTATGAGTTTGGGCATTATTCATGTATGGGATTATTTGTTTCTTTTTATAGGTTCTGGAGTCAAGTTGGGGCTTGAATGACTAAGGAGATTAGGTGGGCTGTAGATTGTTTCTGATGTTTTTCAGCTTCTGGAATACGTAGAGACATCTTGAATTATTGGGGTTCAAACTGGAGGGCACCATGTGCATCTCAGTGGCATATTTGGTTGGAATTGGGGTAGCGAGAAAAGAAATTGCTGGTGTGTTGGCGTATTTCATGAATGTTCTTATTTATTCGATGATTTTTTATATATGTGTCCTGTTCTGTTACGCAATATATGCATTATTGTGAATTTTGGGTGTATGTGATTAGCCAATTCACTTGAGTTAAGTTAAAGTGTGCAAAATTAATACTCAGTCCATTAATATTATGAATTTTTTAGGGTGCAACAGAGCTTCATATCTATATTATTTCAAATTAATATTATGGTTTTCGACATATGATTGCAGAACCATTCTTCTATCCATCCAGAGTTTATTAGGAGGTTTGAATGATTAGTCATTTCTTTGCTTCTGTTGCAGGAAAGTTAGTATCTGGTCATATTCTCTGTTAACATACAGAACCAAATGGTGAAAGCACTGTTAACAGCTCCGCTGTTACACTTTGGAAGAACCAAGAAGGTACAGGCCAAGTTCACCTTTTTTCCTGTTCTCTTCCCCCCTTATTTTTTCTTATTTTTTATGATTCTTCACCTGAAATGACGAAATAGATTAATTTACTCCCAAATTTATTTTCAAATAATCATTGTTATTTTGTTGGAAGTTGTTCCATATTACACACAAGAGAATTACTTTCACTTTTTAAATTTGTGATTCTTTCTCATCTTTTGAATGTTGTTTAATCGATTTCTAAATTTGACCCAACTGGTCTCAAGATAAGTTAGTATTTCATTTGAATGTCTATCTTATCCATAAGGCTAAATAAGAGCAACCTAATTGAGCATTGAACAATTGCATGGTCTTGAAATTGAAAGATGTCCTAATGGATCCCCAGATGCGGCAACACTTGGTTTTCCAGGGGATCTAAAAACCCTGATTCTACTGATTTTGCAGAAGTCACTCAATTGAGTTGACTGATTAGGCAAGTAATGTAACTTCTGTATTATGGATTCCTGTGCCTGCTACAAGTGATACAGGTTGCCTGTAATAAAGGAACACAAGCAGGTTATATTGTAGTATCGTAGGTAGATACTATCTAATTTCTATTAGAATTGGAAAAAGTTCACTGCTTTAATGAATGACTTCTGAACCATTTTGATCTGTATTCTTTCTGCAACAAGTACTCACTTTGATGCATACTTAGCAAATAATTGATCCCTATTTCATTCTCAGGACGCCTGTTTGACTCAAACAACATGGGAAAAATATAGGACCTTTTAGGTCTACTGTGGTTTCTTTTGGTTGGCTCTAAAAATGTTAGTAAAATTAATTAACATGACAAAAACAGGAGAAATTCTATGGCACACCAACATCCAACTTCACCAGATCCCATATCATAGATAGCATTGCCAAGTTTTCATCCAGAGCAGTTGGGATCTCTCATGCTTCTGCCATGAAAGATGGCTTTAGTGATTCAAGAACTAATCAGGCAACCAGGTTTGCCTTAAAGGTAAAAAAAACAAATAACAAAAAATAACTGACAGAACTTCATCTTTCATCAGTGTGAGTACACTATCTTACTGCTGGCTTCTCTCATCTTGATTTCTACAGTTTGGATGCTTAAGAGGAGTCTATGGAACACCCTTTTTCTTTGTAAATAGCTTTACCTGATGTTGATTCTGCTTTGGACTTCCAGGGATGGAAACAAATCATTGATCCATTGATCAAGAAGCATGGCACCAAGATGGGAGGAAATCTGTTCATTAATAAAATTTTTGGACTATCCAATAGTTTGTGTTCTAATTTTCCTGGATTTTGTGAGGTTCTGTCAATATTTTGTAATGTGTAATTACACAGTTTTATATTATTTCATTAGTTTTTTGTTTTTTAATTTAGACAAATATTTAGTAAGATAATAATATTTAATATCTATATCTAGTGAATTTAAAAGATTTTGAATCACATCTGGAACATCACACCCACCGTCCATCTTGCGTGTTTAACATTATTATTTTTATTTTTTAAAAATAAGATTAGATATTGATCGTTAACTTTGATCGTTAGAGATTTAAGTGTATATCCTATAGCATTATCATATATATAATATATATGGAGTGACTGTGGAGTGTTTTTTATCAATCAAAACTAACGGTTAATTTTTTTTATTTAAAAATAAATATAAATGTGATTCTACGTTTAGTCCTTTAAAAATATAAGATATAAAATATATTTTTAAAAAATAATTTTTTATTAAAGATACAATAAAATCAAATGTTAACAATTAATTTTGATACATAAAAATTTTAACTATGCAGGAAGTGTGTATTCTATATGGAGTGTGCACTATGAAGTGTATACTTTATAACAATACCTCTCTATATATATATATAAGATTTGATAGAGAATGAAAAGGTACTACGTGGGAGTTGTCCTTTAGTTTATATTATATATTACCTTTGAATATATGATAATTTGATATTTTTCTGTCCATAGATAAGATTAATTTAATAATAAATAAATGAGTTATATAATCTAAAAATGTTATTTAGTTATATTTATAAGTTAATATATTATTAAATTAAATTGAAAGAATTTAATACTTTTATGATATTTGGTTATATTTTGTAAAGTTTTATTTAACACTCACTCTATTCAGAATTAAATATTTATATTTTTATTTGAGTTGTTAGAAAATGAATGATTAATTTCCTAAATTAGTTAAAATTTTCTTAAAAATTTAATATCGTTAAGTGTAAAATAAACTAAATCAACATATCTATTATAATATATAAGAGTAGATCCAATTGTCAATATTGACAACTCAATCTGTCGTCTTCTTCCAAATCATATGTTTTGCTTATTTGGAAGCACCAACTTTTGAATCTCTTCATTTTCGTCTAAAAATATTTTATAAAT
>JAOXNR010000030.1:18166009-18180677 GCA_028571225.1 Parsonsia alboflavescens
TATATTTACTAACAAACTTTTTGTTTTCCTACAAAACTCTTCATTTATCTTTAGCCAAAAAAACACTCCTCATTCTTTTTATAAAACTCTTCATTTGTGAAAAATGATGACGGCGTTCTTCGGAACAAGAGTAATCGCAACAACTCCGTTTCCTTTAAATCATAATCAATCGAGCTTCCGGAATGAAATTGAGTAATATCTCTTTTCTTCACTCACAACCTCATTTATTACCCTTTAAAAAGGTTTATTGCCTTTCCCATTTTTTATTTTTATGAATGGTAAATTTCAACTGATGGATTGAAGACTCGTTTTCTTAATGTTTATGCAAGTCAAAGGACACGTTCAAATTTGGACAGAGAGAGTAACATTTATTTAATTGGAAATATTTAGCATTTTATTATAGAAACAAATGGATGAAAATAATAGTATCACGATTCTATGTAGATAAATTTATTTTGCATTATCCTATAGTATTTAGATCATTTAGTTATCCTCTAAAAAGAAGTTAAAGTTTTTTTTTTTCTCCTTTTTATAAAATCATTGATTTTTTTTTTTAAAGTAAAAAATTGACTAGAAGTTGTAGAGTTATCCACGATTTAATATAAAGGGAAATGTTGTTATGGACATCAAACTTGAATTATATTGTATTCTGGTTAAATATCTAATGGTCAACTCTTTTTTTTTTTTTAAGAAAAAATAAATTCTTTTTAAATATATTTTATAAACTAAACTAAACTAAACCAAACTAAACCCTAGGGATACTTGATCAAACTTATTTTAATTTTTCTAACGACCTTCAGTTGATTGTTAGAAACTTAACAGGAGCATAATATAATTTACGCTGCCCATTATAATATATATATATATATATATATATATATATATATGGTTTGGCTAGTAAATGCGACGCTGCATGAGGAAATTATGCACGACGTCATTTCATTTAAAAAAAAAAAAAAAAAAACAAGATGAGAGTAGAGCAAAGCGTCATGGTGAGAGCAATGAAACTTGTTCTGTTGTTTTTGACGGACAAGGTGGCTCCACCCTTTGTCGCCACCCACGCACCCACCATCACCATTTTCTCGCATTCAGAGATCCATCTGATGCCACCATCCCACCAATTCCACACAATCTATAACAAATCTAAAACATTTTTCACAACAGATCTCCATCCGAATCAATTTTCCACCATTGTAAAAGTTTTGACTGTCCCTTTCCTCAATTTCTCAGCCCTATACCTTCATAGTGCATTCATAGTTTACATGCAATTACTGAGATGCAAGATCGGAATCAAAAAGAATGCAGAGATGAGAATTGGATTTGTAGAGATTTGAATAACCTTTTTTTTTCCCCTTTTTTTTGGAAGATTACAGTGATCTATGAGGGAGAACAGTGTCGTCGGCTTCTCTGTTCCGTTCTCGTCAAGGTTTTTTTTTTTGAAATGAAATGACATCATGCATCATTTGGCACATAACTTCCATGTGCAACGTGGCACTTACTAACCAAACTGTATAAATAAATAAATAAATATATATATATATATATAAACACGAAAATACTATAGAATACACTCTATATAGAATGCATTGTTGAGTCTTTCATAGTCAAAGTTAACGGTTAACTTTCTTTATTTTTAAAAAAATAATGATAAATTTGATTTAATACTCTAGGGTTTAGTTTATCCCTTTTGAGTATAAGATATAAAGAATAATTTTTTATTGAAAATTTTATTTTTTAAAAATAAAATGACAGTTGACTTTGATCGTTAAAGACTTAACTGAGCATTCTATAGCATTATGCGATATATATATATACTTATATAAACACTTTAATAAATTTTTTATCATGCTCATTTTCAAATTAAACTTTATATACACATAATGGACGAGGAAATGGAAACCCCAAATCTTAGTATACACACAAAAAGGGAACTGGTATAAAAATTCAATAAATTTTGAATAAGAAACACCAACACAGAAATAAATTCACAAGAAGAAAAGCAACTGGGGAATTAATTTTAAATCCAAAAAGAAAATTCGAAGAGTCTAGCGAGGCATCCCTGGTGCTACATGTGGTGGCACAGTAACTGCACTCTGGTTCCACTTCTGAGCATTTGCAATCCACCCTTTCAAATGTATCCATATATCACAAAATTTATAAATCAGTGAAAAAAGAAAAAACCATAATATTAATGTAGAAGTTCTAATTAGGGAATATTTGAATGAAATGAAAACAAAACATTATTACTTTTAAAATTAATTAATTTGTTATACCTATGGAGGGATCAAAGCCACGATTCTTGAGCTCTCTATGTTCTTGACAGATAGCACAAGGAAGGCAGCAGTAATGAACAAGGCAGTCTCCGCATGGATCTTCTGGCAGATTAAAGTATGCCCTGAGTTTGGTTCTATATGTGCATGTGTAGCAACTTGCAAAGCCAACATGAGCGAGGCAGTAGTATATGAATCCAGCATGGGCACAAGCTGCATGCACACCCGAATTAATCCATGGCAGAGAAATAGATTAATAATTAGATCAAGAACATTCATTAACATTTATATAAATATATATATATATATGATTTTAATTAATTTGTTTTTGGATGGAAAATACTTGCAAGAGAAGAGGGAAATTAATTAATTAATTACGTACAAGTGGTTCCTCTATCAATAATTTCAACATTCTGGCCAAAAGGGATGCAGGGACAGCAACCAGTGACAAAACCTGCAAAACAGAGAATTGATGCCAAATTGATCATGTATATAAATAGCATGAAAAAATGGTCTCTCGATGGACAAGGGTTTAATTACTTTAGAATTGCTTGAATATTATTAATGTTTCATTTGGTGTGATCTTACAATTGGAGCAATCTTCAAAGCAACCACACAAGCCAGTTGTCCATTGGCCTGTTGGTGGAAGAGCACCGCCTCCGGCACCAGCAAAAGGAGTTCCAATGGGGGTGGCTGTAGTCCCCATTTTTTATTGTACCTATAAAGATAATTGATAGATAAATAGAAGAAATGTATAGAGGCTTTAGTAATGTTCAGTGATGGTATTGTCTTCAGGATCATTATTTATAGAGATTGCTCGAATAGCTAAATGATTTCGAGTTTTGACTAATTATTAATTTGCAAGAAGATTATTAGTCAGGACAGAATGATTGCTGTAAGAGTACTAGCATAATATTGCATGCATGGGCTGGCTCGCTGCATGTGGTTAATGGTTTTAATTTTTTTTCTGGGTCAATGTATCTTCTGAACTGTACGAACAATTAAGTTCTGGTCATGAATAATTATGAAACTCATCATTAATTCAATGCTGGGTAAAGAACTTGGTTGGAAACCAAGCTCTTTGTCGATCGGCTCTATTAGTCATAATTTTCTTTCCAGAAAAGAAAAAAAAGAAAGAAAGAAATTCATTTCATGAAAAGAGCTAAATTAATTAATTAATTTTATATGTATATATATGTACATTTTCGTAAATAAAAGTTACTCGCAAGCAATTGACTTTGGAATTGAAACAAAATTAAAATCCAACTTGGAATTTTTAGGAATGATAATTTGTTTAATAGCAAATATTTGTTGACTTGCAGATATAGAACCTCCGGGATTCAAGACTGCTTAAATCAATTGAGATATATGGTTGGCACCCGGTTGGAAGATGCTAGTCAAGAAGTTTAATGACGGTAGAAAATGCATGCAGTCATACACATATCCCTTGAATTCAGCCACTTTCTTTGCATATTCTTCCCACTTTCTTCCAAATTCAATTGTTTTTAGAAAACTATCAAACAGTTCATAAAACGACAACAAACACTTCCAGTTTGCCCTCGTACTTAGATCTTTTTGCCTAATTAATGGAGGGCGAATCTCAACCTTCAGTAGCAAATAATTATTGATTCTTCCAGAAAGGCAAAAGGGAAAAGAAAGGGGCAAAAAAAAGGCATTTGTAAAATTTTGAATGTAATTAGATTGAAGTATTTTCGTTGATTGGGCAGAATGAAGATACAATAGTCAATATATGAGGAAAAAGAGTACAACGATAACGAAGGATGTACAGAGCTAAGAAAGCACGACGTGCTGGGCACATGGATTTTTGAGCGGGAATGGAATCGAGAGCCGTTTACCCAGTCAAGTCAACAGTACTGATTAAACTATGACAATTTTAAATTTTTCCACCCAAACAAAGTCAACTATATGCAAGGTCAACTGATGATCATACGCAAAATTAGCTACCAACCATATCATAAGCCACAATATTGGCAATTTCAAGATGTATGAGAACTTTATGAATAAGTTATGCATGGAAAATGTTCTTGCATTTAATCGATACTTGTAATTTGTAAGTTATTATTATAATTACATATATTTGATAATTTATGTATTGCTTGTATATATGTATATATACATATATATATATATATATATATGTTTTCAAGAAATATAGTCAGTTAAATATAATATACATACTAATTAATTGGTGCTAATTTCCATCTTCGGGATTTTTATTTCCCACTTGCCTAAAAGAAAATAATTTTGAGCCCAGTATCCAAATTCTGTCTGCGTTGCTTTCCACTTGGGTGCTTGGCAGTGAATCAGCCGCGTTTCGGCTTTGATATGTGTTAGCTCTTTATATAGGCTTTAAAGAGCTAACGATATCTAGCTGGCTGTTCTTACGAGGGAATTGCAGAAATTAAGAAGCAAATTATTAATTAATATGGGACGTCCGAAGGCAAGTCCCACCACCCAAGTGGTGAATCAAGATCATCATTTTCAAGCAGTTTCTCAGAGCCCAGAAACGGCCGTTAATGATGGGCCTTCAGTACCCTTTGAAAATGGCCTTGATCATGAACATCAACATGGAAGCAATCTGCAGAGTAGTACTCAACCAATGGCATTCCCACCACAAAACGACCGCCACCAAATGAGGTCACCCACTGCAGGTCATGTACCCATTCCTCAACCTATTAATCCACAGGCCTTTCCTCCTCCAACAGTATCTCAACATCAAGAACCACAAACTTTTCCTCCTCCTCAGGCCAATATTAGTTCTAGTACTCCTCCCGAGTCCTTCCCTAGTCATCAGCCTCAAGCCTTTCCTCCATTGCAACATGATGAACAAATACCACAAGCCTTTCCTCCATCCCAAGCTGATGATCACAAGCCTCAGGCTTTTCCTAAATTGCAACATGATGAACCAATACCACAAGCCTTTCCTCCAACCCAAGCTGATGATCACAAGCCTCAGGCTTTTCCTCCCTCGCAACATGATGAACCAATACCACAACCCTTTACTCCATCCCAAGCTGATGATCACAAGCCTCAGGCTTTTCCTCCATTGCAACATGATGAACCAATACCACAAGCATTTCCTCCATCCCAAGCTGATGATCACAAGCCTCAGGCTTTTCCTCCATCACAAGGATCAATACATCTTCCACAACGGTCAAACTTTGATCTCCAATATCCATCTACTACGGGTGGACAGATGCCGGCTTCTCCATTTCACCCCATTCCTGCACCTACGCCAGGATTTCCAGTAATAAATCAAAACCCCATTGTTCAGGTTCCAACTGAGAACTGGAAAACCGGATTGTTTGAGTGCATGAATGATCCAACAAACGGTATAATTTCAATTCTCTATGTCCCACAAAAAAAAAAAAAAAAAAAAAAAAATCATTTTCTAAGCACTAAAGAATTAATGAATCATCTGTATTCATCATGTCCCCCCTATACATATACTAATAATAAACGCCGGCAAACCTTTCAGCTTTGGTGACGGCCTGCTTTCCTTGCGTAACGTTTGGGCAGATTGCTGAGATAATTGACTCCGGCCACACCTGTGAGTAAATTCATCAATATTCTGTTCATATATAGTTCAAGAATATGTTGTTTCCAGTAGATTATTAATTCAATTTTCAAGACATTAATCTTTATATATCCATTGTTATACATATATATATATATATGATAAATGATAGCCTGTACAACGAATGGATTGCGATATTTTGCGATTGCATTTTTTATTGCGATGCCGTGCCTGATGTCATGCACCTTTCGCACGAAGCTGAGGGCTCGTTTTGGGCTAATTGAAACTCCTGCCCCCGATTGGATTATTCACTGCTGTTGCGAATGCTGTGCTCTATGCCAAGAATATAGAGAGCTTAAACAAAGAGGACTTGACCCTTCCATTGGTAAGAAGATTAATTAATTACTCACTAAAATCCTTCTTTATTTATTTTTTGGAAAATTAAAATTAATTCATCGATCCATTTTATTCTAAGATTAATGGTGTTGTTGAAGTTAACCATACTGGGGATATTAGGTTGGCTTGGAAACGTGAACAAGCAGAAGCAAATGGTACAACTAGCTGCTGCCGCTATGACTACTCCTCCAATAAGGCAAACTATGATGGGCTAATTAATGAAGTTATCTTTACTATTGTGTTGTGTAATCATTTGTTTCTTCTTCTTTCTTACTGGTCTTGCGGGGGGAAAAAAATGCTCTCTATTTAAGGCAAAGCAAACAATATAAGCTTGCCCATGAATGTGACTACTTCTTGTAAGGCTTTGATTTGATTTTGCCCTTTTTTATCTTGCTTGGAAACTCTGGGAATTATCAAAGGATTTCTTCCTCTTTTTCTCTTTTTTCTTCTCATTAGTTTTTGTTTCATCTTCTCGCCAATTTTTATATCTTGTAAAAAAAATAAAATTCTATTTGCTTTTTGCTATTACGACAAAGCTTCAAGTGGGGGAAAAAAATGCCGAATGTTTAATTGCCTGAAAGATTCTAGTAGTTTTACATCCGGAATGGAATAATCTAATTCTTCGAAACAGATGGGTCAAAAAAACATGCATTTTTTCTCTGCTCAGTGGAAACTAGAAGTTCAATACCATACTATATATCATATACTCTTCTCTTTACCGAGCTTAAACTTGTAACTGTAAATAACAAGCCTGCAGTGACAACCCCAACACAAGGTGAAGTTTAGATGTTTATGGTGGCATCCCACAACCTAAGCACACCATTCCGGCCACCACTGCAGATCCTTTTCCTTTCAAGGTCGGAAGCAACGCATCTCACCTGAAATCGTGAAGAAAGATGTTGGAAATAACAATTAGCGGGTTGGAATAATCTAATATGGCAAGTTCCATATTCCATATTCCTTTTCTCTTCTAGATCAGATCTTCTACCACTACTGAAGAAGAGACAAGATGGGACAAAAAGGCGTTTATGATTGCTTGAACGAACATTCCATAACAGGGCAGAATTTCCATGCATTGACAAATACGCTTCAGACTATCATAAGATGAGTTGATTTTTAAGAAAATAAAACTAGATAGAAAGGAAGGAATTTACCATTGCAACCGTTTTCTGTGGAGTCCTGTACAGTTGCCATCCAGCTAACTTTGAACCTGCACCGGAGAAGCCACCAGCTCTCTCTTGAGGTCGGTGAAAGAGGGACATTGAGTTATCAGCAGCGCCAACTCCCAGCCACTGTTCCCCAGCATTGATAGACAATATGGAAGAAGTATGAAGAGTGACGTTCTTCATACATTTAATACCATCTAATAAAAGTAGAATGAAAAAGTTTTAGACAGTCAATCCAAACAATAATACCAAATAATAATACCAAAAAGTTTTACCCTCATCATTTTCCCAAAAGCGGAGCAGACCATCAGAAGACCCTGAAAATTCAAGAATAGTAGTTCATAATAAAGTGAGTTTCAGAGACAAAAATTGAATGAGAGTAAACTGCTAGAAGGAGACAAGTTTTTACCTGTCATTATTCCTCTATCAGACACAGAGTACTCGACGCATAAAATTGGACCAGCATGGCAAGCTAGAACAGCATCACAGGTTCCTCGGGAAACAGACCACATCCGTGCTGTCCAGTCATCACTGCCGGTAACTAAAACATCTCCAACCATTCTAATTGACCTGTACCATGTTCATTCAAGCTTCCAGCTCAGATGGCAATCTATACCTATCGCATTAAAAAATTAAAGAACTTTTAACTCACCGAACCCAACTAGTGTGTCCCAAGAGTTTGTGCATCTGTTTTCCAGCTCGTATGTCCCAAATATTTGCAACACTTCAAAAGATAGCATAGGAGATGAGGCTTCTCAGAGAAAGATGAAAGGTCATAACATTTAAATGCCAAAAAAACCACCAGAATACAAGGTGAACTCAAGAAATATTAAAGCTGGTTTGAAAAGCCTTTAAAAAAAGCACCTTTTGAGCACTACTTTTTTTATTGAAAACCATTTTTCTTTTAATCTAAACTGTTCTTCTGTTTGGTTGTAGTAATTCAAAAATAATTTTGAAATGTCATAATCCATCCCTCTTCTCCCTCATCTGTCACTGCTGCTTGCTTTCAAAAAGCTTCCATATAACTTAAAAAATAAGCTAGATTTGGACCAAAGACACTTCCCTTTTTTAAGAAAGCTTCCTTTTTTCCAAAAATTAAGTGGTTTTTTCTTTTGTGAAAAAAACTCAAAACAGGCCATTAACCTACAGGGATATTGAAAATTTCTAAACGACATACGAATCTCTGCTTCCAGCTGCTAAGATTCCAGTTGAGTCATCATATTCGAGACACAGAATAGCACTTGGGCAACGACCCACTGTAGCAACACATGTATCTGTTCTTACATCCCACATCTTTATGGTTCCATCATAGCCAGCTGTAAGGACACGCTCACCCGACAACATCCGCACATAACTGACCTGCATGATTCCCAATAGAATCATAGCTTAGTTCAAATGCATTGATTTCACCCCATGAACAACAATTTGTTATGAAGTGGCAGAGGTACGCAACCGTAAGCAGAATCAAAAGATGAAATAGTACAATAAGAAACTTCACATAAAAATGGAGACACCGCGTCTATTAGCACATTACTTGCTTTCCAACTTTTTATTCAGCATAACATATGAAAGGCTTATATTCCATTTCTCTTATAAACTGAATAGTTGGGGAGTGAAGCCATCATTGTAGAATTCTTAAATGACACCATGCTCATATATCTAACAGGGTGGAAACTACTAATACATGAAAAATCCTGATGGTGTCTTCTGATGGAATTAAACTGTAATGATCAGTTATAATCCAATGCACATAAATTCCTATAGAGGAAGTTGTGTTTCTTCTTAAAAAATAAATGAAAGGAAATGGATTCCAAAAAAAAAGAAGTTAAGGTATACACTTGGGACGCTGTTCTGATTGGCTGCACCAGAACATAGTGTCCCTCTAACCTCTGCCTAGATTTCAAATGCTATTTAACAAACAGAAATGTCGAGCAAAAGCAATAGATATTCCACATGATGAAGTATACAAATCATAGACTAAACTGGAAGTTCTGATTAGTTGATTGGTGCTTTACCAATTTATTATTAGTTATCCATTGTGACATTAGATGGATTGATTTGCTATTGTTTCCAGAAGCATCCATAGACAGAAAACTTATGCAGAATGTAAGAGGTGCAAGAAAAAGGGTTGTTTCGTCTTTAAAAAAGAAAAGTTGAGATCTTGCAGCAAATAGATTAAAGTATTCAATTTTATGTTATAACGACAAGATATTTAGAGAGAGAGAGAGAGAGATTATGCAAAACTAGAAACCAGGTACTTGGCTGACTTCTATTATGAGATTTCTAATCAAACCTGTGCTTCATGTCCTTTTAGTTCTTCAAGAAGCTGAGTCGTCTGCTTATCCCATACCAACACATTCTGATCATCAGATCCTGATACCAACTTTCCCCGGTCAGAACTTATTGATCTGATTGTTCTGCATAAAAGAGAAAAAAGGGGAACCCATACACATAAAAATGTTGATACTTGAAAGGAAATCTCTGAAAGAAGATGGATCACCGATTACACATTAAAACACTAGCCAATCAATAAATAGGATAAAATAAAGCAGGAAAAAAGTTAAAGCGAACTACCTGGTATGCCCTTTCAGTGTCGCCCTCAGTTCAGAACCTCGAAGACTGGGATCCCAAATCTTAATCTGCAGTATTTCAAGAAAAAAACAAAACAAAAAGTTGTTATTACATGGAAATGAAATTTTGGATTTAAGAACTTCCCAGCTAGATTGTCTTACAGAGTAGCTTATTTGCAAATAACCAAGTTTACAACCTATGCAGGCAATTAAGACGGGAAAGAGAAACAAATGGGGATGAAAAGTTGCAATAAATTCAAATAATCTGGAAGAAAAATGTGACCTACCACTAAACATTTCATCTAATTATTTTCTTTGCAATTGATGAGAAAATTACAAATCACTAATCATTACCGTGCAATCTGTGCTTCCACTAATAAAAAAACCAGCATCTTCACGGTCACCAACAAGATCCCAAACTTCTCTTCTCGTAACACAATGTACAGCAGTAACAGCTCCACTATGACCTCTGAGTGTACGGACACTGGTTTGTATTTTCTTTTGCCCAGCAGATAAATCTTCTTTATCTGAAGTCAGCAAAGATGCAGCAAGATCATGAATGTACACTTAAATGGACATCAGGACCAAATGACATGGAGATCTATACCTAAATTGCCACTATCTGAAGTCCACCTTCGAACACGACTAAACGAGTTGGATCTCAAGGAAGGATCCCTGCTAAACATGCTCTGCACCCAGCTCCTTCCAGATGCCTCAGCAGGTGCTTGTGTTTCATTAGCAGTATCATGGGGACGTGGGGAGGACAATCCATATAATGAGACAGATTGGGGCTTCAAAGAGTAGATTCCCCAGTAACCAATACATATTTGCCGAGTATGTGACAGAAAACCCCTGAGTTTTATCTGATTCAATACCTTAACTCCATTAGTTTGAATATCAATTTTGCTCAAGATCACAACAGATATTACAGTTACAAGAGAACATAATAGTACAAGAGATCAGCCAACATTGTAAGGAATGTATTTCATAACAATCAAGTCCCAGGGAAAAAAAAAAAAACCAACTGACAAGATATACAAAGCTCAATTTAAATCTTTCCCCACAAAAAAATTGTTAGTAAAATCAAATCATTCAGAATTATAGAAGTTTGAACATGAGAATATCTGCCACAATTCCTACACTAGCATGCAAATAGATCCCCTGCATATACAAGGCCCAATCAGATCCGGTGACAACCTAAATTCATGTAGTTAAATATCATCTATTTGCTCATGACTCAGGATTTCTTTTACTACAGCATGTAACAAAAAGCCCTCCTCCATTCCCCTTCCACAGTAAATAGTAAAACCAAGCACGGATTAACAACTCCCACTGATTTTGTTTTGAATTGAGCACAAAGACAAAGTAGAAGTTTAATTTGTGAAACAGAGGTATGTGATTCATCATTCAACTCCCGTATAGGTAAAGATCATGACATGGCAGGGACTTATAGTAGTTCAAGACAAGAGAATGCAGCCACCATGCCAGGTGATGGAGTGGGGTTGTTCAACTTGCTGCACCACCCAATTTTACATACAAACTGGAAAGAAGTGTTGATAAAAATTCGCAAACAAACTCACCAGATGTTTGAATCCAATGTTATTCTTCCCTGCTATTGTTTCAATTATGGACCATGCATCAGTATCAGCAAGTCCCAATCCAGCCTTCACAGCAAGAAAGGAAAAAAGAAATTAGTGCCCAAGACAATTACCAAATAGAATTTTTCTTCTTGTAATTTCATTTTTGCACCAAAGAATGAAAAGATGACAGTTAGGAAGTCAGGAAGTTACCATATGTGTTGCCACTATAATTAATTGAGTTGAAACCAGCGTCGCATAATTGGTTGATCTGACCGGAAAAAGAAAAAGAAAAAAAAAAAAAAAAGAATGGGGTATGGGCATGTAAGTTTACAGTTTAGGCTTCTCGTTGTAGCATGTTAATGACTAAAGAGAATTTCGGAAAACATTACAGCCCTGAGCTAAACTGTCAGACAAGTCCCAAAAGACCCTGTAAAAGGTAAGAGACCTAACATAATGCAGCAACCAGGCATATCGGCACAGATGATGTAATTAGAGTAAAAGCAATTAAGTAAGTTGCTCACAAACTATAATTGGGAAGAAGTATATAAGACCACAATTTACTACCCTTTTTCAGTCAAAGCAGAACACTATCTCTTGCAATAGTTTTGATGGTAGTTGGGAAAATAGTAGACGAATAAGAAAGCAATTCTTCCAATTGACTTCATTTGACGGTAAAAGTGAGGGAAAATCTAAGATTTTGAAAGGAAATTAGACTCGGAAGAGAACCATCCTATACAATTCATGGATCATGAAATGCAAAACTGTGTCTGTAAGTACTCACCATGGATGTCTTACAGATCTGAAAAAATGAGATCAATTACATATCATATGCCAACAAATATGGCAGAGACTTGAGAGTTATCACGCCAACTAGATGATTTTTTTCAGGCAGAATGTGGTGTTAGTCTGACCCACCAGAATAAATATTCATATCAGTTGGTGTGAACAGAAAACCATACCCCACATATTTGTGCTACATAAGGATTGTGTTCGATTTGTGCCAAACAAAAGCACAATTAATTTGTTTTGAAATCAGATTCAAACTTAAAGGCAAACATACAATAAAGAGCAAAGTAAGTTTAAGCAAAAAAGAAGTATGCATTGACATATTTAACATATGGTGGCACATAAGAATTACATGCACTCGAAAGCAAAAAAGAAACAAAGCATTGAGATGAGATTTCATACTTGCTAGAAGAGCGATCCAAAAGATAGTCAAAGTACCCTTCCCAGAAACTGAGAGAATCAAAAACAAAGAATTGTTAATTCACCAACTTAACCAAAGAAAATAAAATCCATCTTCACTTCAGTGACATTTGTTCTGTTTGAATGCAGAGTATTGGATACTTCAAAACTTATCCAAGTTATAAACCCATTCAAAAAAGAATCAAAACAGTTTGTACATCCTATTTTACAAAGACAAACTAAAGTTATAAAAACTTGTTCTAAGTGAAAAAATAAAAGTTGATAAGTTTAACTAATAATACTCTAACTAAAAGACATTATCACATGAGTACTTAATATTTTTGTGCGACAAAAAAGAATTTCAGAACTAGATTCAGAAAATGGATGGTCAATGACTCTGGAACTTTTCCCTAAATGATCTTTTCTCATTTATTGAATTATAGTAGATCACTGGTTCCTTTGTACAAAGTAATCCGCAAAGCTAATGTTCCTCTAAATCCAGGACTCACCAGAATGTATGAAGGCCTACTATAACCTCAGTACAGATGTGTTTTATGCGCAAGTCATGCAACTTAACAGAGTATTTGAATGGATGAATACACCATGGTATATGAAAAAAAGAGCTTCTAGCGCAAAGAGGAACCTATAAATAGCAAACCATTAACACATACCGTAATTCTTCCCAAATTGCTAGAGAACGGAGATGTCGTTGGATGTAATCTGAAATACCACTGATATCCTTTTTGAACATTTCAGCAGACACTTCAAGGGCATCTCTTATGGTTGCCATGTCATTCCGGGAGATGGCACGACTAATTGCTGTTTTGAGCTGCAGGTATATGAATAAAATTGGCATAAAAATCACGGTAATATGAAATTTCTGCATTTACCTCCATCCTAAAGTTTCTTCTAGTGGAAGCTCAACTAAAGTTGAGATTTTTATGTGCATTTTAGACTTTTTTTATAGCTTGTCATGAGGGATGTCTGATCCCAATTTATCACAGGCTGCAAAATCGTTAGCTACATAAGTACTCGTGAAAGTATATTTACCATAAAATGGAAGGTTTTCCTCAATTGTCAAAAATATAACAAGACAGGAAACCAACAAATTCTCTGATGGATATTGAAAAACAAGGATTGACTGATTCACAAGGCTAATATAACTTGATACTGTTTTTCATCACTTTCGTGTAAGACACAAGCTGGAACCTTGACAAGGAAGTTCTACACTTTGTGTAACTGAAATGCAGAAACATGGCTAGAGCATAGAAATTTCTGAATAACCAAAGGAATATTTACAGTAATTAGACACTTCTGGAAACAGGCAAGTTCAAAAGTTACTACTTGAGAAACTAATTCTTAAAACAACTAATGTCGGTGAATGTCTCGATTTGGTAAAAGCTGAACTGACCAGTTCCTTGACTGCAATGAACTGCTCCTCAGACAACTGACAGGTCCCACCCTAAGAATAATAGCAGCCAAAGAAAAAATAGTAAACCAATGTTTGCAGAGGAAGAATAAATTAAACTCTTAGGTATTGATTTACATACTGATTCAATGTGTTCATGTATACATTCAACAAAGCCACTACCACCAATCCCCTCAGCATCAGACTCAATGAGAGCTGATAGAACAATAAACACAAACTAGAAAAGTCATAAGTTCTTTAATTCAAAGTTACTTAAGCTACAGCAAATTATATGCATGGTGAGCAAAAATTTTGGTGAAATTTCAATGCGTACCAAGTATTGTTCCATATTCAAATGATGAAAGAGGATCATCAGTCGCTCCCAATTTCAAAAGACGTAGCCATAAACCCTGTTACAATAAATAAAAATAATAATAATATTAAAGAAAAATCCTCAACTTGTAAAATTCTGAGTCCAGTTAAACATCGGAAGCATGCCCACTGATATTTCATGCTAATCATATTAAACATCACTCCCCATACTTGTCACATGAA
>JAOXNR010000030.1:18180687-18195798 GCA_028571225.1 Parsonsia alboflavescens
TTACTATGATGTGGTGCCGATGGATGCCGCACACCAACACCAACCCCCACCAACCCACAAACACAACAACCACCAAAAACACCCCAAAACCCACACCAAAACACAACACAACAAACACACCAAAACCAACCCACAAACCAACCCAACCACCAAAACCTTATGTCTCCTTATGAAATCAAGAAAACATTTACCATATTTTTTCTCATATACCCTTGTCTCATTCAATCTGAAAATTATTCCTGCATAATTTCTGAGACTTTTAAACCTTTCAACTGATTGCACAGTTCCATATAATGAAAAATGAAAATCCTTTCGAGTAAAATCAATGTTGTATCTTAGTATTCTTTAAATAATTCAGGGTTTTTAGACGTTTTTCTTAAATAGATGTTCATTTCTAAATGATGACAAAAATTGAGAGCATAAAATAATAAGACAGTTATGATTAGTCAGGTCTCCAAACTCTATCTATGTAGCTAATTTACACAAAACCTACTTTTAGAAATGGAGGCATTTAAATTCCACCAATTTCATAAGACCAAAGATCAATATGAAGTGCAACCTAAGCAAACACTGTAACAGATGAAAAAAAATCACCAGCAAAAGTCATAATAGAATACCCTAAGCAAACAACTTCTAGCTTCTATGGTGACCCTTTCAGTTTGCTGCAGATTTGGTTTTTATCGTATCAAATGAGCATATCAAACAAAGGGGACAAGTAGAAGCCCTTCTTTGTAAGGGAAAAATGGAGAACCATAAGTACAAGGCCTACACATAAGGGAAGGCAAATTGACTCAATGACTAAGATTCCACATTATTTAAATTCAAATTTTATTTCTCAGGAAATGGTACATAATTGAATGGGAAGAAGGGGGTATTCTTGATAAAGCACATCCTTGCGAAAAAGAGGACAATTTAATAGTTTCCCAGTTATTTCAAACTCTGTAAATGTGGGACAATTTGGCAGTCAAATATAAGTAATAGCATGCTCCATGTGAAAAATCTGATAGAAACTATTCAAAAAATTAACAAGAAGAAAAAATTTTTTACCTGCAACTTCACTTTGATATCCAAAACCATGCGCTCCCTCTCAGCCTGCAAGATATGATTGTTTGAATTTAACAAACCAGAATCCCGAATACAGATCCAACAGAATGGCCTCAGGTCTGTTTACATAACTTACCGCCCTCTCCCTTGGGCTTAGGCTTTCAGCCCTGGGATCTTGACCAGCAAATATAGGAGGTGAACTGATCAAAGAAGGAAGATAAATTAAACAGAATAAGAAGAGTTATCATAAACACATCTCTGACATCTTAGTGTCAAGGAAAATCTAATGTTATCCGAATAACATACCTAGGCATATGCTTTCCAGGGTATTCAAGTGCCCCACTTGCTGTTGCTAGAATCTGCTTCCTCTTTACTTCCTGTTCTTCTGTTCTAATAGTTGCAGGAAATTTGTCATAAGAGAACTTGGTACCTATCATGATGGGAAATGTTAAAGTGAAAAGTGTATAAACACATTGCAGAATCCTTTTTATTGTCCAAATAAATCAGCCAGTGGCATCTATCAACACACGGAAATAGCAAGAGTACCTGATATTTCCGAACCAGGCTCAGATATGGTTATAATCTCAGGATGCCCTGAAAGTGATGGAAGAATTGACAGAGGATTCTGACCTCTGCCAATTGCATCCTGTAACTTGTCAAGGAGATTATGATTGTTTAATTCAGATCCAAGGCCTCTCTCCAAATAATCTAAGAAACCCTGGGACTCTAAAAATTGTGTGATCTGTATAAATCAACAAATAAAAATAATACTAATTTAGCTACACTACAAAACAACCAATTTAAAATCACCTAGACGCATAAAGACAAGATTTTAGCAGAGGAGGGTCCCCTATGCACATGATCTTCATAGGATGACTTGCGAAAGAATTATTTTTATTAAGAAAATGCACAACCAAGCAAGAAACTGAGATTAAGGGATGAGGGGTGCTATAATACTACCATCGAATCTGGTGGTTGGTTAGTTGACCGAGAACGCTTCTTCAAGAAAGCCTGAGTATTGAAGACCTGAGTTGCTGTATTTTCCTGGTCAAATAAGACATGGAAAGAGCAGTAAATAGGAAAACTTTCTGAAATATATGGTCAAATAGGAAAGAGGGGAAAAAGCTTCATACCATAAAATTGCGGTAGCCACCTAATATTGATGCAAAGAACTTGAGAAATATGAACCTACACATTGAAATAAATTCTGACCTGAGATGGATATTTCTCATATTGATCCCTATAATTGCTAAGCTAAAAAGGTTTGGCAATCATAACTTGATATAATGTGTTATAGAGAAACAGCAGCAAGCAGTCTGACATAGTGTACACAGGCAAGTTTGTCGATGGAAGATTTGTTTTTCGAGCCCTCAATACAAAGAGAACAGGTTTCTCTCTAATATGCACATATATTTTAAAAGAGAAATAATAATAGCACATAATATTGGACACACCATGGCCAGAAAACGTCTAGCCAATAAAAATAAACCAGAGCATTAGTTCCCATAAGTCACTGATGATGGATGGACTTGGTCACAGCAAGTCTGGATGAAAATCGATTTAATTAAGCTCATAACAAACAAATTTTGATCTTGTTATATATTTTTTTATTATAAATTTTATATAAATATATATATATATATAAAGACAAGGTCATTTATTCAAATTATTTGTGATTCAGGGAAAGTATTGATGCATTGAGCTTCTCTTTTATACAGTGCAACTTATAGTCAAGGATTAGCATGAGAGAAATGATAGGTGTCAAAGAAAAGGGCCTTTTTCCAAATCAGAAAACATATTTCATTTATAGGCACCAGGAAGAGAATTATGTCACTTTCACATCAACAGATGTTTACAAGCCAATCTCATCTCTCTAGGTTTTATAATTCTTATGTGGCCCCAACACTCAAACTTAATATAAAACAGAGCACCAGCAATTGCTTAAAAAACTCTACAATTGACCCAAGATACTTTTGAGAAAGACACCATAATCACAGCACAGATGACATCAAATGAAGAAATATAAGAACAAGCAGAATGCCAAAGACTCGACTATCAAGGCTAACATCAATATCATTAAAACAAAATAGTCTAATCAAAATATTAAGTGCCTCGGATCGAGATCACCACCAAGAATCACCTAAGTTGAAGGTCATGATCTTCTCCCCATGGCTTGCTTCCCGCTCCACGAAACTCCTCCGAGAAATGACCAAAAGTGGTCTTCATCTGGTCAATTCCAACTACATTAGGACACAGCAACTTCATCAATTCACCCCTCAAGGAACTGTGCTCTGGCTCTGGTAGTGGAGGGATATCCTCTGTCGTGGAGATGCAATTATGTTCTAGATCAACAACAACTACCTACAAGGTAAAAGAGTGAAAATCATCAAACCTGGGATACAGTGATGTAGTTGAAGTTAATAGGCAAGATACGAAAGTGTCCATATGTAAGTTAATACCACTACATTTTAAAATGAGCAAAACATAAAAGGGAAATTAGGACTTTTACCATGAAATACAATGTACGTAATTAGTTGTTAGTTGGATTTGTAGCTATCAGAAAGAGTTTGAGCATCAAAATCATGAGCTTCAGTTAGCAACTTAAATACAATGGAGAAATGAGAAAAGGTTATAGCTATTGTGCTTACAAAAAAGCAAGAAAATCCCCCCCCCCCCCTCCCCCCCCAAGATTCCAGACTTTATCCCCTTTTTCTCCGTGTTGCCCACCATGACTCAAAAAGGGTTTTCTAATCCATAAAGTTATTTAAACTAGATGATGGCCTGTGCATTACTCATATATATAATATTATTTATATGTTAATTTTTAAAAAAGATTGATATTAAAATTATGTTAATGTTTGTAATATTGACACTCAAATCATTTCACTCAAAATCATTCAAGAAAACTTGAATGAGAGATCGTTCCGGATACTATTTCTTTCGGTAAGTTATGTCAATAAATTCTATAATACGTTTACTTTGATAACAAGGAACTATAATCATATAAAGCATCCCAAGAAAATGTAGCATCAACCCATGCAAATTGTTGTTGATATTTTTATTAATACTTTTTTTATATGTTAATCTTAATAATAATTTTTTTTAAATAACACTTCAAAAATTCATTATAAGTTGTTAAAATATAATATACATATAAATAAAGATTCTCGCTAGTATTTTTTTTTAATTGAAATTTAAAGATATGGATATGTTAAAACACAAAAACTGAATTAAAATTTAAATTGTACGTTCATACCATAAGTAAACTTGGATGTTGTGGGCTTAGTATAGATAAAAATATAATTTCAAGATTTGATTCTGAATCAAATTTTCTATTGATAAATCTATTAGTTTTAAAGGGCTTATATTTTATGATATTTTTGATAGAAAATTCAACAGTTTTACAGTCAGATGAAGAGAGTACATGGTATTAAAAAAATCTAAAAGTGTTATTTATTTATACATATTTTTTATATTGAATTAGACAGTTTTATACAAAAAATAAAGAGTTTTGAATAAGCAGCTTCCAAATCACTTAAAAACCTAATTTGGAAGAAGTTGATGAGCTGATGTGTCTTTTTCCTAGTCTTTTGCTTCTGCCTTTATTACATATATAATATATAATAGACTGTTCCTTTCTGCCCATCATCTGGGTTTTGCCACTGAAAGTGAGCTAAAATTTTTGTTACAGTAGCAAAGTTTTATGATTCATCTTTAAAAATTCTTATGCAAAATCAAACGTGATGTTAACATCAGGAATGCAATTGCACTTATCCTACATGTGCACATCAAAGTGAATTTAGAAGCCCTTTGTTAACTAAAAGCAGAATAGATGAACCTACAAGATCTTATACTTAAGTCCCAAAGGTGATTTCCAATTCCAAAAGGCATTGAAAAGCCCCCCAAAAGAAAGGGAAAAAGTAACAGGAGAACCAATTGAAAGAGCTTAACAGATAGTTTGGAGAGAAGAGAAGGGGTTTGGAAAGAAGGAAGAAACAATCTTGTTTGCGAGTTTTTGGGAGAAAGAAAAGTAGAGAAGTGGAGAGAAATGGGACGGGGCATCAGCTGTGGGAGTAATTCTCCATCCGTCCAAAACAAGAGAGAAACAGATGGATAGGGAGAGGTTGAGGGTTGTTTTTTAAAAAAATTTATATTATATGCACACGTGGTATTTTATTTACAATTTTATCCTCTATTCAAAGTAAAATTAACTTAAAAATAATTCATCCTTCCACTTCTTCCCAAACTACCAAACAAAAAATTACATCTCTTCTTTTCTTTCCTAAAACTCCCAAACAACTTTAGATACAATTTATCTTCTTTCCCCTTCTTTTCTCCTCTCCTAACTTAAACATTCTCTTCTATTCTCTCCCCTTTAAAACTCCCAAACTAGCTGTAAAAGATCCCATAGAAAAAGTTAGATAAGGGTTATGAACTTAATTAAGTGTAAACAATACAACATAGATGTCAAAACCAAAATATTAATGGGATAATAGGAGTAAAAGTAACAAGAATCCTGTCCTCATAATTGTAAATCATAGTTAATGATAAAATGTAGCAAACAATTTGCCACATATGAGATATAAGTTATCTTATTCCAGAAAATATTGTATAAAAAGTTATGAGGAATGAAGTATTCAACTGTTAATATTCATTAATCCCAAGTACAGACTTACACCATCCATTGCCAATCCAGAAGTATCAACACCTGAATGAAGACCCATCATATATGGTGTGGGAGCATCAATGTAGTCTACTCCACTGAAAAACAGTAGTGGGATATAGACATGCTTCAGCACCAAAAGAAGTTTTCAGACATTAGCTCTCCGATTTCAATGAATCAAAAGATTAGGTTCGGAAATTCAAATCAAAGACATCTTTTCAGCTCCTAATCAGTAAACCTACATGAATGTCTTAACAAGTTACCTGCCATCGAAATGGATAGATCAAATGGCATATGGCCTCCGAAACAAGAGTCAAGAGAGAATACCTGCATCAGCAAGGTTATAAAGCACATACATATCAGAAAGCTTTTCAATATGTACATTAAAAAGTCATCAAATGAAAATTTAGAAGTCAACAGCCAAGGCAAGTACTTATTTGATCGGAGTAAAATCCTCCTTTCAAGTAATACAGCCGTAAATATTTTGATGAAATTGTCAATGTCTAAACACTGCACCAAGGGCTGGAAGGATATCTGTCATTTATGAGATACATTATGAGTGTCAAATAGATAATGAATTATATTGCAATCAACAAGCAAGTTGCTAAATGCCTTTGGCAAGAAAACAAAATAACAACAACAATTCAACATACATCAGCATGGGGAAGACCATCCTTTGGTGGAACCTCAACAGCAAGAAGACTATTCTCTATGGCAAACAGCACTCGATCCTTTCCAGGTGTAGGAAGGGGTACATTGGACACCAAACATGAGATGATGTCCCACAATGGTTTGCTGAAATTGTCAGAAAGCAGAGCTCATTAACGACAAATAAGGTATCACATGAGAATCATAAACGAAAATAATAAAAATAAAACAAAATGAGACTGATTCATCATATACGAAAATAATAAAAGTTTCAGCTAAAGGAATATGAAGAGGAAATAGCCAATTTTTTTAGATAGACATGCAGTACGGCAACACTTTGCCACAAGAACCAGAAAGGACTTTTAGAATAATTATACTCCCTCCGTCCCTATTTATGAGTCACCTGAACTCACTTTCCTTATCATTAACTATAAGTCCCTTTTATTAGTTTATTATGTATTTTACTGATTTTTTATCACATTACCCTTGTCTCTCTCTTTTCCCCCGTCAACGTTGTTAGTTTAATTAGAATCATAAATTGGGACATTTTAGAAGAAAAAGAAATTATTTCCTTAATTTTGACAAAATGACTATCATGGCTTATAAACAGATAGTCGCAGAGCCAGAAATTCTTCCTAGTAAGGTCAAAAATTTCATTAAATTAGATCACACAAGCCAAGTCAATAAATGTGATGTATCTTTTTACTCCTTATTAATAAACCCGATTATTAAAAAAATAGTTGAGAGGGGTCATTTGACCCAGAACTTACAACGTGGCTCCGCCCATGTAAATAGGGACAGCGGGAGTATTAACCATGTTAACTTGGGGCCTACAGGAACTAAGGGGGACATATAGGCACGAAATGAAGGTAAAAATACAACCATTTTACTACAAATATGAGGAGCAAGACACTCGTTACAAAGAATTTTAGATTCCTGAATTTCAAGACATGATTGAAGAATTTTAGATTCCAAAGATTTTCCTATACTAAATTTATACTTTCTACGGGATATATCATTAATGGGGAATGACAAAGGAAATTTAGACCATTTGCGATGAAAAACACCTAAAAATAAGAACTCCTTAGTTGACATGCAAAACCTTAAAAGACACCTGATTTGAAATGGACGTAGTACATTGCAATTTGCCTCAGAGATTTAAAAAAGTCCTCCATATAGCTAAACAAAATTGAAGAAATATCTATTGAATTAGTCTCCAACAGAATCAAGAAAATCAATCAATTCGTCATTTTTAGATAAAAAGAAAATCAACATCATTAAGTCATACCTACTTCCAGCAGAGGAGAAACAAAGCACAAAGATTTCCTCCAGTGTATCTCGTAGGATCCGAAAACTAGGTGAACGAGAAACGAGACAGATACATTTATCAGCAAATAAATTAGAAGGAATCTGGTAAGCTTCAGCAATATCCTCACAAACTGGATCCCGAAAAGCAATGCAACTAACATAGATTTTAGACCCATCACCCTCTGCAATAATTTTCATGCAGAAATAAAAGAAAATAAATCAATTAAGAGATTCAAAAAAGTGAAGTTACAAGCGATATCATGACAGAGATGACAACAGAAACAGGAAGAAAGGGAAGAACTTCAATTCAGAATATTATTAATGCAGAAGGAAACGGGGTAAAGCAGGGGAAACAGAGCAAGGAGTATCAAGAAGAGGTACAAGTCTACATCATATAACTTAGCAACTTACAAATGACACTAGACACTTGCTTACCGGTTAAAACAATAGGATAGGTCCGCGGAAAAGTTGATGGGTCTTTAGGATCAAGGCCTGATGAATGAAACTCAATACCAGCAGGTAAAACACACTGCATTGCATCAAATTAACTTAAATAATAAGAATAATTTATTTATCCTAAAAATGCTTACTTTTAATATAGAAAATTATACAAAAAGAAAAGGATAGAAATTTGAATTTCATTTGTTCTACCAAGATATATCCACATAGAACAATCAAATCATGAAGAAGTTCTCTCAAATTTCCAAATGCCATTAGGCGCTCTAAAATGAAATTCTAACAACATTTGCCACACTAGAACAAGACACTTCAAAATAAGAAGGAAAAAAACATGAACACAACTTCCAAGAAGAACTGAAAGTTGAGAAACAACCAACATCATTTTCAAATGGCAACTGAAATTGAAATCTTACAGTGGGAAGCTGAGGAGGTGGTGGAGGGTATAGAGAATGATCAGAAGGTGGGTATTGATCGAGGAGTGAGGCCAAGTACAATACACCGGTGCCCTCGAAACCTTTATTGCCATCTAAGGTTCGAATCTCTGGACCAATCCCGCACACCACGAAGTATTCAAAGATCCGACCAGCCATTTTGTAGAAAGAATTATAATAATTCCACCTTGCTTCTTCTTTTCTGCCTCAAAATTGGGGCGACCGGTTTGATTAGATCTGAGTTCGTAGGAGCTCAGATCATATCTGAATCGAAGTTCATAAGCATTTCTTTTTGTAAATTTTCCAAAAATGTGTTTTGAATGAATTCTCAATCATAATGGAGAAGAAAAGAAAAACGGAAGATTTGAACAGTATTCACAAGAGTCTTCGCTGTCAAAATATTTTCCGGAGAATTATTAAATTGTTTAATTTCAATTTTGCCCCAAAAATTCTGCCGGATCTCAGATAGGTACTCCTATCCTTCAGTATTTAAATATCCACTTGGATTTTTACTTTAATTTAAATCTACAAATTCCTTTTGTGGTTAATTAATACGGTTGATGATTCTAAATTTCTTAATTAAATATATATAGTATTTAATTATATTAAATTAATGAGGCTATTTTTGAAATTTAAAATTTAAAATTTGTTTATTCTAATTTCTAAGAAAATGAAAATTTATTTCTAAAAATTTTTAAGTGGAGATTACATATATTCAATTTTGGATGAGGAAATTTTTTTCCCCTAATTTTCTAGATTGATAGACTTTAAAAATATTTCTAAATATCAATCTATCTATCTATTAAATAAAGTACTATTAGCAATCTATTTATTTCTAATCTCCTATTATACATTTGTATGTCATTTCCCTCCCCGTTATCCTATTGACCCCTTTTATTAGTTGCCATATATGATGATTGAGAATTATCACACTAAAATTTACATAGCATTACATAGGTATAAATTATAACAAACGTTTTAAATATGTCTAAACAATTATATTGCAATATTAAATAATTATAATGATTATTTCAATTAATGCACACACCAAATATTTAATGATGGACTCTTTATACTCATCTCATTTATTACTTATTTTATATATTTTTTTAATATTTTATTAGATGAGAATTGACTTTACCTTTTGTTTCATATATCTAATTAAGGTATTGAAATTAATATTAAATAATTAGTTATGGTAATAAAAGATTTAAATCATATTAAATAGTTGTAAATAATAGGATAAAAGTGTCAGATACATTCCAACTTTCAGAAAATTTGGTTTGTGCCCTCCTACTATCAAAACACACTAAAATCGACCCTTCCATCCATTTTGGATGTAAAGCCCAAATGGAACCCACCCACGTCCCCATCACGTACGATATTTAAAGAGTAATTTCATCCCTTCTTCAATCTTCATAATAAAAAATAAAAAGAAAAAGTAGTGACAAGAACACAAATCTCCTTTTTGGAGAAATTGATTGCAAGTCAACCTTTGAAGGAAAAAGGTTGTTTGGGTGAAATAAGGTATTGGGTGTTCTCACAGATAGCATTATGAAAGGATTTCAAAGTTGGCTTTCATATGACAATATTGGTGAACCTTTGACCACATTGGCAAAGTAGGGCTTAGGGGTAGTGATTGGCTAGTTGGGGGTATCGGAGTAGCAGGGTTTGGAGGTGGGTTATCTGAAGGATGGGAAGTTTGGGGGTCAGCCATGAAAAACCAAATCTCGGTTGGAGCTGTGAAGGGGTTATAATAAGGATGGACGATGGGGTGGGTTGGGTATTCTGAGAAATGGGGTGGGATGGCGGAATAGTGGGGAGGTGGGTCTAGGGCTGGGTTGGGAGAACTGAGGGGCAACGGCATTTGGAGGGGTAAGAAAAGGGCAATAATTTTCAAGGGGGTAGATGGATATGGTTGTTCAGGGTTGTGTTGAAGAAAGAAAGAAGAGTGTTGCTAGGTAGCGATCTGACCAAATCTGACCGGGAGGAAGTACCAATGTCAGAAGGGAGCCTCAATGCTAGTGGAAAAATGCTGGAAAGAAGCAAGGAAAGGCAAAAACCAAGATAGGCAGCGAGCTTAGCAAGATGCGATGTGCTCAGATCTATGGGGTCACAGGCTAAGGAGATAGTCAATAAGGAGAATAGAATTTGCTGGAGAAGATGACTGGAGAGGAAAAGCACTAATTGGCCTGAGGGGCCTTTAGTCTTTTATTTGTCCATTTAGGAGTTTTTATTAATTGATGAAATTGCTCTTTAAAAATTGCATGTCCATTTTGGAGTTTTTATTAAGGGATGAAATTAAATTTTAAAGATTGCATGTGATAGGCACGTGAATGAATTCCATTTGAACTTAACTTCCAAAATAGACATAAGGGCCGATTTAATATGTTTTGATAGTTAGGGGGTAAAAATCAGATTTTTTGAAAGTTGATGGGTATCTGACACTTTTTACCCTAAATAATAATAAATGGCTATGATATATATTTCAATTTATGCAAATATTAAATATTTGATTATTATATATAATGACTTTTAGTTAAATTCATTTAATATTTTTTTAATTTTATTTATCAATATTTTATTGAAGAATGTTTGAAAAGATACCATCTGCATCTGAAGTCTAGCGGCAAGACTAATTAACAAAACTTTTAAGAAAAAAGTTGGAAAATAATCAAGAGAGTTAGTTAAAAAGATTAATGTAAACAGTTTGTAGATCATATATAACTCGATAATCATTGAAAACTAGATGAAAAGTCTGCGCAATGCCTAATAATTATAATTTTTTATATTTATATATTAATTTTAAAATTATTATTATTGATGATAATTATTAATTTTTTAAAAAAATATATAGTGAGAGGATTATATGAAGTTTCAACCTAAAATTTTATCTTATAAATTTCAGTTATTAAAGTAATTATATATTTTATTTTAATATTCATATTTTAAAATTATATATAGATATTAATATATTGTATTAAACTAAACAACATAGTTTTTCATATATGAATATCTATATTTTTCAAGGAATTTTGATATTAAAAACCCCACTTTAAGTTTTTTTTATTAAAATAGAACAATTTTTAAAAAATAGTACTATATGAATCTCATTTATTTATTTTATAGAAGTTTTAAATAAAAAACAATTTTTAATAATTTATATTATTTATGAATTATTTAAAAGAAATTCTATAATAAGTTTATAAAAAGAAGACAGCACATCTGACAAATTAACTATGAGAAAAAATGAAAAAATTTATAAAAAAATAGAATTAAAAGAAAGGTCTTTCCATTAATGAAAATGAAGAGATTTTTCAAAAAATTTAAAAGTCAATTTTATTAAATGATGTGTCATTTTTATATAAATTATATTAGATATGGAAAGTTTTGAAGTGAAACACTCCCAACTCATTAAAAAATCTAATTTGAAGCATTCTCATGAGTTTGCATCTGCTTTTATATATTATAATAGAATAATTAATTGAGTCGTTGGTTTAAACATTATACCAAATGAGCAAATTTTATCTTTTAGTTAGATTAATTCATCTCAAGTAACTAAAATTTAATCAATTAATACAACTTAGAGTGTTGTTATCTAATTGATTAAATTGCACTTAAACCATGTTGTCACCAATATTAATTGTATAAATAAAAGATAAGTTATGTGCAATTGGAATAATGCAATTTTTTATTAATTTAATTAAGGCAATAAGGGTACGATTAATTAAAAAGAGTTGATCTTGAACTTTGCACTATTGTCTAGTGCTTTTTCCTTTTAAACGTTCTACTTGGATGAAATATCGAATCTCTAAAAGACCTTTATGGAAGATTCCAATTTTTTTTTTTTTTTTTTGGTTGAAGTTGAGGTATACATTTGTATTGTGAATTTCATCTTGAAATTAAATTTTAAATTTACTCATTAAACTTTAAAATTAAAATATTTCTAATCATCTCATGCTAAGTGGAAGAATTTTATTAAGTCTATTATAAATATGTAAAACAATCGCCCAAAGGACAGAAATACTTACCTTTTACTCTTTTTTTAAAAATCTAAGTATGTCACATGTACTGATAGTTTTCAATTTTTAAGAATATATTTAATTTAATTAAAACTTTTTGAAAATTTAATGGATTCAAAAGATATCTAAATCTCTTTATATTCTCTCTTGCACCAAAAAAAATCCAACCCTTTATATTCCTCCACTCATCAATATTAATCACCTCATTGTATTCTTTACTAGTATAGAACCCTGAGCAATGTGTAAAAAATTATTAATAATAATTATATAAATTATGAAATAATAAAATTAAAAATTAAAATGAATTTAAGAAAAAATAATTTAACTTCTCATCCACTATCCGTTCAAAATAAAATTTATTTAAAATTAAAAAATGTGAAATATCCATGTATAATTTTCAATTATTTTTTTAGAAAAACTTAATTAATTAAATTCAAACTTTCTCCGTCACTTTTTATAAGTCATTAGAGCTAACTTTTAATATCACTCATTATAAGTCATTATTATTAGTAATTAGGTAGTTGATTGAGTTTTTCCCTTATTTCCCATGTTTAGGCTATCCATCTCTCTCTTTCCAAAACTCTCTTCTCCCTTTAAATCTTACATAAAGGGCATTTTGGGAAAAAATATTTTCTTAAGTTTGCAAAATGACGACTAGTGACTTATAAATAATGATTGAGAGAGTATTAATTAATATGTATGTATGTATGTATATATACCATTACAATTTATTATAGATATTTTCAAATTATATTGTAAGTTAAGTCTCGTATTTTGTACTTTTTTTAGTAGTGTCCAAATCAATATTTTGTACCCTTATAATTCTTTTAAAATAAGGAATGATATAGAGTTTTATATAATCTTAATTGGAAGCTAATAGATTCAAATTATTTCAATTCTTTAATATACGTTTGATTGTAAATAAATGTTAAGCTACAGATTTTATAATTCTTATTCTATACCATTTTCTATACACCATCCAATAAGGGCCTTCACGCACGTAGACATTTTACATATCCAGGAGGGTGTTTGTGAGATTTGAATTCGAAATCTATGGTCTGTGCGCTTACCACTCCACTTACTGGGTGTCCCCGAAGGAACAAATATTTTCCAAAAGTTAAATTTAATTAATTATTTAATTCAAGATTCTTATATTTTTGAAGCTTGGTCATGTGTCATAACATAAACAAATTAAACCTATCTACCAAAACTAATGCAGTTATTGGAAGTAGGGTCGAACCCACAGGGAATTGAATTTAATTTAATTTTAGTAAAAACCAATAAGTAACATAGGGAAATTTTTGAAAAAGTTTATAAAATAAAATCAAATAAAGAATTTAAATGTTAATTTAAAAAGGAGAATATAGATGAGAAAGTTATTAAAAAGAAAGATTTCGTAGATCAACTGCTATGGCGCCAATCATTGATCAATTAACATAATTAAATAGTTGATTTTAGAATTTGTCTCAATGCTCAAATTCTGATCCTTTAAATAGATCTACTTCTTGTAATAAGAAATAAAATCCCTAATTTAATCAATTAAAATTATGTCGTAATGAACAATAAATTTAATCAATTAAATTATATAAGCATGAAGACATCACCAAAGTCAAATTACATAAACAAAGTAAATTTAATTCATGCTAATTTAGCCAAATCAAATTTAAACAATAATTGCTACTTATGGATTTATCAATCTTAGCTATAATATTTAAACCCTAGCGGTGTAATCATGCAAATTAATCTAGGTGATTAGGCAAAATTACTAAACATAATTAATAAGATGAAAACAAGAATTGCACAAATACTAAATAATAAAGATCAAATCTTTATAAGAAAAACAAACCAAATCTCATAATCCCATATCAAAATAACCTACTTCATGTTCTTGTTAACAAAAGAGAACTGTTCACAAGACATTGATTAATAAAATCGAAAAATACATGAGAAAAGAGAAAGATAAAATCTACCATTTGTCTTCCGAAATTTTTGGGAAAACAATCTTGAATTGTGTCTAAGACTAAAAAATAACCAATTTATAGGAGTAGAGACTCCTTACGAATAAGTAATTATCTAATAGAAATCTAATAATGAAATAAAATCCTAATACAAAAAGAAGTAGTAAAGAAAATTATCAAATCCTAATTTAATCGAAAGTCAACGCCGCTGGTCAAACAGTGTTGGGCACCTATTGGGGCTGTCCGGTGCCAAATGAAATCCCAAAATTTCTGCCAACTTTCCAGTGATGATCAGGTGAGCTGTTCGGCTGGTCATCCGACTCCGATGCATGGTCCCGTGCCACATCTGGGTACCGAATGGTTCATTGGCACGTCCTAGCTCCGCTTCATGGAGCCTCGATCACGTTTTTCTCACCCCAAATTGATAATTCTCTGAGCACTTTTTAATCAAAAACTCCTATAATAAAAATTCATGTATAGGGAAGTAAAATGTATCTAAAATAGCATAATTAAACTAAGTTACGTAAGATAATAACATAAAAAGGACATAAAACATAGCATAATTATGTACAAATCAT